>JAQJVL010000156.1:0-513250 GCA_035578905.1 Stictocephala bisonia
TACATGTGATTTTTTTGTTATTTTTATTCACATATGTTTTCTGTTTATACTGTATTTACAACTGAAGATGCCTTAACCGGCGAAAGTGCTATAATGAAAGTTAAATTTGTGGAATTTTACTAAAACTACTACTTTCTATTTAATAGTCTTTTTCAAATGTATAAATCAAATTTTAAAAATCAAACAAAATAGTAGTTTTAATTTTTTTTTTTTTTTTTTTTTATTTATACACTTGAAAATGACTATTAAGTCGAAACATGTTGTGATATTATTTAAATTAAAAAATGTTTTAAAAGAGAGTTCAGTTTACATTTAATAACTCATAATAATACGTAAGTAGCCCTAATTAATAATATGATATTACTATGTTTGTTAAATATATAAAAGGTGATAAACAGCTGGTAAGAAATAAGATATTCAGTAAAAAATATGGGATTATTATGTAAGTAAAACAAACACACAGTAATAAATTACAATTATATAAAACAATCAAACTTCCGTATGTTGTGTACACAAAATTCAAAAACTAGGGAGTGGATTCACTTGACATTTTTACATAAAATGCATTTATATACAAGAGTGTTTATAAACATTTAGTTCCTAAAATTATTATCAGGAATAGGACATTTCCAGCGTTCCCCGGCCCACCTACGTTTCACAAAATGAAAATAAATGTCAGTAGTGAAAAAGTGCTACTGTGACTAGCTTATTTACGTGCATAATGTTTCCAAATGATATCCTGTAAGCATATAATTGGTCGGTAGCGTAGTTGATTCAATCCCAGCTTTATGTGCTAAAGGTTCTCAGTTCGATCCCAATCAGAGTCAATACATTTTGAGAAGGATCAGCTGATAACCACCGGCTGTTCATTTGTCATTGGGCTATTAATTAATGACACTTTCTAAGGAATAGTCGGCCTTAGTTTGTAACAATGACTACATTCGCTCATCTAAACTCATCACACTCATTCGAAATCCATATTCGCCCATATCTTTACGATCGGCGTATTATGAATAAATAAAAAAAATAAAATATAACCGTGGCCAGATGATTGTTTATTTATGAAAACTACTGTAAGTTACTGTATTTCCATTATTTTTCTAGCAAATACAGTAAAAAATTTAAATTTAGACAACGCCACAGCAAAGTCAGTTAACCAGGCTTAGCTTGTCATATATATTATTCATGACATATCAACTTTTAATACTAGTCGTCAAGTATCTAAAAATCGTAATGAATTTTGGAAAGTATGAGTCGGAAAGGTTGTAGTTCTTCATTAATCTGCTAAGCCACCATAAAATGAGATATTTGTTTGTTATTAAAAGATTTCGAAAAGCAAATATTATCTTTGAAAAGCCTATCTACTCAGTCAAAGCATCAGAGGCCACGTTAATTTAAATGTGTCATTAAAAATAAATAAATTCTACATCCTCGCTTGAATATTTTCAAATACATGTGTGATAATGTTATCACAGTTTTGTTTTAGATTCATACATATGAGTATTGTATTGTTCTATTGACGAAAGAAAGACCTTTTACAAATGAAACCCAAATCCAATTTCCACTCCAATTCAACCGCAATCATTCCCTAGAGGTTTTAGCAAATTGGTTGCTAAACGTTCCCATTCAAGTAGAACAGACATTGGCCAATAATTTTTTTGTTTCAGTTCCTACTTCATTTCGAGCAACAGTTTTATTAATATTGATTTTAACACTTTTGCTTCGGGCAAACCCACAAGTTAGTATTTTTGCATGGCAAAGGTAAAAAACATTTATTAAAAAATATTTATATATAGCTAAATTAACTATACGCCGAGTGAAAATCTTCACAGTATACCTCGTTGAAGTGATAAAAGGACAGTTAACTTGCTCTAAATACGTTTTAGCGAGCAACATTTTTCATTTGCCTTTCAATATCATTCAGTCCTGGAAAGTTAATTATTTCGAGTCAACGAACAATCAGAGGTGCAATTAATTTGTTTCAACTTTTTCAACGCTTCAACGAACGCTTAAGTACGCTATGAAGCACACTTATAATTTAACAATAAAAGCGTAATTTAATTTCAGATTCTAAGATATTTTCTGCATGGTGAACATACATTTCAAAACATTTTTTATTTCATGGAATTACTACATATTTTTAACAAACCATTTAAACTAAAAACAAATTTTAGTGGATTGGTCTTTTACCAATGCACCAATTGGTTATAAATACTTAAATATGAAATGATCATTAACGTCTTAACCAATTCCGTCACGTTTCAATTAATGAGTTCAAGTTAGTTGGTTTCCCTCTATCTACAAGTATTTTATGTAAACTATGATAATTATCTTGAATTAACTTCCGTCCAAATTCACTGTTTAGTAGATAATGGCAGAATGTTTTTAAAAAGAGATAAAGATAGTTATCTATATATAAAGCAAGTTTTTTTTAATATTCTTCTAAGTTAATTAAACAGTTCCAATTAGTTTTCTTTCTAGCTACCTTTTTGGAGACTTATGTAAACTAATAAACCAATTTTTATTTATTTAATATGCAAACATTATAAATGTTTTAATTTTTATTAAATCACAGAAGTATAGTCTAGAATTTTACTAACGGAAAGAAGCTTAGATTTTACGTCAAGAACTGACATTTCCACAGGTTTTGTGATTGTGCATGTCATGGCTGTCTCTAAAGTTATATGGTTGACGATCAAGGGCTTAGGGACGTCATGAAAAGGGTTGTATGTACCCTTTCAGACAAAAAGTTGTCTCCCTTATTGACTGACGATTGGAGAAATGCCTTTACTACTCCGTGTGTGCATGATGTGGGGGGAGGGGGGGCAGCGAGGATTGACATGAGAATCCTAACTACCTCCTGTTATTTACGTTTAGTATTAGTACACCCACCCTCCCATACACGTACACTGGTGTTGACTCACCCACCCTCCCATACACGTACACTGATTTTGACCCACCCACCCTCCCATACACGTACACTGATGTTGACCCACCCATCCCCATCCTCCCATACACGTACAGTGGTGTTGTCCCACCCACCCTCCCATACACGTACAGTGGTGTTGACTCACCCTCCCTCCCATACACGTACACTGATGTTGACCCACCCACCCTCCCATACATGTACACTGATGTTGACCCACCATCCTTCAAAGTAACTGATTAAAACAAACAATATTTTTTAATACAGTATTTATGTACTATAAATTATTTGTAATACATGCTATTTACATTGCTACTTAAAATCCTCAATTTGGATGTAGCAAAAATCTAGAATACAAAGTATAAGTGTTTAGATATTGCAAAGTGTAAAATTAATAATTATTAAGTAGTTTACACAGCAGTATTTTTCATTCATTTTTAGTATAATTGAGTACAAATTATAAATGTTTTACTTATTAAATGTACAGACACTTAAGTAATTCATACCCACCCCAGGTGTTTTACACGAGTGGTATGTGTGTTTTTCGTCGTGATTACTACCACTCAGACTTGTAATTTATTTATAATCATCCCTCTAGTGAGCTCTTTTTCATCAACCCAGTCTCTGATGATGCATTAGTAAAGCGATTCATGGTAACTTAACCTTTGGCCATTTATATATAACGGGGCCTTGTCGTGTTTACGGCGAAATTAGTATATTAGCATAACTATTTAAATAAAATAAGAATAACATTGGTTTTTCCAGTGGAAAACGAAAATAATTACGAAAATGAATAAAAAGGAAACATATTGTGTGTTCTCAAATTAAATTGGAAAAATAGTGTTGATCAAAAATATATCAAAGGGTTTTCAATCAAACTAATATTAACTTTGGGAAGTACCGGATTGAGTATAAGGTTATGTTTTGTTAGTGTAGGTAGAATATTGTTATATTAGCTTATGTTTGATTTTTTAATTGTAGGTTATGTTATATTTTGTAGTGGAAAGTTAGATTGGGTTTTGTTAGGTTATATAAGTTTTTGTTAGGTTGGGTAAAGTTACAGCCAGCCTAACCTAGTTTATGACTGATAGTCACTTTTATAGTTTATTTTCTGTGTACAAACAGCTGTTTTCACTAGAAAATACACTTGATAAAGGAAATTATTAAATTTAAGGATAAAATTACTATTTTTCTACGATCCCAGATGTTTTGAATTCATTGGATTATAGTAAAAATAATATTGCTCGTTGATGGTTTTGCAGTTCTTAAAGTTACAATCATAATCATATTCGAAGGTAAATTCAATGACTATTTTTTATATCATGAGAAATTTTTAATTAAATTGACTCAGTATCAACAGAAAACTGTGAGATTTATGTATCAACCTTATGAGAGTCAACCTTTATAATTTTATCAATAAAAACGTCCTGGTCTTTGAAAAAAATAAATGTTTAGCCCCTATTTTTGGCTAATCAGATGAGCTTATGTTTCGAAATATTTAAACAGGATATTATATACAATTAATTACTGTAAGTCATTGATCTCCCTAACACAAAATCAATTCCAATAAGAGTGAATAGAAAAATAAAATGTTGGTTTCACCAACTCGTTGCCAATCAAAGTACTGTTTTCAATCTGAAATGACATTAATGTTTTATTTCAGTGAAGTGTCGCGTGAAATTGCTTTCTGCTACTGGCTGACAGATTTCAATACACGACTTGACTTTGTTTCAAGATTCAATTTCATCTTTCAGCTTGACAGTCTATATTTATGTATCTATATTCCTGATTTATGTCTAAGAGTTATATTATTTTTGATTGGCTAAAAAAATAAAACTATGCTAATTGCTTACAATCCTGAAATAACAGGTTAATCACAAGTATTTATTATTAATTATTCGTTATAAAGACGCCGGACGTCAAAATATGGGTGAATATGAGGGGCGAAAGAGTGTGATGAGTGTAATGAACCAGTGTAGTCATTGTTACTAACCAAGGTCGACTGTTCCTCAGAATGAGCTATTTATTATTATTTTAATAGCTAGAGAAACTAAGGGACTTACATGGAATCTGAACCACGTAGAGTTGGTCTAATTTTCTGCTAACTGGCAAGCCTGATACCCAGTTATCTTCCCTACACAACATCTTAACCTTGACTACCATCCAACATGGACACCCCAGACCACTCTAGTATTGTCCACGTCGATGGCAACCATTGTGCGGGCGCCATGTTGGTATTATGAGGACCGATTAGAGAACCTATCACCTACAATCTCCACAACACTTTGTCGCCAAGTAGATGGGATACAGCACTACGCCACCATTGCCGAAAGGAAAAAGAATAGAAATAAGTAAGATTAAATTTTATAAAAACATTAAGAGGCCAAACAATTGCTTACTTATTAGAAAACAATGCATCAAATAGACGTTTTGTGAATAATATATTAGATTTAAGATGCCAGACACACTGATAGTGAATATAAACAATATTTGTTAGCTAGATAACATTGAAATTGTTTTTCAGCTATTTTCAGTGTACACTTAAACCTATTATGAAACTGGTGTTTTATTTACTTTATGAGCTAATTGGTGATTATCTACAAACGATCATTTAAATGTTTATATGCCTCATTTCTTCGTATATGTGGGATTATCCATCATTTTTAACGCTGCATTATGACAAAAGTTTAGAATGATACTTTCTCACGGCAGATTGTTTTTATTTAAATGTGTGAACTTAATATGTCTATGAATTTACTCTCTTTAAGTATGGAGTCATATTTTTAAGGTTTTCTTGAAGAAAATCTATATTTGCCAGGGTTCTAGTGTGTTTTGGACTATGACTTATTGGTACCGTGATCAATGGTTTGCCCTGCCTCCCAAAGCAAAACTCCAACGACTGAAGCATCCAGTCCACAAGCTTGTGCTCAGTTACAAGACTCACTTCCCAGTGTGTTACTCCCAGTCACACTGCGAGGAAACGATGAAATTGATGCAAAAGTATTACATGGACGAAAAGAAACTAGATGACATTCCGTACAAGTAAGACATGACTACCAACATGATGACTGTGTTGTCCTAGTAAGTAAGGTCTGAGTGCAAAACTTAAATGATATTAAAGTTCTTTTCTGAACTGAATTGATAAAACTATCCATAAAATGAAAGGTTTTAGTTTGTTAAGACAAATACAGAAATACACTTTACAAGAAAAAAACACACTAACACGTACTGGTTAAATTTGAGGTTATTTTAGGTTAGGTTAGAAACCTAGTCACAGAACTTCTATAGACAATTTTTGAGCTGAGCTGTCTTGGAATAGAAAATACCAAAATCTGGTTTCATGGTTCTTTGTAAAATAATACTTGCTTTTTCCAACAAAATAAACCTTCATTTTAGTATTTTAATTGTTACCAGAATCAACACAAAGTCTCCAGAAGGAATTAGGTAAATTTTGAAAAGATTTAATGACGTTTCAAAAGAATTAAATTAAAAACTATTGAGGATGAAATAAACGTAAGCCATAATTTTGATTCGAGTTTTAAACGTTATTATATTCTTAATAAAACTCCAGTTAATGTTATTAACAGTTATAATAGCTTAATCAATTCTACTGGAAGATCAAATGTTAGTGGTTTGATGAGAAAGGGTTTGCAAGTCTACACGCTTCTGTATTCTAAATAACCATTCTTCTTTAAAAGGGCATCTTTACATTACGCTGTAATGTAAGGTATACTGATTTCGTACGTTTAATTTGATATAGTTAACTAATTAATAGGTTTAATTTTTCGAAGAATTTGCTAATTACATGTGTTTGAATATAAGGAATCTTTTCAGTACAGTTTTAGCAAGCTTAGACAATTTGTCCATAGAGACAATGATAATTGTAATGTTCTAACCTTTATTCAGAAGGGCAATGCGGTAGAATATCTTGCGAATTTGTTCAAATAGCTATTTTTATTTGTTAGGTTAGGTAATTTTGGTTTAGTTACGTTACGTTGGATTGGTTAGATTACGTCTTGTTGTGTTGTGAGTTATATTGAATTAGATTAGAAAAATTAGGTTATGTTTGGTTAGAATCCTTTATATAATAAACAATGTTTATTATATTTTGTCTCTGAATCTTTTGTTTCAAGATAACTGTCAAAACAGAATAACAGTCCATTGTAATGGAGAGATACATACTTCATTTTTTATTTATCGAATTTTTCTTTTTTAAGCGTTGTTCGTTTATCGTCTCGAATTTTATTTTCTATTTTCTTTTTTACACCATTTACACAAAGAGTTGGTAATAAATTTAAGTAATTCAAATTATCAGTAGCTTTAAGGACTTGTAATACTATGTCCAACATTTTACACCCGAATACTGAAAGTGAAGATAAATACAATAATTCAGGAATATAAAGGATTAACTGTAATGATTGTAATATGTTTTAAATAGGTCAGACTGTAAATGTTAGCAAGATATATAAAAACCATCCTCTTTAATGAGGGGTCCCAGTCCTCTCCCAGGGTCCTTAGCCAACACTTTGTGAACCATCGCTGAGGTCGTCTCTATAGAGGAACAAAAGTCTCTCCAGGATTTCCTGGAGAATCTGCGAACCTCTCGTCTGTAATTTCTTTGGGACTCCCGGTAGGCCAGCCAGTCAGCATCACTACCGGATCTGATGGCCTTGCCTAGGAGCCTTCTGGTTCTCCTTCGATTGACCTCTAATTCTTGGGTCCATCTCCGGCTTCGAGCATCCCTTTCTGTAATCAAAGGGCATTTGTTCTCATAAGAGGTGATTACGGCCTCCGTAAGGGGTGTGTGGGTGCTTGTATTGTACTCAATCTCAATAACCCACCCACCCACCCACCCATACACGTACATTGAGATTGACCCACCCACCCACCTACACACGTACATTGAGATTGTGATTTTAAAAGTAAGAAACATGAAAGATCTAATGTAGCTAAACACCTTCTGAATTGTACCCACGGTTTGAATAAAATAGATGTAAATGTAGATATTCTATAAGTTTTTAAGAAGGGTCGTATTATGAATGATTTTGGGAAGAGTTATTTATTTTTAAAGAAAAATGTAAGGATCATGATAGATTAATGAATGAACAGGTTAATTTTGATTCCGAAATTGTTTTTAATAATGTATTTTCAGCGACTTTAAGAACATAGGTAACAACCAATAGGAATTAACCAATAATATCACAGCAGCCACCATTTTGACGATTCCAGTCAATGGGGTCACGTGATCATAGGCCTATAAATTGTGTTGTTGAATACCAGTTTCCATTCTTTTGTGAATCCCTCTGGTCTGAGGAAGGTGAGCGTGGTTCACCGAAATCGACCACTATATTATTTGTGCATTTTTTACTTATATTGTAATAAATTTGTGTTGTGTGACGTTTACTTGTAATTTATATGTACAAACACGTATTATGATAATTAAAAGACGATTTATAAAATATATCAAAACTTCATGAAATTAACTACTTTTTATTTAACAATAAGCCAAACTAACGTAAATTTGATAACTGATTGATTACATCATGTACAGTACAAAGCAGTAACTTGATATATTAAATAATTAATTTAAAACAAATAAATATATAACACCTTTGATTGTTCATAAGACAATAAAGTAAGTCTAGGTCACTCATTTGACATTCGCAGTTTCGTGATTGGAGGAGACAAAGAGATCTATGAGGGGCGAGGCTTTAAATACAGAGCAGACAAAAGGCTGACGTTTTCCCGGTTTCACAAAGACAAACTTCACATCGCTTACATCGGAGATTGGACAAGTAAGTGCTACTGCATTTTCATTCTGACTGACTACCATTATGACTGAATGCACTTATATTAAATATTGAATTTATTATTTATAAACATTAAAATGAAAACTGTATGAACTGAAAAATGTTAGAATATTAACTACTACTCATAATTGTCCAATTAAAACAATTATCTCGAAACTATTTGGAAATGTTTTATAAAATTAAGAATTAAATTAAAATACCACGTAACAAAAATTCTTGGAATATTATCCAACTGAATCGTGCTTACTATCTTCCAATCCAACAGATCTTAAAGTTTAAAACGCATTTTCTTAATTTTATTTCCACCACTAGCCTTTTCCACTACGAATGTTTTCCAATGAAAATCTTTAACAGTCACTTCATTACCAACATCATATACCCATCTGAACAATAGGTCACGTACCTCCCAATTAAGATAAAAACCTTATTATTTTGCTTGATATACGTAACCTGCAGAATCTGTTATCTGTACAGCGAAAAACTTATACAAAATTTGCCGGACCAAATTGTCAATACAGTAGTATTGTTCGCCCGCCCACCCTTACACGTACAGTAGTATTGACACAGGAACGCCCAACCCTCAGTTGACACACCAGCCCACCGCCCTACAACGTACAGTAGTATTGACACCAGCCCGCCCACCCCTACACGTACAGTAGTATTGACACAACCCGCCACCCCTGACACGTACAGTAGTATGGACACACACGCCCACCCCTACACGTACAGTAGTATTGACAGCACGCCGCCCACATCCCCTACACGTACAGTAGTATTGCACACAGCCCCGCCCACGGGTCCCTACACGTACAGTAGTATTGACACACAGCCGCCCACCCCTACACGTACAGTAGTATTGACACACCCGCCCACCCCTACACGTACAGTAGTATTGACACACCCGCCCACCCCTACACGTACAGTAGTATTGACACACCCGCCCACCCCTACACGTACAGTAGTATTGACACACCCGCCCACCCCTACACGTACAGTAGTATTGACACACCCGCCCACCCCTACACGTACAGTAGTATTGACACACCCGCCCACCCCTACACGTACAGTAGTATTGACACACCCGCCCACCCCTACACGTACAGTAGTATTGACACACCCGCCCACCCCTACACGTACAGTAGTATTGACACACCCGCCCACCCCTACACGTACAGTAGTATTGACACACCCGCCCACCCCTACACGTACAGTAGTATTGACACACCCGCCCACCCCTACACGTACAGTAGTATTGACACACCCGCCCACCCCTACACGTACAGTAGTATTGACACACCCGCCCACCCCTACACGTACAGTAGTATTGACACACCCGCCCACCCCTACACGTACAGTGGTATTGACACACCCGCCCACCCCTACACGTACAGTAGTATTGACACACCCGCCCACCCCTACACGTACAATGGTATTGACACACCCGCCCACCCCTACACGTACAGTAGTATTGACACACCCGCCCACCCCTACACGTACAGTAGTATTGACACACCCGCCCACCCCTACACGTACAGTGGTATTGACACACCCGCCCACCCCTACACGTACAGTAGTATTGACACACCCGCCCACCCCTACACGTACAATGGTATTGACACACCCGCCCACCCCTACACGTACAGTAGTATTGACACACCCGCCCACCCCTACACGTACAGTAGTATTGACACACCCGCCCACCCCTACATGTACAGTAGTATTGACCAATTTATTGACAGTGGTTTATTGCCGTTTATTGGTATAGCAATAAATGGCTCAATATCAATGTGCCTGTAGAGATGGGCGGGTGGGTATATCATTGGTACAAATGATTTGCCGGCGTGGTGGCTCAGTGGCTAAAGCGTATTGGATTGCGGAGGGCAAGGTCCAAGGTTCGAATCCCCACTGAGCTAACGGTCGGTACTTCACTTGTTGAAAAAGTTGACGCACTTTTTCCACTATTTTTTCAAATGTTTTGCCCTTAACAAATTATAAGAAGATAAACTTTTTTACACAAAAAACAAAACAAAAGAAATTTTGATCGAACATCCTAAATAGCTGTTTACAACATATGTTACATTCAGCTATTGTGGCACTCGTACAGTCATTAACGTCTTACAGTGATGTTTTACGTAGATGTTCAAGGATTGCATGGATGTTCAATTATAGACGTTAACAGAATACATTTATAACACCGCTTAGTTATAGTAAACAATGTATGTATTTCGCATTCGACAACATTTAACGCCAAACATTCAGTGAATCAGGCTTAACACTTTAAAATCATTTTCAGTTATTCTGTTCATTTTCAGTGCGTAAAAATGGTACACATTGTTAATTGTTCTTAATTTACATGAGTTTGAATAATTTACTTGTTAAGCATGTTTATAAAAGTAGTATCTTTCTACTACTATAATCTCAAAATTTACAAGAGAATGTTTTATTTTTCTAAAAAATATATGAGAGAACAAACTGTTATCTTCTTTTTTTACAATGATAACCATTGGTATACGTTTAACTCTTCTGCACACAATTAATAGTGAATGTCCAAAACTATTCATCTTCAAATACAACTCAAAATGTACGTTTTTTTAGCGGAAGAGCCACCAAAAGACATGAAAAATCTGTGCGTAAAGCTTGTCGATTTCGCCATCGAAGAGAAATTCTTGGCACAGGACTACGAACTCCTCCTTGTCAGAGGGAAGTACCGGGGTGACGTTTGGGATCAGCTCACTGCAGAATTAAAACGCCACATCGAAGCTGAGGAAGAAGCGATTCGTGAAACAAATATGATCTTCGATACAACCATTTATTAATATCCAATACCTAAGCTGAGTATGAAGGAATTTATGCCATGGATAGGATCATATATTCAACATTTTATTACCATCTTATACCCAAGCTGAGTATGAAGTGTTTTGTGCCACAAATAGCATTATAGATCTAACCTTTTATTAACATCCAACTTCCAAAGTGAGTATTAAGTCATTTGTCCGAAACAAATGTATCATAGATCCAACAAACAATTATTTACATCCAAGCTGAGTATGAAAGTATTTTGCCACAAATCGAAGTGTACACGTTGCCTAATAGGCAGTGCTTTGCTAGTGACACTTGGGCATAATTTTTGTCCATTCTCATTGTTATACAGTCGAACTGGTTGTGAAATCCCAATATTAAAAAATTACAACATCGTATTACATTAGTAATTATATTTATTTTCTCACGCACGGCTTCCGAGTTGTCCAGTTCAAACACTGCGGAAACATGTGAATTTAAATAAGGTGTCTAATATATTATTTATGTCTTTTAATGTTAGTTAATTAATAACAGTGGAATTGACTGTCCTAACCACCTATACACCTACAAAGGCATTGACCCTCCCACCCACCCAGACACGTACAGAAGTATTGACCCTCCCACCCACCCATACACGTACATAAGCATTGACTCTCCTGCCCACCCGTACACGTACTGAAGCGTTGACCCTCATGCCTACACATACACCAGCAGAGGCATTGAACCTCCCACCCACCCATACACGTACAGGGGCATTGAACCTCCCGCCCACTCATACACGTACAATGACATTGACCCGCCCACCCACACACGTCCAGTGGCATTGACCCACCTGCCCACCCATACACGTACAGTGGTATTGACCCACCCACCCACCCATACACGTACTGTGGCATTGACCCACCCACACACCCATACACGTACAGTGGCATTGCCCCACCCGCCCACCGACATACGTACAGTGGCATTGACCCACCCGCCCACCCATACACGTACAGTGGCATTGACCCACCTGCCCATTCATACACGTACAGTGGCATTGACCCACCTGCCCATTCATACACGTACAGTGGCATTGCCCCACCCGCCCACCGACATACGTACAGTGGCATTGACCCACCCGCCCACCCATACACGTACAGTGGCATTGACCCACCTGCCCATTCATACACGTACAGTGGCATTGACCCACCCGCCCACCCATACACGTACAGTGGCATTGACCCACCTGCCCATTCATACACGTACTGTGGCATTGACCCACCCGCACACCCATACACATACAGTGGCATTGACCCACCCGCCCACCCATACACATACAGTGGCATTGCCCCACCCGCCCACCGACATACGTACAGTGGCATTGACCCACCCGCCCACCCATACACGTACAGTGGCATTGACCCACCTGCCCATTCATACACGTACAATAACATTGACCCACCTGCCCACCCATACACATACAGTGGCATTGACCCACCCGCACACCCATACACATACAGTGGCATTGACCCACTCGCCCACCCATACACATACAGTGGCATTGACCCACTCGCCCACCCATACACATACAGTGGCATTGACCCTCCCACCCACCCATACACGTACATAAGCATTGACTCTCCTGCCCACCCGTACACGTACTGAAGCGTTGACCCTCATGCCTACACATACACCAGCAGAGGCATTGAACCTCCCACCCACCCATACACATACAGTGGCATTGACCCACCCGCACACCCATACACATACAGTGGCATTGACCCACTCGCCCACCCATACACATACAGTGGCATTGACCCACTCGCCCACCCATACACGTACAATAACATTGACCCACTCGCCCACCCACACACGTACAGTGGCTGCCAACCCATACACGTACAATAGTACTGACCCACCCGCCCATCCAGACACGTACAGTGGCATTGATTCTATTAATAAATAATTCTAATATTAATAAATAGATCAAATAAAAGTAAGCATTTTTATTGACCTGTAAAAGTTAAAAGAGTGTTCTAACAATTAATTTCTCTTTGTTGAATCTTTTAATATGTGATAAAATGTTTACTCAGACATTTAAGTGCAGACAAATAATGATCTTTACTGTTCTCGTTTACAGCACAAGATTATATAACAACTAATATATCCTGAAACGCTGCTAAATATCGTTCTAGACGTTAAAAATAATAGCTTAATTAAATCTTCATTAGTTTGAACTGAAAATGTTCCGTGAATGAAAATAACTGAGAGATTGATACAAAATATTTTAAAACAGTGACTTCATGCTGTTAAAATAAGTTTTACTGGTATTCATATTTTTTTCTTTTTTTAACTTTTGATGATTTTTAGAAAAAAGAGAGAAATTAAGTAATTAAAGATTCTAACATATTGTATTTAACTTAAAATAGAAATTTATATTATTGTGTAATGTGTTTTATTGGGTGATATGAAAACAGTGCTTTTTTCATGAACAGCTTATTGCTTCATATTTTGTACTTTACATTCAAAAATATTAATTAAATTCTAGTCCATAAGAAATACACCGTTTTACAGTAAACCTCTGTGTAGTCACAGACAAACTGTCAGTTCTATGGAATACCAAACATTTATAAACAAAACGTCATCCTTTTTAATTTTTTCTATTAGTTAATGTCTACTAACAGTATGTTAAATACTAAATTAAGCTTTAGAAACAATTCGTTGTAATCAGGAAATCTATTTCATAAAATAGTTTCAAAAAAAGTGTTTTGAAATATATACAATGCAGCAAATAGATATACAGGGTTGGGCAAAAGTCTGGAATATATTTATTAATTTCAAAACTATTGAAAGAAATATAATTAAACTTTGTAGTTATAAACATGTCCCTATACCAAACATATTTGTATACTCAGGTGATGGCCCATGAAGGAAGTCTTAAAAATTTTAAATGTAAGCCTACCTCCAGTTATACCTCATTTTAAAGGTCTTTGTTTGTAAAACACAAGAGTGCAAATCTGACGTCAAAAGGATGACCCAGTCAGAAAATATAGCCTGTCAAAGAATTTAATGGCCAAAGTCTGGAAAGTATTTATTAATTTTAAAACTATTAAAAGACAAGTAATGAAACTTGTAGTTATGTACATGTGGACATTTATTTTTTGCATATTTTTAGTATATTTGATATAACCAATAAGTATAGGTTATAAAGAATTTTAAATGGATATTTTGACCCTGAAGCCAAGAGTAGTCCAGTTAGCTGTAACCATTCCGAAATAAAAGTGACTGCTCATGAAGGAAGTCTTAAACATTTTTAAAATAAGCCTACCTCGAGTTATACCTCATTTTAAAGGTCTTTGTTTGTACAATATAAAAGTGCAAACCTGAGGTCAAAAGGATGACCTATTCACAAAATACAGCGATTCAAATAATTTAATGTCATATTACTAATTATTCACAGTTATACGGCTATTTATTTCACAGTTTTAGGTCCCTGTTGCTGAGTATGTTGTTGATTGTTAACAATCGTAACAAACTATAGCTATATGACATTAAATTCTTTGAATTGCTGTATTTTGTGAATGGGTCATCCTCTTGACCTCAAGTTTGCACGTTCGTATTGTACAAACAAAGACCTTTAAAATTAGGTAAAACTCGAGGTAGGCTTACATTTAAAATTTGTAAGACTTCCTTCATGGGTCATCCCCTGGATATGCAAAAAACAAATAAAATATGTCCATATGTTTGGTATTAGGACATGTACATAAATTGTACATGTAATATATTCCAGACTTTTGCCCAACCCTGTATATGGATGGAAATGGTAAAATACTCTACTTGTAGAAATTTTCTAATAGAAGATTTTTCAGGTATTTCAAATATTATCCTAATTGATGTTTTTTATTCATTTTTTTGTGCTATTTTTTGTGTTTTGAGTTTCCTCAAATCTCAACAGCGTATTTCAAATTAGGATATTACTCCATAATATGTAAGCAAAAGAGTTTTTTTTAATTTGTATAAGTAGATAGTATCCTTAGTATAAATAAATCTGTTAATGTTGTTTTCATAAATTCTCTAAGCAAACTTCAAATTGTAGGTGTTTACCCAAAATAATTCCCCAAATAAAACAGAAGATTCAATTTTGCTTTTATTTATAAATAGTTCAAGACTTATTGATTTTTATATATTTCCTACACAATATCCAGACCCTGACTATTACTACCCAACATGGACACTCCATACTTATCTATTAATGTCCACACAGATGGCAATCTTTAAGTGGACACCACATTGGTATTAAGAAAACAAAGCATAGAACTTATCGCCTACAATCTCCACAGCACTTTGTCCCCAAGCAGCTGGGTTACAGCACTGTGCCACTATTGCCAACTATTGGCATGTTATTATATTATGTCCTATTTTCAAAAATGTCTGTATGATTATTTTATGGTTTAAAAAATACGATGATATACGAGTATGTGCGTTATTCTGAATGGACCATATCTTTGCCGACTCCATCCTACAATATGAAAATGGCTTTGCACATTTGTTTTGAAAATTAATACTGAATTATCAATAATGTAATTAAATTTGTTAACTGTATAGCTTCTCTCAATAAATTATTTATTATAGAACAATAAATATTGGTTCAGTGTATCCTTACCATATTTCAGTGATCATATTACACAGTAATAGTGTTACAGAATATTTATTACAGAACAATAACTATTGGTTCAGTATATCCTTACCATATTTCAGTGATCATATTACACAGTATTAGTGTTACAGAATATTTATTACAGAACAATAACTATTGGTTCTGTATATCCTTACCATATTTCAGTTATCATATTACACAGTGATAGTCGTTACAGCATATTTATTACAGAACAATAACTATTGGTTTAGTATATCCTTACCATATTTCAGTGGTCATATTACACAGTAATAGTGTTACAGAATATTTATTACAGAACAATAACTATTGGTTCAGTATATCCTTACCATATTTCAGTGATCATATTACACAGTATTAGTGTTACAGAATATTTATTACAGAACAATAACTATTGGTTCAGTATATCCTTACCATATTTCAGTTATCATATTACACAGTGATAGTCGTTACAGCATATTTATTACAGAACAAAAACTATTGTTTCAGTATATCCTTACCATATTTCAGTGATCATATTACACAGTGATAGCGTTACAGCATATTTTTCGAAATAACTTTCACAGCAACATTATAATAGAAATGGATGTTTTCTAGAAACTAGATAAGATATCTAGGTCTATTACTGATAAGAGCTCTCGCATTTTATCTACATAGTTCAAAGATAATAAGAGGTTTTGAGTTGGAACATACATTTCCGATCGTATGTGTAATAATTTATAGCAGATGCGTATTTTATCCAACAATTAAAATGTTAATTAATTATAATATATTGATGTTTTGATAATTGGTATAAAATATATAAACCCAACTATCAGAATTGATAGTTATTTTTCAATAATATTACTACAGTTATTTGCTTGTTTCAGAGGGACTACTGCGGTCAACAAGGTAAGGCAGTTTAACTTAGTCGTCTTTTTGTTGTTCACGGATTTTTATATTTGGTAAAACCAATAAGTATAGGAAATAAAGAATTGTAAATAGATATTTTGACCCTGAAGCCAAGAGTAGTCCAGTTAGCTGTAACCATTCTGAAATAATAGTAAAAAATCATGTTTCTATAAATTGTAGTAAATTAATATTTCATCTGCCATGAAAACTAAATCTTAATAAAAAAACGATGTACTCACACATCACAATATCTCCGGAATTACTGAACAGATTTTCATGAAATTTGGAGGGAAGTTTATTAATCAAAGAGTGCTACAAAGAAAGGATCTCTCTGTTCCATTCTTAAGGGGCAGAAACAGCCCTCAACATTTCCTTTTTCCAAAAGAGTACCGTTGGCATTAATTTAATTAAATAATATATTTCATAATGCTGATACATGCCAATAGCAAAAGCTTGGCTTATATGATTTTCATTGTGAAATTTTTAAGTTCATGTCAACTAACTCTGAAATAATTGCACTACTTTGTATCCCCCTGAAATAGACTTATAGGGTTTTATTGAAATTTATTATCTAGGAGAACGCCAGTGAGCTGATATTTTATATTGTTGTGATGGTTTAGAGACAACCACGGATGGAAGAGTAAGCAAGCGTAGAAAACCGCTCTGTAACGAAGCAACGGCTGTTGGCTAGTATAAGTATAAAATTGAGATTACATGACTTACGAGGTTTTATTTTTTTATCTAAATATTTTAAAATTTAATCAACCGTATTTTACTAGTGTCAAATAAGGATTTTAAACTGTCCAAAATAAAAAAATTCTTTTTTAAATTACAAAAAATGTTTATTCAGAAAATATGGGTTTGCTCAAAACTTATATTTAATCTATATACATCAAAATACGTTTGGATGTAGGCCTTTTTTTAACACTCGTGTTATTTAATTTGTAATAGAATAATTGAGTAAATATTTAGTCCATTTAACATCAATGAATTAATATCTTAAAATTACCAAATACGATGTACTAAATACAATTTCTGACTAGGCTATGAACCTTGGCTTATTTGATCTGTTCAATAGGCAATTTAAAGCATTCAATTTAATTCATTATTAAGTGTGCGTCAACTTTGTTATGCCCAATTTTACAATCTATAAATGTTCTATATGGAATTTAGAGCAATTAAGCTCGTTTTTGGGTTCGGAATACTTGCATGTTCCACATTAAGGTTTTTACGTAAATGATATAGAGAGATTTGTGAAGTTATCCCTCCACTTCCACAGCACATTCCACTAGTAAAAACTATTTTAAATGTCACATAGACATAGGTCCGAAAACACTCCGTAGTCAATTACAGTTATCAAAAGATTTTAACATGATTCCATAGCATAAAACCATACTGAACTTATGGTAAAGTAAATTAAGTGGCAAACTAAGTTGCATCTTATGTAATTTTACCTATAACAAGTACTAAAATTGATTTCATAATTGTACCTTTACTGGTTTTTGAGTTACTAAGGACTAAGTGTCTGAAAATTGGACATGAGCACTCTTCATTAAGTTAAATGGCAATTTACTTTGTAAATTGGCTAACAAATACATAAAATCTACACACATATAATGTAACGAATTTATTTCTGAGGAAATGTATGAATTTGAAGTCAAAATTAAAAATGAAATAACTACAACAATTCAATTTTACATACTATAATACATTGTTAATTTCAATATAAATTATCCGGTTGGGCCAACTTGACAGATTTTTTATAATAGGTGTTAACAATGAGGCCATAATTACTGATAATTATATAAAGGCGTTTTTTTAACTATTTTTTTTCCTTAACTTTACAGAACTTTCCTATACCTGCTCATCCAAATTCAAAACATGGCAGTTAATTCTTCACAATAATTCGTTCTTGTCTTTTAGAAATTTTTAACCCACCTCCATATCTAATAATACATTAGAAATTTTGGTAATAATAGAGGCCAAGAGTGAGACCTTCCATCACCAACCCTATGTTCAGGAAATTTAATATTTATGTGAAATTTAATATTTAATCTAAAAAATAAAATAATAAAGTACATTCGTTTTACATTGAAGCTCTAAAGGTGCAATTAAGGGCTTTGTACCAGGACGAGGAGTGGCGTGTTGATAATGGGGGTTTCCCGTCTAGTTTAGCCCACAGTTATACAAGCTAAAGATGGGCCGATAACTATTGGTCAGTCCACAAACATCAATGACAGCCAAATTATTCATTATGTTTCTTGTTAGTCTAAAAAGTTACTTTTCGATCATTTATAGCCTATAAAACTGAATATTCACTTATCACGTGTATAACATTCATGATTGATTATTCTTGAAAGCAAATTAAACAAAAATACTTACATTATTGAGCAAAATATGATATTGTTATTTTGTACATGGGGGTGATTGTATAGGGTTTAAAGATCGTTTTATTACAGTGCTACTCAGTAATTTTTACACCTTGAGACAAGTGAAGTGTTTTCAATTTTTATGTAGCTCCCTCGATCTATTGGGAAAGCGGAAAAGTAAAGACGACATCTTGAAACTAACCAACAGTGTTTCAATTCTGGTTTATCTCAAACTTCCATTTGAATTTCATTGCTTATGACTTTTTATTACTGCAAACACCGCGTAAAACAGAACCATTATACCACTGTACGTATATGGGTGGGTGGATGGGGTCAGTACCACTGTGTGTGTGAGAGGGCGGGTGGGTCAGTACCACTGTATTTGTATATGTGGACGGGGGTTTCTACACGTCTACCACTGTAGAAGCGTAGTAAAATATAGAGGAAGTGAGATAGAAAAAACCCAGTTACTAGCACACTCTAACCAAACTCAAATCTGTTTATTACGGACAAGTCTTCGGTCATCACTATTACGACAATATTCTTTAGGGAAATTTCCCATTTGTTATTAGTTGTTAATTTCCAAAACAGGACTTTATATGGGCCTTATCTGGGGTGTCAGCGACTTATACGTTAAACAAAATTGGAGCAAGCCAAACCCCTGTGGCAGACCATACTCCATTGTGTGTTATATTATACCCAGTAAAGCCCCATTGAACCATGAATATTACATCCCCATCTACTACCGCCCCCTCAAATAGTATTAAACAGTCGTTGTTGGGGTTGTAGGACCAGACATGGTCGAGGGTCTCCCAGACGGGTTGAGGTACGTGACCCGCCAAGAGTGGGGAGCTATTGAGCCCCAGAAGGTGCAGCAAGCCAGACACCCCATGGAACACGTCTGTTTCTCCTACAATATCGGCACCACCCCGTGCGAGGGAGACGAGCAGTGCTTCAAAGTCTTGAAGCAGGCTCAGCAAGACTTCATGGCCAATGGACTCTCAGACATTCCGTACAAGTAAGTCTTACCGTCAAATATACTTCCTCTCTAAGTTATAAAGTATTTTCTCAACCTTAAGGAGAGATTTTATAACCTCATGCCAATAATAATGAAACAAACGTCGGCTGATAAAAAAATGTTAGTAGAGTATTGCTTGTTACTATCTGTAGATCTATAACTTATTAAAGTACCCATCACAAAGTAGGACAGTAACTTACTAAAGTTACAGCCAAACTGACACTTGAAAGTGAAAGCTATTAAGTTATACAATATTGTAAATAATTTTAAAATAAGAAAGGTCTTTATATATCCCCTCCCATTGCAAATTTTTTACGACCAGTTTTGTTTTTGTTAGTTTTCTTTGATATTTATACTTCTTGTAAAAATTATTTATTTATTGTCATTGTTGTAACTATTTATATTCCACTTAAATTTATCTTTATATGTTGTGTTTCTCTTTGAGATTTTGTTTAATTCATTTATCAATTTTTCATATTTTAATGTTTGCTAGAAGATATATACGTAATTTTTTTTTTTTTTTTTTTTTTTTAATTAAGTTTACTATATATTACTGTCAACTCTCAATTAGTCAATTTGGCTAGAGAGCTTATTAAAGTACAATGTATGTATGTATTTGACGTAATAGTTGACTGAATAAAATAATTGAAAAGTTGTTATTTTCATTAGTAAGTTCTTTTTAATTGATGATTGATCAAGTCTGCTCAAAACTGTTCCTAGGGATTATCTTTTGAGGCCCGTAAAGATACGGGCGAATGTTAGAGAAAAATAAATAGTTATATTTACTTGAGTCGACTGTTCCTTAGAAAGGGATATTAAAGGACATTAATAGACAGGGTAACTAAGGGACCTAAATCTTTATGTGGAATCCGAACACATAATATTGGTGTGATTTTCAGCCAACTTACAGGCCTAACACTCATTACTCTTCCCTAACACAACATCTGAACCTTGATTACCAAACAACATGGACATTCCAGATTACCCTCAATGAAAGTGCTATACATACATAAACCTATAGTAAATGGCCTGTGGACAGCGCATGCGTGACAGATTCTATACCCCACCACGCACAGTCATATTTTCATTGTACAGTCACTGCTAGAAGTATAGACCTTCCATTAAAACAAAGATTTCACTTAACACAGCGTTTACATTGGATTTGCTGTTGTGTTGTTATATTAATTCAGTTGTACTGCAGTATTCGTAGTGGTTTAAATGATAGAGTAATTGCCAGTTTTACCAACCTTAGTTAAATTTGGACTAACTAATGTGTTCCATTATTAAATATATCGTTTAATTTAATCCTACGAAATAATATCAAGGAAACATTCATTTCGAAATGAGATGGGCAATTCTGATTGGTTGTCTGTTGTATATTAAAGAAGGACAAGCTGACTCGTTTGTTTACATAAGTGACGCTGGGATAACCCATATCAAGGTAAGGTAGTGATCATGATGACGTCATTGGAGAGATCAGCTGAGTTTTAGAAGGAGCTGTCACTCTGTTTGAGGAACAGTGTTATAACGACTTGCATAGTACTACAGTAACATGTTATGATAACCTAATATTTCAATAATAATGTGTTTACAGCTGATTCCTCACATTAGTGTCTTTACTATTTATTTTAAAAAACTATTGTCAATAATTAATATATTTGATAAATTTTAAAAAGAATGTAATGAAGTTATTAGTTATTAAAATATAATGAGAAGTATTATTTGCCTAGATATATAATTGTTTGGTTATATCTTAAGCTTAAATATATATAATTAGGAATGGCACTAGTATAATATAAATAGAGGCCATTTTTATTTTTTCTAATTTGTAAATGCAGCAAAAATTCTGTGGGTTCTAAAAAATATGTTGACAATATTTAGTACGGTACCGATAAATGTTTGGTTTACATATTACGTGTTCACACGTTAAGATGCTACCGGTAAAACAGTTTCTCCACTTCCAGATAGTACAAATATTAGTTATAGTTTACCGCAAACTGCTACAGAGATAACAGTTTCTTATTTGCAATACTTTTGTTTATTCTGTTGCGTAAAACAACGCATATACCTACAGCTGGTGGAACAATTTCTTCAGTGATGTCCTCATGATCCCTACCTTATATTATTCTACTTACCTTGTCCCATATGATTATAGAAATTAAATAGTAACTGTGATATATTATAAAATCAATCACATCTGAATTCCACAATTTGTTTTTTTACTTTTAATTTCCGAGTTGACCTCGCCTACTTCAGAAGTTAATATGGAAAGAGACTAAAATTTTTAACCAAACAATAGAAACCTGTTAAAAACTTTACCACAATTATTAGATTTTAAATGGCAAACTCAATGGTTGAAAGTATATGGTTTTGTACGTGACTGTACCTTGCAGCTCATTGCCGCTGGAGGGGAACTGTGGTGTGAGAAGTAACCATTCTCTCCCCTCTACGCGCCATTTAGTTTAGATTTATATTTATGTTCAGATTCACTAAGATGAATCAACTAATTATTAACTAAATGATTGCCAGCTTTCTGGTAGGGGGTGACGGGACGGTGTACGAGGGGCGGGGGTGGAATACACAGTCCGATGCCAGTCTGGGGCCCACCCACACTCCCAGGCTTGACATAGCCTTCATTGGCGAGTTTGAACGTAAGTATCACTCAATAACTAGTGACATTCGGTTTAAAACATCGAATGTTGATTCTCAAAGAAACCAGCTGGTGGATTATCCATTTGAACAGTACTCATTCTTGGTTTATCAATATTGAACATTTTTTAATACATTCCACGACTGTAAATTTGTATTTATCTCCACAAACTTAAATTGAATGTGCACGTAATTTTTAATCAGTTTTGGAGACGTTAATGCAACAAAAGTCTACAGTAATATTGAAACAGAACTAGTTCGTATTTTACGATTGACCAGTTCTAAAAATATTTGGTCCTACTTACGTACTTTAAGAAACACCTGCAGGTTTCTTCTGTACAGTAGTGAGCGTAGGATACGTGATAGACGAGTAGAGTGGTGGTAGAATAAATTGACTCAGCCTGTGACAAGCCATACTATATTTTATTTATTGAATAATTAAATTGAATTACTCGACATGACATGAGCGCGCTTAGTGGCATTTGAATCAAGCTCTGGCGCGCGGCGTTGCCAAGAGAATTGGATTCTTAGATATGACAGAAAATATTTACTTCTTGAGGTAGAAATAAATTCTCTTAAAAGTACTATTAGATGGGTCAAACAATATTATAATATAACAATATGTAAATAATACGATAAGAACAGTTTATAACAATGAAAAACAATAATATGAAGTCCGCGATCATAATATGTTTACTCACACTCATAATCGCAGCATCAAACAAGGAGGTTATAAAAAACCTTTAAAGTATGGAAACGTGGCAACGATGCAAGACTTAAGGCGTTTGGCATTGCTATGGTTGTGGTTAGAAAACACCGCCACGCCATTGTTTAGCATTTCAAATAGCCCCCTATAGTTCCAGCATTTGCTACAAGGGCACTCTGAAGTCAAGTCGGGTCATTCGATAAATGAACTATAGTGGACTGAACTCACATTGCCAACCTATGTTACCTTAATCGAAAAATGTGAACAATTTACAGTACATGTTTATTAATTTGTATGTTTTGGATTAGTTTTGAATGCTATATCCTACTAGTTTGTACGTCCCACCTCCTACGTCTCTCTGGTTTGAAGAAACCTTAGCCTACCGTTCACTATTTTCATATGGTTATGTTCTTCAAATAAGAATTAAAAATATATGTCAAATTACTTTAGCTGCCCACCAAACCTAAACTTTTTTCCATGCCAATAACCACCTAACCTACTTATATATTTACAAGAACATGTTATTAGCTTCATTTTTAATTAAAGGACTTGCCTGTCACCTAACTTAACATAACCTACACAATATCTTTGTGAGTTTATGTGGAGAAAGCGCCTAGGATATATTGTCCTACGTATTGAGTGTTTAATACGTCCTGCAACATCTTTCATATTTCCTTTATGGATATTCGGTGATAGAAAAAGTTTGGGTTTGGCAGGCAGTTAAAAGAATTTGACTAAAATATATGTTCGTAATCAGTGAAACGTCCTGTGTTCGACCACAGTTAGATTTTTACCTCGTTTGGAAACACATTTGGTAGAAAACTTCCATATTAAGTCATTTAAACCCTTGATTATATACGCACCATATATGTCAAGGTGCGTATATAATCAAGGTTTAAACTCGAAACTATTTTTTATGATGACGATTTGCATTGCGTTAATTATTTTTGCAGTTTGTTTTTGGAACTTGGCTTGTACCACAAAATGTTTAATTACTTGTTATCAGTTATATGACGTTGTTTCATAACTTGATATTTCAATAATTTATAGTAAGCACATCTATTAACATGAAAACGAAACGAAAATTTGACTGTATTACTGTATAAAATATAAGGTTAGGAATAAACAGCCCTCTCCACTCTTAATTTTAAAATGTTTGTCACAACCGAATATAGTATTAAAAATCGACATTAAAGCTTTTCTTATGTATGAAAACAATTAATAGAAATATTTACACTTTTACTATAGCCTATAGACTCAATTTTATTGTTCTTTAGCCAACAAAAATAGAATAAATTGCCATTTTTTTAATAATATTTTTCAATATATATTCCATGAATTACTGATTTGTAATAATTTTGTTTATCCATACTTTCAATTAGACAACAATGGTTTGCTTTAACTGTAGTATCGGCGGTGTAGTTGGTATGGAGGTTTTATTTTTATTCTTTTTGCTTATGCATTTTTAAATTATTATGTTGGAAGAGGGGGGATATCTATAGTTAGTCATATTCACAGTATGGTAAGAGAGTGGAATTTGATAATTTATCTTTTAGGTGGATGGAGTAGAGAGAATGGAGCATGAAATGAATAATCCAGAATCATATATGTATAAAGTATGGGAATTTATTTGATGAATTTCCTGACTTGACATGAGCACGCATAACCATTTTATATTGCGAAGCTCTGGTGTGCGGAGTTGCTGAAAGTACAGCGTTTGACATACGATGGGCAATAATTACTTGTTGAGACAAAAATCCCTTTGAAGAGAAATTTGTACTTATTCAAACTATTATTATTTTAATTTACATGAACCTAGTGATAAAAGCACAACAATATTAAGTTAAACAATTTTTTTTATAAAGCCCAAACAAGAAAAAAATTAAAACTATATAAAGAACATAAAACAAAATTTAGATAGGAACAGATTGAAAGATCAGCAATGGCTAAACATGGGGTAGAGACGACAGGATGTAGTTTTTCGTGCTTTTAAATGCTAAAATAAGTTTAATATTATTAGTATCTTGATGCATAAGAATCAAAATATTTAGGAATATGAGTTATTAATGAACCACCGTCAATACAAAATGCGGGGATCGGACGTTTGGCACACATTTTTGGACCTTCTGCCCATGGCAGTTTTGGCACAATCATTAGAGCGGAATAAGTAGGGTCAACTCGCCTGCTTGGAAAAGGCAGGATTGGCACAGTCGCTCGACCAGGTAGACGCCATCGAACGAGGGAAAACGGGAATTGTATTATTCCCGTCAACTCTGCGTGGCAGCCATTTGCCCGTGATATAACAAATTTTTAAATTTAAACCTCACTAGGTTAGGTTAGGTTAGGTTAGGTTAGGTTAGGTTAGGTTAGATCATGATCTATTTGGGTAGCATCCGTGTTCCAATTGGGTAGCATCCGTGATCTACTCGGGTAGCAGCCGTGATCTACTCGAGTAGCATCCGTGATCTACCTGGGTAGCAGCTGTGATCTACCGCAGGTTAGGTTAGGTTAGGTTAGGTTAGGTTAGGTTAGGTTAGTTGCTTACTTCAATAAGCACCACAGCAGGGAATTTGCGGGGGCAAAAAAGTTCCCATTTTCCCGCATTCTGGCCACCTGGCTGCTACTACCTGGCCGGGCGGTGTGTGCCAATCGTGCCTTTCTGAAACTTACAGGTTGACCCTTCTTAATCCCCTCTAATGACTGTGCCAAACGTGCCATTCCAAATCGGCCAAAAATGTGTGCCAAACGTTCTACGGCCCAAAATGCAACTAATTAAAAAAATAATTGGTGTTTATTTTTTTTAAATAAACATGCTTTATTTTTATATCTATTACAACATAATGTAAATTTAAATCTTTTATTAGTTGATGTATTTTAAAATGATTAGTTTGTAATAAAAAAACTCACGATTAAACTTAATTTTATTGGATGTTTGATTAAATTCATCAATTTAAGATTATACTTCCAATAAGAAACTGCTCAATAAACTATATTTAAAATTGTTTAGATCAGTTTTGAACATGTCTAAAATAAATATTTTAAATTTTGTAAGCTTTAACAATGATTTTATAATTACTGTTAATATATGATTCCGTCCAACATAAACTGTACAGACTCCACTATTGATGTTCCAGAACACCTATATTATATGTTTGACGCTGCTCTCGAGTTTACCTACTATGGTGTCGACCAGAAATTTGTTATACAAAAATTCAAGATTAGCGAAAAGCACAATGGGATCAAAGAACTGTTATATGAAAAAGCAAAAAAGGCTCAGGCAAAAAAGAAAGAAAAAGACAAAGAAAGTGAACAGAAAAAGCGTAAAAAACAACAAACAGCTTATCTTATGCGAAAAAAATTCCAAACAAAGTAGCCTGTAACCAAATAACATTATTTCTAAATCCGAATACTCGAATGAAAACTTCGTTGATACCTAAATGTTAGTATGTTTTTAGTACAATTTTAATTTTAAAATCACTTGCATCCGTTTTAAAATATATTTACACATCATCTTACTGATTTCCCATTTATAATTTCCAAACAGAAAAAAAGTTGCCATGATCCTGAATATATTATCTGAATCATGATCACAATTATCCTGAGTTCAACTAAGGACTTCATAATAAATCAAATGTAACTAACTGTACATTAAAATCATCCTGTACATCATAGTCCTTTTACCATAGATATTATGTACATTTTTCATACACTCGCTTTTAAATCCAGAATGGTCTTACTATTGGTACAAACTACTATCTCCATTAGAAATTTTAATGTTTTTAAAAACATTTTTGAGAATATTAAAATGTTAGTATTATTTTGTTTTTTAATTATATTGTCGTTTTATTACTGTATATTTTGTCTATTTACGCCAGTGACATTTTATTTTAAGTCTATAAACGTTGTTAAGGGACAACAGTCCAAAGCAAACTTTAAGTGGACCACCCGGGATTTGAACTCGTGACCCTCTGCATATAATGCAGAAAAGCTAACCAGAGCTAGCAAGAGGCCTAAGATTGTTAGTATTAGATGTAGATCACAAAATGGTTTTACATATTTCAAAATGTGTAAAGTTACATGTTTCTTTCAGGTACAACTATACCAAAACATATGTACTTTAATGGTATAGAGTTGGTGTACTATGCGGTAAGAGAAAAACTTCTTCTAAAGTCACATTCTTTTCAAGAAACAAGAAGTCCTCCAAGAGTGCACCCGAGTATTCAGAAGACTAACTTGAACTGGCTTTTTAGTATACCTGCATAGGAACAATACAAATTTGGTATTTTGTATGAAAACATGACATATGACATACTAAAATCATATTGAATGTTATGGCAACTTTAAAACATACAATATTCTGTTTATTACAAATATTGATACACTGTGTATGCATATATATGTTTATACAAATCAAAGAGATGTGCTTTTTGATCATAGATGTATTTAATATAACATTGTACTCCCTTCACTTTGAATATTGATAAATTTGATGGGAAATAAATATCAAGAATCTCAAAAGTGCTCTTTCGTTTATTATTTATTTTACGCTGTTTATTACTGACTATGGTGAAGTTTAGTGACAGAGACTTTCTGTTTATATCAATTTTTTATTACACTCTTTTATTTAAAAGAGTACACTCTTTTTACACAGAAATTAATTTAATATACGGAATCAGGATTATAACCCCCTAAAACAGCCCTTGTTTATTTGAAAATTGAATTTGTTTTAATTTTTCTGGTGTCGACATGGTTAGATCTACCTTCAGTCCAAATTTCAAAATGTTCCGACTCTTCGAAGTGGGTAAACATTTATGTCAATTAGTCAGTGATCCCAGTCCAGCTTTATATTAAAGCGATGATGTCTTCCACAAAATTAACAGAATTATCAAAGGTAAAATTCTGTATTCTTTCTACAAAACATAAACACAAAAAAGTATGTAATGCTAAAATTTAATTACTTAAACCATTTTTCAAGTATAATAAATGCTTAAAACAAAACAATATAAACAAACGTCTGTTAACAATATGTCTCATGAACATGCATAAACACAAAACATGTGATCCTTTTAAAGAAATACAAAAGTATTGCATGTCCAGACTACGTGCAATACTTTTTTAAACAATTTACATGTTTACAAGAGCTGACATGTTGGATGTTATTGGCACAATTAATTAATAAGCTCATACCAAAACTAATTGATTCATATTCAATTGTGCCTATTAAAACCATATTTGCCTATTTAATTTAGCATTAGATTTTTTATATTCATAAAATATAGGATTAATAAATAATTTAAAAATATTAATAAATAAATTACATTAGAACACACATGAGGGCAATGTAAAAAACAAAATTCAAAAATGCTTATATAACTAAGGAGATAAAACATTTGAAATAAAGAAAAACACTTGAAAACAAAGACTTCTAAAGCCAAGTTTACTGGAGGGCAATTTCAAGAATAATAACGTTGTTTCCATTGTTCAGTTGAAGATAAGACAGCTTTGGGGACAGTTTCCTGCAGGCTGTTAAAAAGTGCTCTTCAAAGAGAAATAATTGTTCATTGTTGTCTGTAACATGGGTGCACTTTAAATAACAATTTTATTTTCATATTAAAGAGGTTATCTTAGGAAATACAAAGCTGGTTATAAAAATATTGTAATTTTGAATTATGTACGTTACTTACTGGAATAATTGCATTGTTTCGTAAATCATATTTTCTTTAAACTAATAAATTTAATGAAAATTCGTAATATGTGTATCATGTTTAATTGAATAGTTACAAGAAAAATAATATGTAAAGGAAAAGGAAGTAGTGTGAGTTAATTACTCAATTACTCCAAATAATCAGACACTAATTTAAATACCCATTACAAGTTAGTTTAAGGAAATGAGCAAAACATTTTAATTAGAAGATAAAACTTCGATTGTCTCTGTTAATTAAATTCTTATTCTGATTTATTCTATTCTATTTGATTATTACATTATACTCAATTCCATTGCAATCTGCTCTGCTCTGTTCTATTATGTTCTGTGTTGTCCTGTTCTTTCGATTGTCTCTATTTAAACAATTGTCTAAGCCCCTACTTTTCTTAAAGCTGATAACACACAATTTTTATTTGATTCTTTCATCGTAAGGTGTTTAAAATTAACAGTATTATTTCACAAAATATAGCAAAAAATAAATCTTAGATTTGCTGCAATCTAACGGTAATTTTGTCAAATCAATAGAAATAAATACGAAACCATTTTTGAAAGATAATAACAATTATTTTGAAGCATCTGGATTGTTTGGTTGCTGCCAAGGCATTAACGATTCCCGATTGCTATTTATAGGAATTCATGATCTAGATAAATATGAATACTTCATTTTACGCAAAAAATCACTTAAACTAAATTACCCACATTAAGTCTAACCAATGAATTCAGATATATAAAATAGTTAGACTTCCTGTCGCAGATGAAAAAAGTTTAGCACTGCTGCTGATACACAGCATAGATAGATAGTCATCTTCGACTCACTAATTTATTCCAATACCTAAATATTAATAATCTACACGTAAATCCAGCTAAAACCAGTTGCATACATTTTAAAAACTATAGAATTATTGATACCAATCCGTTGATTATTATGAATGAATTTGAGCTTCCATTCCAAACTGAAACGAAATACCTTGGCCTAACGTTTGACCAACACTACGTGGACCTCACACATAGACAGTATTTGTTCAAAATTATCGTCACAATTATTTTTGCTAAATAGATTTTCTAATTATGGTAATTTTTTCATTATGAAACTAATTTATATGGCACTAATAGAATCAAGATTGAGATATGGAATTATTCTCTGGGGCTCTGCGTCCCATACTGCATTAATACGAGTGTTCCGTTTGCAAAAAAGGGCAATCCGCGTAATGGCTGGTGTAAATAGAAGAACTTCTTGTAAAGAAATCTTTAAATCATTTAAAATATTAACTTTATCATCTCTGTACATATATGAAATGATCATATTTTACAAATTTAAAATTTCAAAATTTCAGACCGGTTCAAATATACATAACTATAGTACAAGATTTTGTAATCAACACAGGCAGTCATCTCATAGATTGGAGTTGACAGCTTCACTTCCCCAGAATATAGGCCCTAAGTTGTTTAATAGACTGCCTAACCATATAAAACAGCAAATATGCGAAAAGCAATTTAAATCTTCCCTGCAGCACTTCTTGTTAAGTGGAGCTTTTTACACTGTTGAGGAATTTCTAATGGAACAATAGGTTTTATTAATGACAAATATGTAAACAAATATTATTAATAAATAGAAATTTAATTTAAGCTATAATAACCTAACTTTAATTGTTATATCATTAATTCTTTATACATGACCATTGTAACACAATTGTATAATTGTCCACTACAAAATAAATATATTTTGATTTTTGATTTTGATTTTGATTTTGAGCACTGGAATGCACTCTCTCTCACACACACATTCTCAAGGCAATGTTCACTCTTCCCTCTCACTCTAGGCTGTTGCGCAACAAGCTCAACCTAGTGGCGGCCACGCCAATATAGAAAAATAAGAAAAAGAGTAATCTGACCTTTTAACATTGGCTATTCCCTTCTTATAGTTGTGTATTCATTGGTGGAGGATCTGTACTATAGCAAAACTTTTCATTATAAAGTCACAAAACTATAATTTTAAAATATTATCAAGTAGAATGATTGAAATACTACTTTAATATTCAATTATAGACATGTCAGGTTTTTTTCTACACGTTACTAAAAGTGTATTTAATTTTTTTAAATAAATAAAAGAAAAATTAGACTCTAAAGATCATACTGTACATATCTGAGCATTCATTTAGCTTATAATGTAAACGTATATTGTATTATACATATATAAAAATTTATAATAACTGATATATAAGGTATATATAGAATAACATTTATTTCAGTTGTGAATTTGACCATCTATGGACCGCAAACAACTTAAGGCATGGTGTTTCTTGTTTTTATTTTTTTCAGTACTTCTTCGTTTTCTCTCCAACTGAATTTGATAATCTGTCCAGACTTTCTTTGGTTTTGGTTGTTCTTCATAAGTTGCATTTTCTATCAGTTCCTGTTCTTTTGTGTTGAAGCGGTTCCTGTCATGTATTATTTCTTCTGTAATACCTATTTTATTGGTAGCTTCCTTTACTGTTTCTATCCGTCCTACTGTTTCTTCAGCTTATTAACATGGTTAAAATGTTTCTTTGTAATCCTTGTTTCCTCCATTATTTTCATTTTGGCCGTCTCTACCTTATCCTATGGACACTTTATGATTAATAAGGCCCCTTCTAGTGGACCTTATTATGTTATGAGTTTTTAATTCAGTTCGTTAAGAACAAAATTAAGAGTTTATTTGCCTTGGTGTTGAGGGATCTTTTATTTATTTATTTTTACTATGTTCCAAAAGAATGGTAATAGTATTTACTGAAAAACACATTTATACTTAAGATAGTAACTGTCTATAAAGCTAAATTCAACCTATAAGGACCTATAGTACAACTTCAGTGGTATACACGTACAGTAGTATTTACCCACCAACCCACCTGTTCCGTACTTAGTATTAGATATTGTACATATAGTTAATTGTAATTCATAATTAAGTAATTTATTAGTTTGTTCCTCTTATCTGTTTTTATACTCTCTTAAGCATAAATTGTTAATCACATACTCATAACATATTCACCTGTTACAATATTGACATTTAAATAATATTACTGGCCTCTATGCACATGCACTTGCCAAAAGTCAGATATCAGATGACATTGTCTAACCCTTGTAACCGGTGGTGTGAACCCCGTCAACACGCTTCACCCGTATACCTAAAATTAAAACCCCAGTTGAACTCATGATGCTATGCAGAACGGTTCGCTCGGTGTCGCGATTGCTGTGACCTCTCTTATAGTGAATTATAGTGACCTCTCTTTTGGTTTCATTAGTCAGTGATCGTGTTTTTTACGTCTCTCAATCTCTCTACTCTCAATCTACTCCGCATTTAATTCAAGGTAAACTCTATTCAGTGTTGTGGTGTGCTCAAAACTGACCACGGGACAACATCGACACCCCAGGCCTGGTGGATCCATCTCTACAGTCATCTCAACTCTTCTTCATCTCAACTTCTTCGCTCCAAGATATGTACTATCTCCTCTAAAAGGTACAGTTGGTTCTTTTTCATTACTTTCTACTCATAAAACGCATCTCCCTCTGATCGTTCGTGGTAATGTCTTTTGTAGTGTTTCCTCTACTAACGTGGATGTTAGTTGGTCCTCCAAAAAGGCAATAAGCTTTAAAAATCCCTCAAATCGCCCTCAATACTAAATACCACCCCTACACATACAGTGGTAGTGACCCACCTTCCACATATAGTGGAGTTACCCACCCAACAACCCCTACACGTACAGTTGTAGTGACCCACCCACCCTCCCCTACATGTTCAATGGTAGTAAAATACTCATGAACAAAAAATCCAAATTACAGTACACACCTAATGTCAGGTTTCTGTAATTGCTCTTCCCTTTCACTGTAGCCATCACAAGATATTCGCTCCTCTCTTCATTAAACTTTTAACTATACTCTTCTACTTCCCATGCATCCAACTGCTCCTATACCATCTCCTACTTTTTCCCCGCACCAAAAAAACCACAATCAACTTCATCCTTTCTACACCATCCTTCCTTTCAGCTTCTTTCATGATCTTATTCAGAATGACAATAAATAAAATAGGTGCCAGCAAACTTCCTTGTCTCAATCCCAATATATTCCTTGTCTAACCTAATTTCCCGATTCCTACCTTCACAAAACTCTGACTACTCTCATACATTTCCTTCACTCTATGTTTTATTCATTATGTAACATTCAATTTTTTTTACTTTTTTCCAGAGCATATAAGTTTTTGAAAGATAGCATATCATTACATTATACTAACAATCTAAAGAATATCACCTTGTAATAATAAGGAATAATGATAATGATTGCTGTTTATTTTTTATTAACTTTTATTAGTATTATTATTTTCTATTCAACACAAGTATAGTTTATTAAACAAAAGGATAAACTTAGGAATATACTAACCACAGTTACCAGTATTGGTGGTCAATAGTAAATTATTATTTCACAATAAAAAAACAAAGTAATAATGAGTCCAGTCTTTACACTTAGAAAGCTGTCTGTGACACTGAAAGGTATATTGTTTATGGTTTGACTTAAATTTAAGTAAATTTAAAACTAATAATAACAGTATATTTATGACAAAAACCATGTGACATAATATGTAATGTGTTTCAGTTAAATATTTTTATGTGTGGATATATTGTTATAATCAGAATGAGAAATAAATGTGTTCTTTCAAATCTGTTGTTTTCAAATTGGTATTCTTTCTTATCACCAAATATAACTGCACTGACTAATCAATTTTCTCTCCTAAAACAAGAAATATCAGCTTGTCTATTCAGTAAAAAGGGCTTGATTTTTCTACTCTACAAGCAGAAACAGTCCATTACTATGCAAATTAAGTAGAAAGAGAACAATCATTTCAATTTTAACTATAGCAATATTGTTTCATCTATAGTATGGTTTATCTTTTTTGTCTACAGGATATAAAAAAAAAGAAAAACAAGGATCATTTTCTTGGTTTATTATTTACACTATCCTCCTTAGTATAGAGTTCCGGGAAAATATTAAATGTTTATTATTGAACGTGTTGTATTTTGAGAACAATACACAAACAATGCTGAACAAGTAGAAATGTTATTAATTATGTAAAAAACTTTATACTTGAAAAAAAATAAACTACCAAAACTAATGTAAATAATCTTCTTGTTCAAAACTAATTATTAAATTGTTGTAAATCATTACGTTTGCTTTTTATATTCAAATTCCATTTTTTTGTCATACAACTATTATAGCATTGAAAAAGTCATATGTACAGCACGTCTATGCTAGTCAATAGATTCTTAAGAATATAAATTCAAAACATGAATAGATAGAAATAATAATAATAAGTTAATTGATTATGAGCAATTACATTCCTTTACAGTTTATTTAATTAATTAAATAAAAAATAGGTATAAATAAAAAGTTTCTCAATGAAAAGGCTGCTTTAGGAGCTAATTATATAAGTTTATTAAGTGGAATGAATAAACTTCAGATGAAAATCAATATTAGGAATATTAAAAAATTCATCACTAAAATAAAATGTGTTCTTTAGGAGCCAGTTAAAAAATGTATTACAGAAAGATTTTTCTGAATACTGTACTTGTCTATCAAGTTGGTTAATTTATTATAAACTCTAAGTGAAACTATATTATGGATGTTTGAAGTTTTATGTAATCTAACAAAATTAATAGTAGCTTGATCTTTAATCCTAGTTTTATACTGATGAGCACTTTTTAAAATTATACCAGAAGTTCTTAAAACATATAAAATCAAATTAAAGATGTAAATATTTATGACAGTTAGAATATTCAATTTAACAAATAGGAGCTTACAATGTTCTATAGGACCTTCATTTGAGATTGCTCTTATAGCCCTTTTCTGCAGAAGTAAGCAGATATCACTAATACAACAATCATATGGTTAAAATTATTTGTACTAGTACAAATTTTATGTTTTAGCTAAGAATAAACCGGTGATTTTTCTACAAAATTACACATTACTTTTGACAGTCTACTTTTAGTCAAATTTTTTATATAAGGTCATACAATTATTAACCCTTTTACCAAATTTGAGCATTTTAAACTCAGGAGTTCTTAAGTTACAAATATTGTTTTTAAACACCGACAGACAGGCAGAGGGACAACAAACATTTTTGAACCTATATTTAGAGGAACTGTTTTTTCTTACTTAAAGCCAAGGAACCATATTCTTAGGTTTGGGAACGTAGTTTAGGGACACCCTGTATTTATATTGTTATCAAAATTTTTATCAGAGGTATCAGATCAACAGCATCAAGTTTTCCTGTTTAAAATTGAATTTTATGTTAACTTATGACTTAATTCCAACTCCCTCTGATTCTACTTTATAAATGTTCTGAATGTGTTTACATTTACTGTGACGTAAACAATAAAACAACACAGCTTAAGGAAATAAAATTGTTGTCTCTGGGGTGGTTTAAGCTGGATAACAACCACAATAAACCAGGCTTAGAGTTAAGCGGGTGGTCGCAGTTGTAAACTTAGGTTAAGAGAAACAAGATGAAACATGTTCACGTTAATATTAAAACATCAACAGCTGAGTTAATTCTCATACGACACATCATTGATCAGCTAATGTTAATTAATATGTTTATTTTTAATAATTAGCATATGATATTGTATCATTAAGATAGTAATTTTTTTATTATTAAACAGCCGAGTATTTGACAAAAAGTCGTTGACTCATTAAGATAGTCATTGTAACAGGTAAACGTATAAAACAAAAATATTTCTGATTTATATTTTTCAGTTTTTTTGTATTAATGGTTTTCTTGATTTTAAAAACACTGATTATTTTGAATAGTTTCATTATAATCCTTTTAGTAAGTACTAATTTATATAAATAATTAATTATGTTTCTATAGCTGCAAATAAATTCCAACATTACGGTAAATAACTTCAGCGGCGTGGTGGTTAAGTGGCTCAGGCTTCAGATTGCGGAGGACAAGGTCCAATGTTTGAATCCTCAACTGAGCTAACGGCCCGTATTCAAATCGTTGAATTAAGTTTACGCATAGACCTGTAGGCCCATGTGAACAGATGAGCGAATTAAAAAAAACTTTCTTACCAAATAAATCTTTGGCATTTTCATTAAATATTAAATACTAAATGCCTAACTAAGACTTGTTTCTGTTTATTGAATAACAAATCAATTGAAACTATCTTTCATTAATTAAATATCAAAAAGGATTATTTGTTATGGTTGTTTTTGATCACTCAATAAATAATATTTTTCATAACCTAATCGGTTTATAAAATTGCAACAAAATCATATATTTTTTTTTTTTTTTGCTATGATGTGCTGTTGAGGGGGTTTCGGGGTTGATTTTAATTTCATTTTTTAATACACACTCCAGTTCACAAGGGCGACAGGCCGTGCATGAACTTTATACACCGAGTGAAACCTGCTGTCAGCTCTGTTAGGTGGACTACTAGGTAAGGGATTCAACAGTATGTGGACTAAATCAATGAGTCAACAATTCTCAATATTTTTTATCAATTCTTAGTCGACAATTCTTAATCAACTTCCTTTATATTCTGTACGAAACTTAATAAAACTTAGATAGAAATATGATACTATAATAAAAACATTGCTGAGCATGAGACTTATAAAAGGTGATTTTCTTAATTTTCTTTATGAAGAAATTTGGTTTTTTCCATAAAAAATGCCTTTATATTTTTTTATTTAATTATACCTGTTACGGTTGCGGTTTCCAAAATAAAGGTTATTGCAATATAAGTAGCAGGATATCCTCAGCTACATTCATTTAAATGAACAAAACCAGGGGTGTGTGAAGAACAGGAAGTTGCGGTTAGATTATTCATTGCAAGATGATGTTTTAAAATAACTACTGTCGGCGCAGATATTATGTGCACCCAAGTTTGAAAGTTTTTTCTGAGAAACTAACAGACATATGAAAAATCCAATCCATTGTTTTCCTCGTTTAATTATACATTATGTTGTATGAATTTTTAAATCTTACTAAAAGTTTTAATAATTTTTATGTTAGTTGGAACAAAAAAAGTACTTGAATTTTAAATAGTTTTCACTGTACATCAAATTTACACCTTTATTACTCAAAGAGCCGTTAATGTTTCACAGGATATAAAAAATGAAAAATGAATATTACGTGTCAAAACATAATATTACATTTTAATATGTGGTTGATATGAATGTTTTACATAAGTTTAATCAATTTTGGAATTTTAACTATTTAAGAAAAAAAGGTACTTATCAATAACCTGAAACATTGTTTCCTTGGCTTCTAGAAATTAATTACTTACTTGGTTATGTTTTGATCCTTATAAAATGTATTGTTACATAAAATGTACATGCGTAAGTAAATGCAGTGATTTTATATTCATTTAAATCAATTTAAATGTATCAATTTAAAGTTATTTTAAATTAATTTAAATCTACTTAAAATCACTGCATGTACTTACACATATGAAAACAGGCTATTGTAACTATATGTGTAACAAGAATTACAATACTCAATTTTATAGTGTTCAAAAAGTTAAAATGTATAAAACTTATAGAAAACACTCCTATCAACCACGTATTGAAATATAGGTCCGATACAATAACAAGTGTTTTAGTAATGATGGTGTAAATTTGATGTACAGTGAAAACTAGTTAAAATTTTTATACTGTTTTGTTCCAACTAGGATAAAAATTACTAAAACTTATTGTATAGTTATTTTAAAATGCATATGTCATAACGTACAATTAAAAGAGGAAAACAATGGAATGATTGGGTTTCCATATGTATCTTACCCCTTAAAACACTGAGTAATTTTCTGTAATTTTTCAATTAACGCTTAATTTTCTTGAATATATATAATTTTAGTTTTTGTAAAGTTATATTTTTTTTAAATCTAAACCAGGATAGTACAATGTAAAAAAAAAAAATAATAACGATATTGTATTTTTATATTCATTTAAAAAAATTAAAAAATTTTTATACTTGCAAAAATAAATTTTTCAATTGAAATATGATTTTAGAATGACAATTTCTTCCTTAGAAAGTAGCAGCTGTATGAAAAACTTCAAAACTATAAATTGTATAGCCATTATGAAAAATATATACAATATAACTCAATAAGACAACAGATTATACAAAGTTTATTATTTTGAATTTACTCTATATTTTTCATTGTTTAGAAAACAACTTTCAAACTAGGGTACGCATAATATCTGCACAAACCGTAATTTGACTATTGAGACCACACAAGTTTTCTGACATTTGTAATTACTGACAGTTAGAACTTGATTGTGAACTCAAACAGTAATTTTGACTTTGCAACAGCCCAATACTGTACTACCCATTCCGAAAATTAGCCGATACTTTCAAATTAGAGTTTTAATATTTTAACCACTAAACAGCAAATACAGCATTAAATAGAGTAACACTAAGCAATAAAATCATAATGTGTAATTAGTAAAGTGAGTTTGGCTAATCATGTCTACAGTGGTGGTTTTGTAATAGAAGAATTATTCAACACAAAACGTGTGAGAGCATATTAAAGCAACGTTACACGCATTACGCAGCAGATTTCGTGTTGAATACTAAAGGCGCTTCATAAAAACCTTTAAGCGTGTTTATTCAGGTGTCCAGTTGAGCACTACAAGAAATTTAGTTATAGATTTCATGCAACTGTCGCTAGGAGTAGCAACGAGTCTGCCTCACTAACACACATAGTTCCCCCTCCCTTTTCTCCCTCACTGTCCTTACATACCCCATCCCGCAAATCGTATAAAAGTATGCTCCTCTCTCTCATTTACAGTGGCCTCGAGCAAAGAAGTATTTATATACAGGGTGAATGGTACATGGTGTTTAAAAATTTTAGGGCTTAAACTACATGCTTGGGGCTACTTAAAAACGCAAATTACAGTTTTATATGCCAAATGGTTAATGTGGTATGTTCAAATTAAGATTTTTTTAAAAATTGTTGACCTAACCATATAAAAGCTTTATTACTCACTCAAAAAATCATATTTTTTAAACTGTGACACCATTTTTGAAATCTACATTAAATTTTAAGCAAGAATAATGAGCTAGTAAGATGCATAAATTAAAGTTGGTGTTTAAAATTATGCGTTAAAGTAAAAAAATCATATTTTTGGAAAATTTTAAACAATGTTTTACGCGTGGTTACTAAATTGTGGTAACGGACATAATGTGTCAAACCATACAGAAAACTGCGTAATTTAAATTTCTTTTCAATGGTATAATTGTGATTTTAATTATTTTGTTTCGTCATCGAAAACGTTAGGTGAAACTGAATTAAAACACAGTTTGCAGAAAACTTGAAGCTTTGACTATTTATTACAAGAAAGATTATAATACTTTGAATTGACGTAATATTAAAACATACTAGTTACATTCGTAAAAATAATTGAAAAAAAGGTCAACTTAAAAGAATGAGATTTACAAATGTTTTTCAAACTGCCTTCCTCCATTTCTGATGCATTTCTGAGCATTTCAACAAGTGCTCTCTTGCGCATTTGTTGAACTGTCACTTTTGTAGAGACTTCTTGGCGCACTACTTCAGCAGCCGCAGTTATTCTCTTGTTCTGTGTTGATAGGTGCAGAATAGACTTTTTGTTTCGTCCATCCCCAAACACAGAAATCCATGGGACTAAGGTCCGGCGATCTAGCTGGCCACGGTACGGTCCCACCCAGTCCAATCCATGTAGGACAACCAGTGACGCACTTCTGTGGTGAAATGCGGTGTAGCTCCATCTTGTTGGAAAATGAGACTGTCTATTTTTTTCTTGGTTGAGATGGTCTAGCAGCAAAGGGAGACTGTGCTGTAAAAAGTCCAAAAAGCGTTCCCCGTTAAGATTTCCCTCGAAAAAATGTGGGCCAATAAGCGTTTCATCTACTACCCCAACCCATACTATAATGTGAAATCACCTTTGAAAAGATCGTTCTTTGGTTGCTCTTGGGTTATCTTCCGCCCACATGTGCATATTATGTGTATTAAAGATTCCTTGTCTTGTAAATATGGCCTCATCTGTCCAAAGGATCTTTTTGAAGAAATGATACTGCTCAATATCGCTATTGAGCAACCATCTACAGAACTGAACACGAGAAGCGAAGTATTGAGTTTCAAGTGCTTGTACAGGCGTGAAGTGGTATGGATGAAACTTGCTTCTATGAAGAATATCCAACACTTTCCACTGAGAAACATTTAGTTGAGCCGCAATTGCCCTACTACTACTCTCTGGGTTTTCTTGAAAGGTATTTAGAATCAATTCTTCAACACCTACATCATAATTAACTGAACCTACCTCAGAAGACTTTCTTTGAACTTTTCCACTTTTCACTAACCTCTGGTGAAGTCTAGTGAACACCTGTGTGCTGGGAGCTTTTCGATCTGGATACCTTAAACTGTACTCTCTTTGCGCAGCAAGTGTATTGCCGTTGCAAAATCCATAAACAAAATGCATTTCTGCATATTCTCTTGTAGTGAACTCCATAATGCTACAGAACTGAATAGCTTATACACAGACCCGGTCTAAAGAGTAAACAGATAATGGATTCCAGTTTTCCTCGTGATAAGAACTTTAAAAGAAACTAACTTATGTTAAACTAAGCAGGTAGTGGAATTTCCCAGTCATTAAGGACAACAGACAAAACTATTGATAAGGTTGGGGTGTATGCCTAAGAATTGTGGCAAAACCCCATTCGTCCCTGATTTACATGTGTTTTTAATCACATAACGTTATTTGAATGTCCAGTCCTAGTTGCTGGCTAGTAAGATAGTCTTACAATTTTTTAACCCCTCTGTGTTTCTTTCTATTCAAATAATAATAATAAATGGAACATTGTACGACAATACAAACAAAAGCATATCACTGGAAAGAACATTAAATTACGCAGTTTTCTGTATAGCTTGACACATTATATCCATTACCATAATTTAGTAACTACGCGTAAAACATTGTTTAAAATTTTACAAAAACATGATTTTTTGCTTTAAAGCATAATTTTAAGTACCAACCTTAATTTATGCAGGCTGCTAGCTCATTATTCTTGTTAACAATTTAATGTAGATTTCAAAAATGGTGTCATAGTTTAAAAATATGATCTTTTGAGTAAGTGATAAAGCTTTTTTATGGTTAGGTCCATGATTTAAAAAGAGATCTTAATTTGAACATACCACACTAACCATTTGTCATATAAAACTGAAATTTGCGTTTTTAAGTAGCCCAAGCATTTAGTTTAAGCCCTTAAATTTTTAAACACCACGTACCATTCACCCTGTATTATTGTTCTACTCTTCCAGCCAAAGGTAATTGTACAAATTTCTACTCAACATTTGTACATATATAATCTATAGAATAATAATTACACCTTATAAAGAAAATCATAACTATTCTAAAGTTTCACTTTACACTAGGTTGGTTCGTTCCTTTTATCCACTAAATTCTTCAAAAATGTAATAAAATATATTGCACACTTTGTTAATTAGTTATGTAGGCCTACAATCGAACAATTTTATTATTTTTCTAGCTGTACCCGCCCGCTTTGCCAGTCATAATATTGAGTTTGTTTATCGGAAGTACAGCAAGCTTTCATTTAGTTACTCAGGTATCCAATTTAGAACAGCTGATTTTATACATAATTTACTATTGTACTAAATTATTTGTAATTTTAAAATTTAAGCCTTCCACAGTTTTATTCAATTTGGTTTTCTTCAACAGCTTTTAATCAAATCAATCAATCAATTAACATAGCTCCATAAGAATACCATGGAAATTTTGGAGGCCAGTGGGATGGAGTCCTGAGGTTGTAGAGGAAAATTCTTTCTTAGTGAGCCTCTCGAGGCCAAGATAAATGTAAATACAAAATGTCAAGTCAATTGGACATATATTTTTGGAGAAATTGTGATGAGTGGTAAATAGCTAATTTAATAGATTAGCTGTTAAATTAGATATTTGAACGTAAACAATCTTCTTTCCATAAAAATAACACTTCACTTTAAAATGCTAAAATTCTAGGGAGAAGGCCTGGTGTCAGGGGATGACAAGAACCCTTTACTTTCCCTATGAGGGACACTAAGAAGAACCTATGTAGCAAATTTCTCCTCTCTAGCGTATCGAGGGGTTGGGAAAATTTGTATAAATGAGTGAGGTTTGTGTCTTTTCGATATTAACTTGCACTGCTGTATTAATAAATTGAAAGCAATAATAGAATTCAATTGCCGATTATAAACTATAAAATACTTATTAAAATGAAAAATACTTCTGTTGTTTTGTTCCATATTAAATCAAACAGGAAATGAGGAGGCCTCAAAAGTAGAAATTAATTTAGAAGTTTTGCAAGTAGTTCTGGCAGATGAGGAAATCTCAAGTCAACTTTGATTTTACAGCAAGCCTCAAGGGTAGCCAAGGGGGCTCTCATCAATAGCAAACACCACTGGCAACCGACTTCTCCCTAAGATAATTACTCGGTTCGATTGACCTTCTTGCTTGGTTAGGAAACAAGCCAACCTCACAGTTTCTTTCTGTTTGTAATGACTAATGCTTTCCTAGCGGAAAATTGATTTTCCACCACTTCAATAACAGTTATTTCATTTCTTTTAGAGACTTGAGTGTATGAAGTTCTATTATTTGATATTCACCACTACAAGATATATTATCCGACAAAAATAAGCATAAATAACTATAAGTTATTTTAGTATGTATAACATTTTAATATTAATACTCTATATACTTCAGTATAATAATGCCCAAAATAATAATAGTTATTGTTTTCTCTACATACTATAAATATTGTAATATTATAAACTCTATATATTATAATCAATTAGATATAGTAATCAATTAATATTTTTGTATATAATGCTATCACTAATAATAGCTAATGTCCAATAATATAGTTATATAAACTTGATTCTCAAAATAAATAGAATAACATTTATTAAAGTGGTGCAAAATTAATTTACCCCTTGAAAAGCATTACTTATTACAAACAGGAAGATACTGCAATGTTTCCGTGTCATATCTGTTGATTAAAAATTAAAAAATTCATTAAAAATATTAATCATAATGCATTATTGCAAATACTGTAGAAATGTTAATGTATCGATTAAATATATATATATACATTCACTTGCTCTTCATTAAGCTATATATACCTTTGATTATCACGAAATATAATATACAATTAATTATTTAAGAAGACTTCAAATGGGCCAAAGAAAATAATATGTATTTGTTTTTGTTTTTTTTTATTGAGTGTAAAAATAAACTTAGAGTTCATAATTTAAATATGGTATTCTTAGTTGAAGCGGAATCCTCGTCTTGAGTGGTAGGTTTGCATCTTAACGGCCCCCACCCAAATCTATTGTTTATAACTCAAGATCTCGCCCTTTGTAATCTACACAATAGAGTGGTATAATCAAATATGAATTAATGATGACAAACACAACCCATCCACACTCCCAGGTGCAGCGCTTACCGATAACGATGGGGAAAGATATTTAATTTATATACAGAGTCACGTAGAGAACTAAGTGTCAGACTTGTCAGGTAGCGGAAAATGAGACAAACACCATGTGGTTCAGATTCCACGTAAAGATGTATGTCCCATAGTTGCCCTGGCTATTGGGCTATTAATAAATAGTCCTTTCTGAGCTAAGTCAAACTCAGAGAGTAACTATGACTAAACTCGCTCATCTACACTCATCACAGTCATTCACCCATCATATTAGCCCTTATATCTACGATCAGTGTCTTAGAAATGAAAAGAAAAAAATAATAACTGACAAAACTTATTTATTTTTTATTTTATTTCTTTTTCTGCCATTGGAAATAAAATTCAAAAGTATTAAGATAATATTAAACCAACTCCAATATTAATTTTAGAAACATAATTGTATATTTTTTTCATGTAACACTATTTAGAAATCAATTTGATATCAAATTTAATGTTGGTGACTATTGGCGAACCTGTTTTCTCATACTTTTCAGTCTCGATGACTACAATTTTCAGTAAAAGGAGTTGAATTACAAATATTCAAAACAATTTAAAATAATTAGCCTGAGTCTACAAATTGAGCTTTAAGAGATCAAAGAAAGTGGAAAATTACATTTTTCTCGAATTTGTATAGAAGATAAAAATATTTGTAATACAAGATATCCCATTGCAAACGAACAAGAGATTTATACATAATACCTTAACATTGTTAGTTTCATTAAAATCTTGACTACAATTAGCCCTGACCGATTGTGACCTGCGTTATATTTAGTTCATATAGTGGTTTCAGCAGTGATGAGGAATCTTTATATCGCAACACTGCTGCACATCACAAGTGTGACCATCTTCTGCTTATATATGTTCGTTCAGTTTCCGCATTAGGTTTTAGTTAAAATATAGCTGTGCTGAACTGTACAATTTTGTTTTATTGTTAGTGTTAACTGTTATTTGAATACTAAATAATGATATAATTGTATCACCCTAACCTCGATTCCTTGGTTTTAATCAAACCAACTAATGGTCACTGCTGCTGATGACGTAAAGGGTGGGTCTTGCTACTGCGTTGCCAGAATGTGGCCTAGTTTTTAATGGAATTTTTTTCCAAGACAATTTTTTAATGGAATTACAAAGTGAGGAAGTGTAGTTCTCTATCTCACTTCCATCACAGAGTGCATCTCTCTCGCACCGGTGCTTTCAGTAGGTCACAATTCAAGTACCCTACCTGTAATTAGACCTAAAAATTGTAGAATATATGTTTAATTTAACTGTATATCACTATACTACGACATTATTTATCCTTACTTGTCCTACCGCTTAGAGATTTGAAGAAATGAAAATGGAAGATCTAGCCTTGTATTTCAGCTTCAAAAAAGCATTGTTGTTGTAACATTGTTGTTTTTTGGTGGGTTTGATGTGAATATCAGTCATCCAATCCAATTTTAACATCAAGAAAGACTATATGTTCACAAGAGGATACAATACCCTCATTATACCAGCTGTCACCCAAACAACACCAAACACTTCCTAACCTATAAACTAGCCAGCTGTATAATTTTCTCTCCCAGACACCTAGGGATACAACATCAAAATTGACAGTTCCTTCCAAAAGAGAAGTTACCCTTCCAACCTTTTTAAAAACAAAATCCATTTAGCCCAGTTCCAAGACCAACCCCAAACCAGAAGTAATTCTAATGTTTACCCCTTGTTACTAATTACTATCACGGCCCACAGAAACCCAACCAAATCCTGAAAGATGGCTTCAACATCTTAAAACTTCCCCTCAGACCTAAGATCTCCTAGAAAAACCTCCTATTGTCACTTTCAGACAAAACAAAAACCTCCGCCAAATCCTGGTCCATCCTAAGTTACCTGATCCTGACCAACAACCACTAATCTAATCTAATCCTTGCAACAAGAAATCTTGAAAACCTGCCCAATATTTACCTGTGAAAAGTTATTTAATCCTGCTTGTTTTTATTGCTGTTATTGCAACCGATTGCAGCACAATACGGCACTACAAGTTTTTTAAATGCAGTTATTCACAACATTACATATTCACAGAAACAAAATTCAAACTATTTACAACACATAAATTAATAAAAGATAACATAAATGTAGAACATAAGATAGATAAATCACACAAGCGAAAATCTGTCTAGAAGTGAACATTCAGAGCAGGGGAATTCACCATCTTGGTAATAGTACCAGAATCACTGTGTGTCTACTCGATTTTATTCTTTGCTCTTTGGTTGACACCTATCTACAGCCTGATTGGAAAATTTACTAGTAACAAATCTTTGGTTGTAATTGTCTAGTAGTGATTCATACAATTAAAGTCCTTGTTGTATATTACATCTAAAATGTATATTGTTTGTTTATTTTTATTCTAATAGTCATTTGTTTGAGTACAGTATATATAATTAATTGTTTGTGGCATTTTTATTTATGTGATTAGTAATTACATTAATATAATTTAGGTCCTTATAGTATATTAGTATGTGTAAAATGTATTTTTTATCAATGTAATTTTAATAGTCATATATTACATTGTGAATGTCTAATTATTTGTCATTAGTTGTAGGAATTTGATGTTATCTAGTGTTTGTATATAATGAATGATCTTAACCTTTTATTTATTTAATGTTATTGATGCAATTTTTTTATAGATGTTATTTAATGAATAACCAAGTGAGATGCAATGACGAACACCAGACAGCAAGCATGTGTAAACCACAGTTGGCGGACCATGTATATATGATCACATTCAGTATTCATGTGAAACCAAGTTAGTATTACAATATTCAAAACTTCATACACATGCGGATCTGTTCTATGTGACCTCCGGCAATTTTTTTTTTCTTATTTAGTATACAAAAGTGATGAAATAATTGGAAGATTTTTTTAAAGACCACTTGGCTAATGTCAGTTTTAATATGAAATTATTCCTGTGAATACTGTATTTTCATTTTTTTTTTTTTTAATGACATGAACAACTGAAAAATGCATTGTATACCATTTAAATTTAATTCATTAACAATTCTCCATATCCATTTAATTCTCTTAGGTATGAGCCGACAAAACTCTGTTTGTATTTTAAGGCAAATGTGAATAATTACACGAGTTTAAGGATGGGTGTGGATGACCTATTGAGTCTGGTTACTAATTGAGTTTGAATTTTACTCAGAAACGTTGATTTATTAATAGCCTTATCAATAAATTTAGAGCTACTAAGGAACCTACAGTCAGGGCTACTACGGAACCTACAGCATTATGTGGAGTCCAAAGTACGTAATATGCAATTGTGCATATGCAGTTTTACAAATCAAGTGTCAATGATGCATTTACTAGACTTCATTGTTTTGTTATTGTATATTCTTAAAAAATTTTATCCTTGAGAGTCAAAAAGGTACCTATAAATTTCAAACTTACCTAAAGTAATTTATGTATGATCATTGTTATTATCAAAAAAATAATTCTATAGAAATTTCCTGTAATACGATGGACAATAGTCAGTTCCTACATGGCACAGTTTCACAACAATACTGTTTGTGTCAATCATTGTTCAAGGTACATCAGCCAATTCCTTAAACTTCAAAATCCACTTTTTAGTTGCTTTGGTAACACTGTTTATGTATTATGTAGATCCCAAGATCTCATATCACAATTGAAATTTTAAGTAGAAAAAGCTATACAGATATAAACTGTGTATTAAATGAAGTTTATGGTCTATCAACAATAGATCGAATTCCTGAGTCTTGCTCATCTCTTAATTTTTGTGATGGTCATGTGATTATTGAAAATGATGCAATACCAAGGAGGCATAAAACCTCAACAAATATAAACAGACGCACAAGTTGAGGGCATATCATATCTGGATAGTTGGGGGCATTTGGCACATGTTGTGGCAAATAAATAACTCCAATAATACTTTGAAAGTGGTGCTGCTACTTGGCATCCAGCCGGTTGTAAAACTGAATGACCCTGTACTAGCTGTTGTGTACAACTGAAAACACCGACCACGACCACCCTACCGGCTCGTCCAACCATCCTGTTAACTTGGTGCAGCCTCTGGCTGTTCCTCCCTATGTCGTTTATGTATCTAGCTACAGTTACCCAGCTAGCGGATTAGTACTAATCGCATACACATGTGTGTTTAAGCCTGTGCATATGATCCCTTTGCTAAAATAAATATCAGTCACACACACGCAAACAAGAAAACACAACAGAGTGACATACAGTGTGACAAAATTGCAATTATAAGCCTATGATTGTAAGTGCTCAACAGCACTATGGTTTGTGTACACATGATATATGAACAGCTGGAAAAAAAATAAAATGTGGTAAATTAAGTGGCACCATTTGTTTGAACACTTAAAAAATATCAATCCACTGTTTATAATTATGGTATACTTGGTGACTTTTTTTCTACCAATGCATAATGTGTTTAATCTGATTATTTTCGTGTCATAAGTGAATAATATTTTTATTTTGTTTGTGTTTTAAGAATGTTGTATTTAGTCTATTTATTAAAAATGTAAATTTGTATTCATAAAACCTACTACAAATAACATATGTAATTTTCATTTCATTCCAGTTTATAAATGATTTTACTTTATTGTTAAACTTTCATAAATAGTTTTCTAAGTTTAAATTGTCCAACTAACTTATTTTAACATTTATAGTCAGCAAAAATACATTCAGTTCCTAAATAGTTTTAATTTCTCACTAGAAAAATAATTACAAAAAAATCAATAAACATAAAATTACAGAGAAAATACTTTGAAACTACTAAAAATAAACTATATATTTTACTCATATTCCTGAATATTTTTAAAATAGGGATACTACTTGAGGTTTTTATTGTCCTTTTACTGCAGAATATTAAACCGTTTTCTTCAAGCACTGAAAACACCCTGAGTAAAAGAGACCCACTACAGGATCAACTATACAGCAGTCCAAGTATATTCTACATATCTTGTAAGTACAAAAAATTAATGACTAGCTAGCAAATTTTTTTTAATAATGGTATTACTGAGATTTTTACTAAATTATTACTGAGTGGTTTTACTAAATAAGTATTCATACTTTCAGCTCAAAATAAGTCACCTAGGAGTCGCTGCAGACCCAGGAGTCCCATGAGGAAGGACATCCAACTTGAGGACTCGAGAATCGAGGTCTGCCAGATAAAGAAGATGCCTTCTGGAGGTGTGCTCTTAGAAATTGCTAAGGGTGATGACAGAGCAAAGCTCTAGGAGGCAATAAGGAAAGCAGTTGGTGACAAAAGAAGAAATCTGATCTGTATAAAAGAATTAGTATTCTTAATCTCACAACATTTTCAGATATATCTCAGTTACAGCTGAGAATCGGATAATCCCTGTCAACGTATGTCTATCCTTGTACTTTACTGCTGCATGATAGACAATACAGTATTGTAAAATGTTTTCTCAGTCACACCATGTTCAAATCAAATCAAATTTATTGCCATTAATCAATGTACATACATGTAATAGGCCATGTCAAGTACAACAGTACCATAAATACAATAAAAACTAAAACACTTACGTACTACAGAATAAATTAAATCTAAAAATCAATATTAATAACATTAGGGTATCTCATTACAAAATACTTGCTACCCACAGTATATAGATTCAATGTGTAAATTGATTTTCCACTTTACTAGAAGTGCACTGAAAACCAGTCACTCTAAAATATATCTATTTTTTTATCAAAAAATTCACTAATGCTATAAAAGGGATTATTGACAAGCCAATTGTTTATTTTAGATTTGAATTGATTTTGAGATAAATTTTGAACTGATTGAGGCAATTTATTGTAAAATTTTACACAATTCAAAGTGAACGAATTACTTGTTACTGCCAATCTATGTCGTGGTATATCAATTTTGTGTTTGTTCCTTGTGTTATACTGATGTACTTCTTCTCTGGTAGTAAATTGTTCAGAATTAGTTTTACTGTATAGTAAAATATGCAAAATGTACAGATTTATGACAGTGAGCATTTTTAATCTTTTAAATAGTGGCCTGCAATGCTCAATAGGCCCAACCCTACAAAGTGTTCGAATAACTTTCTTTTGTATCAATAATAGTTTATGAACGTGATTTGAGTGTCCCCAGATGATCAACCCATATGCTAAATGTGATTGAAAGAGACCAAAGTATGACGTCCTTGATAATACTTAAATGATACTAAATCTCTCAATTTCCAAAATAAATATGACACCCTACTGATTTTAGTAGCAACATAATCAATGTGTGAAATCCAATTCAGTTTACTATCAATTTTTATCCCTAGCATTTTAACATAATCAACTTCCTCATTGTTTGAGAGACATGTTGACTGGCATACATCATAACAATTTTCTTTTATTAAAGGAGAAGGGGTTTCATTCTACTATTAACTGCTGCTGTCGTAAGAGTCCTTTATTACGATGGGAATAATCAACTAGTGTGTTGTTAAAAAATAATTTCATACTGATCGTAAAATTATAATATATTTCAATACTAACATAGCATCCTTTGATAAAGTATTATTTTTTTAATGTTTGGATTTTATATTTTTATAAAGTCTATAGTATCTACAGGGTAATAACATTTGTAAGTATAACGACACTGGGTAATAAATCCACTATTCTCCACAATTGTGAGTCACCGTAGTGAACTTGGGCAGATCATGAGAACAGTAGCGAGCTTGACTCACATTTTCCCGAGTCCTAAGCCGTTGATGTTTCATGATTTATCTACAACTGTTAGGAGGGGCTCGGTGCAAAATCGTGGAGATGCTGTTCTGATGACTCATAACTCAATGAATGGCTGATCAAGTTCATCACTGACTTGGTGAGTTTGTGTCGTGTTAACGGGGCTTTATAAATACAATTGTTTATTGTTATTGTAATAGCAAAATTTTGGGATGATATAATTTAGTATATTACAACATAAATCTTTCTTACAATCATTTAACAATTTACATTATCCAATAAACTAAGTTACTTGTAAAAGATGTTATAGAAATAAACACAACCTAAAAAGAAGACTGCCTTTATTTGCTTACAAACAGCATTTCATAAATTTTTCAGTAGTATTACATTTCTAAACGATGTCTATAAATATATCAATAAATTACTAAAAAATTATTTTACATTGAGAGCCCATTTTAAGAATTTAAAAATTGTAGATTTTTCAAAAGTATTCAAAAATCAACTAGTTAAGTAAATCAATAAACACATTACTAGACAAATAAATACTACATATACCTAAGATAAAAAGAGAATAATCATTTTTTTAACTCTAGAAGTTAAGAAAATTCCTTTTTCTCAGAAGAGTACAGGCTTATTCTGGAACTTAATTAACTTTCTTTGGCTCATTAAGCTTGTCCTGTTTAATTCTAAAAAAACATAAGTTAGAAATTGTAAAAAAAACACCCTGTAACCCTCATAATTATACTAAATGCCTATTTTGAACTCTATTTCTGCTAGTCAAGGATCACCGGGTAACTTGTTTTCTGATCAACAAAGTCACTAAACAACAAAGACAGTTTAATTTTTCAACAATGAATACAACTAGGTGGTTATTATATGAACAGTACAACCTAGGTTATCCTCCCTAATTCAAGCAACACTGGTGACGCAGTCCTGTAGCCCAGCTACTTGGGGACAAAGTGTTTGGGAGATTGTAGGCGATAGGTTCCATGCTTGGTTCTCTTAATACTGACACGGCGTCCGCTCAATCGTTGTCATCAACATAGACACTACTAGAGAAGTCTGGAGTGTCCATGTTGAATGGTAGTCAAGGTTCAGATGTTTTGTAGGGAAGAGAACTGAGTGTCAGACTTGTCAGTTAGCTGAAAATCAGACCAACACTATGTGGTTCGGATTCCACGTAAAGCTGTAGGTCCCATAGTTGCTCTGGCTATTGGGCTATTAATAAATAGTCCTTTCTGAGCGTAGTTGAATTTAGATAGTAACAATGACTACACTCGTTCATCTACACTCATTCACTCCTCATATTTACCCATATCTCTACGATCGGTGTCTTAGAGATGAACAATGAATAAATATAAGTCACAAAGAACTTGGTTTTCAATAATAAAACAATTTAATTAATCATATCGGATGGCAAGCTAGAGCACCTACAATTGCAAAGGTATAACGAATTTCAACTAGACTAACTCGGCCGTCTACATATTGTAAAAATCTTGTGTCTCGTAAGTGAATCTGTTAAGTTAGAGTATAAAGTATATATATAAAAAATTGTTATACAGTATAATTTTAGCGATTTTCAAAGTATGTACAGTAATTACATTTTTTTTAATGAAGCGAGAACGTGTTTTCACTCCCTCACAGTAAACAATACCGACAATGCTAAGGGTTTGTATGTAATGAACTCTGTCACTTCCTCATATGTGTAATGTACTCATCCCGCCGCTCTGTTACAAAAGTAAACAAATTGCCAGCTGGGTTTTTGGGCACATCCAAGTTAGAAGACCACTTCCTGCAATATTCACGATGTAATCTCAAACACCCATGTTCGAGATTCTCACTGCGGGTTTGAATGGTGCTTCCACACTGCTGTAACTTTATTTAATAAAATAAATATTTTCGTCTCACTGTCAAGCCAGATGACACAAAGGACAGCAAGGTCAGTCAGATAATCAAGGTTGTACTGTATTTGGTTATTCCTTAGCATTAGAACTTCTACTAAAATCAATAAAGCCTTTTAAAATAAATAATTACAACAATAAAATAGTCAGTTCAGCTATAATTACAGGAGAAAATACTTTCATCTACTAAAAATAAAGTATATATTTTAGTAATATTCCTGTATATTTTTAAAATAGGGATACTTCTTGACGTTTTTATTGTCCTTTTACTACAGAATATTATTAAATAAAGTTTTTATAAAGCACTAACAACACCCTGAGTAAAAGAGAACGCACAAGATCAACAATACAGCAGTCCAGGTATATTCTACACATCTTGTAAGTGAATAAATTAATGACTTGGGCAAGCAAAAACTCTTAAAAAATGAATATTGGTATTACTGAGTTAAGTAGTTTTACTGAAGTATTTTTAACCTCACAACATTTACAGACATATCTCTGTTATGGCTGAGAATCGGACAATCCCTGTTAACGTATGACTATTCATTATACTTTCCTGCTGCATGAAAAACAATACAATATTGTCAAATTTTTTCTCAGTCACACCATGCTGAATTGTAACATGGAAAACATCATGACAATTTTCTTTTATTAAGGGTGGATGAGAATAGGTTTCATCCTATCATTATTAACTGCTACTGTCATAAGAGTCCCTTGTTACAATGGGAGTAGTCTCATTACTCATAACATCCTTTGATGATTTTTTTTTTTTATTTATTTATAGTATCAACAGGGTAATTACATTTTTAATAACTAGTACACCTTTATCTAAAAACAGTGTTAAAATCAATAAAATTAATACATTTATGTTGCTTTGTTTCTACGAGGTGCGGCTAGAAAAAAACCGGACTAGTACTGGTGAAACAATAAAACGAATGCAATAAGGCTGAAAGTCGCGTGGCCTGTCACGTGACTCTCGCTCCCCCTACTGCTCGAGTTTCATCTGCCTCCTGCACTCAGTCTGCCCGTGGCGTCTGTTTTAAGTAGTTGACGTTTTGTCTGTGCGTCGGAAAATGTTGAGTGTACAGAAAGAACAGCGTGTTAACATCAAATTTTATTTCAAACTAGGAAAATCTGCAAGTGAAACGTTTGTAATGTTACAAAAAGTGTACGGCGATGATTGTTTATCGCGACCACAAGTGTTTGAGTGGTTTAAACGATTTAAAGATGGCCGCGAAGACATCAGTGATGACACTCGCACTGGCAGACCATTGTCAGCAAAAACTGATGCAAACATTGAAAAAATCTGTAAACTTGTTCGACAAGATCGCCGTTTAACAATCAGAGCAGTGTCTGAGTTAACAGGAGTTGACAAGGAAAGTGTTAGGCAGATTCTTCATGAAAGTTTCAACATGAACAAAGTGTGTTCAAAAATGGTTCCAAAGTGTCTCACAATTGAACAGAAGGAACGCCGAAGAATGATTTGTTCTGACATCCTGGAAAACATTGAAAGTGATCCCATCTTCTTACAAAATGTTATTACTTGCGATGAATCGTGGTTTTTTACTTTCGATCCCGAAACTAAACGCCAATCGATGCATTGGAAAACTCCTGGTTCTCCACGACAAAAAAAAGCAGGAATGTCAAAATCGAAATTCAAGGCAATGATGATGGTTTTTTTTTTTTTTTTGACATCAAAGGGATTGTGCACATTGATTGGGTACCAGAGGGACAAACAGTGAATCAGCATTACTACATTAGCGTCCTGGCTACCCTACGTGAGCGAGTACGGAGAAAACGGAACGATTTGTGGAGAAAAAAGTCATGGATCCTTCACCAAGACAATGCCCCAGCTCACAGTGCGTTGTCAGTGAAGACATTTTTGGCAAAACACAACATTCCCATCTTAGATCATCCACCCTACTCACCTGATTTGGCCCCCTGTGACTTTTTTCTTTTCCCCAAAGTCAAGTCAGCTTTGAAAGGAACTAGATTTGAGACTGTTGAAGCAGTAAAAGAAAAAGCGACGGAAGTAATGTATGGACTTACCGAAAATGATCTGCAGCATTGCTATGAACAGTGGAAAATTCGTATGGAGCGGTGTAGAGACCGAGGAGGAGAGTACATTGAAGGAGATAACATGAAATTGTAAATAAATGTTTTTTCCAGCATCAGTCCGGTTTTTTTCTAGCCGCACCTCGTATGTCATACATGTTTCAATTGCCTCTTCTGGATAAGAGTTTTAAAATCTATGTTTTTATACTCTCTCTGGAACATAACCTCCCTGAATAATATTACCTATTAACCTCAACTCCACTATAGGTGATTGACAAGATATAAAATTTTTACTGTCCGACAATAAATTATGTGCTATCAAGTTTGTGGGCCAGAAATGATTTGTTCCATTTTAATATGTTTTTTATTTGTCAAAAATTAACATAACTGTCTAAATTTTAGGAGCTTCTTTTCCCACTAGTATAGTTAAATTTGAATGGCTTGTCAATGCTAGAGAATCTGATTCAAAAAGTGTTTGGAACATTAATAACAAATTATCTTATATAAAATGTTAACTTATTCCAATCATGGGCCCAAACACATGTATTTAGAAATAAATAAATATAACATAAATGAACAAAAAATCATTACAACAAATTAAAAAATGTATAAAATAGAAACACAATTTAAAAAATAAAAACAACAGTTTTGAAAATGCCCATTTAAGACCACAGTCCTCACGAAAACACTTGGAGGAAATTTGTTTTTATGATAAGTAAGATAATGAAAGACCAGAGTCAGTTGTTAAAGGGAAGTGGTGTGCAACGTATGGTTAATGTGGCAACGTTGCACCATTTGTTCTCGATCTGGCCAGCTGCTACTGCACATGCAAATCACAAATCAAATATTAATAGGTATAAATGTTGTGATAGTTATTGTTTATAATAATTGTAATCATAAATCGTGGATTTTAATTTTCAAGGTTAAAGACCAAAATTGTAAATTTCTAACAATCTAGAGCAAAGACAAATTTTCTTTCTTTTTTTTAACTTCACTCGCCAGTTCACATGGGCCTGCAGGCCTGTGCATGAACTTAATTCAACGAGTGAAGTACCGACCATTGGCTCAGTGGAGATTCGAACCTTGGGCTATGCCCTCTGCAGTCCGATACCTTAGCCACTGAGCCACTTAGTCACTTCAATAAAATTTTGAAATTCTTAATGATACTGTACAATTTTAAGTCAGACAACATACCTTTTGCTGGTCAAATTGTAATTTGTCACATCGATTGAAAACACAAAAAAGCTGTACTTATTATTTCAATCTTGCTGGTATAAAAATACTAAATTTTATTAAAAAATATTTAAACCTACATGCTTTTACCAAATGTTAAACAACAAAAATAACTGTGTAACTTAATATTTTGCAGATATTTTAAGGAGCGTGTAATAGCTTGTACTTTGTAGGGGAAGTACCATATTATTTATTTACAGACCTTCACACTTTACATATAATTTATTATTGGACAGATATAACTCACAGATGTATAAGTTTATATGATTTTTCCCAATTAGCTAATACACTGACACTCAAATGGCAGCAAAAATCTAGTTAAGTTAAGCACAAGACTTAAATAAACCAGCATCTAAGGGGTTAATTGAAGCTTTATAGCATTTTAATACTGCTTTGTCAGTAAGATAACCTTGGATACACGCTTAGCACGTACAAAAGTTTAAACTGGCAACACTAGTTACGAAGAAAAATGTCGCAATTGAAAACCAACATTTTTTACTTATAAATTTACCGTAAGCCAGTGATCCTGTATATTTAATTTGTTACCTGGCCATCCATATTAATTTAATCTAACCACTTTATACAATATATATTAGCATCCATTTTTAAGAATAGATGATTTGTTTACACTAAATACATTAAAAACTAACTGGTTCTACAAAGATTACTTGGTCAAAGTGAATTTCCACAGCCAATATGCGAAAACAATGTTTCCTGAACAAATTGTTCTCGTTCAGAAATAAATTTTACCATAGTGATAAATTTATAACTAATTGAATGAAAAAAAAAAACTCAATGAACCCTAACGTAAAATGTTGTGCCAGCTTATTAGTTAACGATGTCTTGCCTTCTTGTTAGTTGGTGTCTTCTTGGCAACAGTAGCTCGATTTTTCATCTGGAAGAATACATTGCTATTAGTAACGTGATTTATAAGGCGTTGGATCAATTTTTAGTTACCTAGACATAGTAAATGACTTAATCTTTGTAATATAAATCACTTATGTCTAGCCACAAAACTATTAGAATTGCAGACCGACAAAAATACATTCTAAGGCAATGTATTGTTATCGGTATTGTGCCAACGTACGTGTATGGGTGGGAGAGTGGCCAATACCGTATGTGTAGGTGGGTGGGGGAATACCACTGTACATACAGCCTTATAACCTGCTCTGATTGGATATCAGAATAGACGATTAGAAAAATCACCAATTTTTAGCGTATTAGATGAAATAAAAAGCTAGTTTAAGAGTAAATTGGATGGATACAAATAAAGAAACCAACATTTAAAAATCTGATAAATGATACATATAATGCATTCTTTGACAATTTTTACACAGCTGCCAACTAACACAACTTTACGAATTAGCAAAATAAAAATAAATCATTGACATACTTGACAATATACTAAATAAATATATTGCTGATTTAATCTTGATGTTTTATAAAGTTCTTTTTTGTGTTTACTATAAAGATATATTCAGTCATTTTAACTCCTTCAGCTGAATTATAATAGTTGCTTAGGGTAAGATTTTTTGAGTCATAATACAACATTATTTTTTACATTTATTGTTGTTGTTATTGTCAATATTTTTGTTATTTCTTTGATATTTATTTATTGTAAGCAAATAATGTTATATTGTGCACTATGAGCTTGTAGTTATTATTCTTTGTTATATGGATTTGCAATTAAAAACTAATAATGTTTTTTGAAATTAAAATGACAAAAGTACTATTATATGTTGCATTGCCATTGGTATAAATAATGTTATATAGAATTTAAAAATGAAAAAAATCATGTCTGTACCAACTGGAGACATGGAAATTTGTGGTCTTTGGGAATTTGAAAGAGAAGTTGATTGATATAGCCATAATAAATGCCAACGGTTACTCCTATTCCCAAAGCCATTGGCATTCAATAGCTAATTCAACCACAAAAAAAAAAAAAAGAAAAAACAGTAAATTTGACAAAGGTGCTGAAGATATTCATGGCTAAAAGATACACTAATGTTAAGTCAATGAAGAAGTCCTTATGAAAGACTCCACACAAAGAGTGAAAAATGGTTCCATCACTAATCAAAAGCTTTTGAAATTATTACTAAAGTGAATTTTCTATTATTCGCACCACATTCTAGAGGTTGAGAGGAACCTGAAGAAATATTTATTCTACCAATGATGATCGTGCTGTGATGTTTATAATTTTTTTTTAATTCCTTCTAATTTTTTAACATTTTTATATTTATAATTTTAGTTTAATATATACTTTTGTTCATACTGACTAAATATTCACAATTATATAAATAATAATCATATACAAGCTACATTTACAAGTAAATAACTAAAAAAAGGAAAATATTAAGAAATAATGTGCAAAGTAATTACAAAACATAACAGTGAATATACTTCTGGAACCAGAGAAAACAGCAGACTTCTAAAGTACAGCTGCAGAAGTACGTAACAGAAGTGTAAGAAGGCAAACGGATGGTTGCTATGGTAACTGAAATGTGTTATGGTTATTTATGATTAAGCCTTTTAAAGCCGTTGGTGTGAAGATTGCCGACGATCGATATAGCAATCTTAAGTAAACGTGCTAAAATTGCTGGCGATCGCTATATCGATCGTTCACTATTCTTTTTTTGAGAAGTCCTTAGTTTCAATCAAATTCCACGAAACTTGGTACACTCTTTCAATAGTACATAAAGAAATATAGAAATAGTGAATCTTAAAACTTTGTATAAACTTCTAATGAAAAATGCAGTGGCACAGAGGTAAAATATGCTAACAATTAAATGTATTACAAGATAAAAAACTAACATAGGTGGTGGTTTAAAGTGTTTGTTAGTGATGATAGTACAAACTACAAAATGTTTTTTCAATTTAAATTTTTATTTTAAAAGTGTCCAAACTTAAATCTTTTATTTTTATCTTATAGTAGAACTCTATTCCAACAAAACAGAACTAATTTCATTACTGTATGAGAGTTAATAAAAGTGCTATGAATTTTTAAACAAAACTACATTTTCGCCAAAATATGCCTTGCGTTTTTAGCATGCAAATTGTATACTTGTATACTGGCTTGGTATTTTTAATATCACAATGAAAAATTATGCAGGCGTTAAAAGGGTTAATAAAATAGTTATTCAACTGTTAACCCTTTTAGTAGTCAAAATACCCAAAATGATCGCTCAGTACCCAAAATGTATAAGTTGAAATGTAATAAGTTAGAAAGTAAACAACAAAATGGATAACCCTCATATCCAGTAAAGATCTAGATAAGCGCAGCTCGCAGACTGAGTATGATATGAATTAATACCATATAAGCGGAATGCACTTGTCACAAGTTTGTCTTTTGGCCAATCTGAAAAATATAATTCCAATTTTTATATTTATCTGCTTAAAACTTATATTATGTCATTGTTACCAAGAACGATTGTTCCTTGTAACATACAGTCATTTATTAACCCATCATAATCAGGACTCCTGACACGATTGCTGCAGGCGCAGGCTGTGCTAGCTGCGGTAATTACGCACATGTTGCGGTAGCCGATGTAATTCTGGATTGTATTCACGAAACAATTGCATTATGCAATAGGTTTAACGAATATTTGTAATGAGTTATTTGGACACATATGCACTCTAGCAGAAATGATTCAAAACACTTGCAGTAAATAGAACTAATGCCAACTAACCTAAAATATTGGTTACGTTCATTGTAAGATATCTTTGTTATACAATGCTCATTAGATTTCTTTTATCTTTCATCTTTATTTGTTATACCAGTGTTGGTTGGACTAAATATTGCATTTAAAAAATAAATATACAATATAATTTAAATACACTTTTTATGGTATTTTATTATAACTTTCAATAAAATATTTCAAATAAAATTAAATTTGCAACATAAAAAACTCATTTTGGGCACAAGATATATATAGAGAATAACCCACTAATCAATGGGTTAATAGCCCAATAACGAAGGCAACTAAGTAACCTAGATTCACATGGAATCTGAACCACGTAGTATGGGTATGATTTTCAGCTAACTGTCATGTCTCATACTCAGTTTCCATTCCTATTAAACATTTGGACCCTGACTATCACCCAACACGGATGATTAAGATATCTCTAGTAAAGTCCTCATTGATGGCAACCATAAAGCATACACAGGGTTGGTATTAAAAAGGATTGAGGATAAAACCTACAATCTCCACAACACTTTGTCCCCAAGTATATGCGTTACAACACTGTGCCACCAGTGCCAACTAGTGTAATATTTGAATATATTGTCACAACTGGTAACCACGTTAAATCAAGAAATGTGAAAAATAATTAAATAAAGGAATTAATAGGTTACGTACCTTATCGTCTTCAATTCCTGTTATAGTAACAAGGTTTACTATAGTTTCGACTATCAAGTAGTCATTTTCAAAACTCAAGAACGTTAAATCTTTATAAAAGTGATGTCTTCAAAGAATAAATATTAAAACACAATTAGTAACATTTAAACGAATTATAAATTATAACATTAAAATTATAAAGATCTAACGTTCTTGAGTTTTGAAAATGACTACTTGATAGTCGAAACTATAGTAAACCTTGTTACTATAACAGGAATTGAAGACGATAAGGTACGTAACATATTAATTCAAATACCAATTCCAGAAGGCTAATCATGAATAAAATAAAGGAATTGTTTTATATATTTCTGAAATTTGAACTGCAATATCTGGAAGCATTAAATTTTGAAACAATATATGTGAAAAGTATGCAAGTTTTACAGCTTTAATTAATTTCCTTTAATTTGATATATTTTACATAAATAATGTTCAATATTTTATTTTTTACTTGGAATTATGTATAATATGGTATGAATCAAGTTTTAACTCACAATGAAATTATAACATTTTGTTAAAATATATTAATCAGTCTAAATTGACCAACCATAACCAAACTCAACATATTATTAAAATAAGTAAAACTAAAAGATATCTAACCTCTTTGCTTGGTGTGGAACCTCGCTCCACACTTCCACTCATTGAGTTTGGAGTCAATGATCCACTGTTTTGTGATGAAGCGGGTAACCCTGTATTATTCTTTCCCGAATCCTTGGCCAAAACTGTCTGCTGAAGATTGTCCTCACTGCCACTATTACCTGTTTGTGATTCAGACTCACTGTTGACATCTCCTAAAAACATTACAAGAATTATGTCATAAATGGAAGATTTTTATCTAAAATACTTAACCTTATTAGAATTATACTTAAATGTCATATTCTTATACTTAATTGTCATATTATACTTAAATGTCATATTCTATGGGATGTTTTAATATAGTTATAAATTATTACCAATGAAAATTCATTGATTAATTCTTTAAACTGTGACGAGTAGAGCCTCTACAGTATATATGACTGCAGTCACAACAAAATAACTATTATGATCAAAATATATTTAAAAGGACAATATTTTTGTACTATTATCGTTTCACATCACAGGAAAAAGAATAGTGTAAATTAAGTTTTTTTCGAAACAGGAGCGAAAAGTGACACAAGAAAATGAAACAAGAACCACACAGCGTTGAAACTATTTTTAAACTAAGTTTGAACTCAACATTATTTTTTTCAAATACTGATAAAGTAATCAATGAATTTGACGACAAAATCATGTTTGATTTAACATGCGCTAATTTTCTCTCTAATTTCGAAGTAGATTTGTTACCGTGGTAATCCTTCTTTTCCAGTCAAATCTTCCAAAACCTCTGGTATCTGTCCTGTTTGTTTAGTAATAATCACCTTTACTATTTATCGCTGAACAATTTAAAATACTGTTTCTGTGTGATATTCCTCAATACATTTATAATGTGTTTAGAGTTTTGTTTTATTATTTTTAGTTTCCTGAAGTCAAGTGATTTATATTGCTGGTTTTCGTTATACGAATTTCTATAATATGATTCCACTTAACTTTGATACTGTCTATTACATTTCCGATGAATATGAAATAACTATGTGGTATATATATTGGTGCCTTTTTACCATATTATCTATGATAAACATATCTCTTTAAAACTATTTTGTTTCAAAAGCATTGGTAAAATATTCCCTAACCAAAATATTCTTTTACAGATTAAGAATATTCCTCAGATAATATTCCTAAGACGCCGGCATACCTTAGTGGATATTTTAAGGAAAAAACAAATGATTATATGAGTCTGGATAACTGTGTAGTCACATAGTGGAAGAACTAATAGGTGTGCTCATCTCGCAGGTGAAATATGGTCCGCTGTGCGCATGACGAAACAGCTTGACTCCGCTTGGCCCAGTCCGAGAGGTCAGGAGCTTTTGTACTTCTCTATGATTTGCTTGTTGTAATTAAGCGATTGAATATTGATAACGATAAAGGGACTTAATAGTCGTTAATGTAAATTAAAAATAGTGTTCAAAACTAGCAGAATCAGTATTGAACAGAAATAGATGGATTCGATTTAGACCTACCCTAATGCAAGGGACTGGGAACTGTAATATTTACTATTATTACCTACAATTCTGGATCTGAAAATATTAGATCATCACTTGATTTTAAATAGTGCACAGTATTAATTTTTTTTTTTTTTTTTTATTGATGAACTAGGATATTAAAATGTTAATGCGTAAAACTTTAATTACTTACTAATGGTCTTGCTTCTTTAAACTTTTTTTATGAATTATTCCTTTGAGTATATTATAAATTCCCCCAAAATTAACACCTAATGAGTTGTTTCCAAACTATAGTGATATTATAAGAAAATTGTAACCAATAAGATTTTGAGAAGTAAAATTTGCTTTATCTTGAAACTTAAGTACTAATTGGATGTTAATTTTTAAAGAACGTTTTTCATTGGAAGTGTTTTACTATGGTAACTGAGCCTAGCTCAAAACTACTCAACTTAAACCCTTCACAGGTTATTCATATTTTTGTTATGATGTCAACAAAACAAACCTTATGTAACTTCGTGGGAGAACTACAAATCCAATTTTGTAAGAGGAAATAGGCTTTGTTCGAACTCAAAAATCATGCTCTATAACTTAAGTGTTGGAGACGGTCAACAAGCGAATTTATGACCATTGTCCAGACTTACCTTTAAGAAAAGAATCCAGCTAATGCATTTTATTCATTTATTTTTTTTATGCAAATCGAAGTAAATTAATGCTTGCAAATGTTACTGTGAAATTATATTATAGGCCTAACTGTTTTCCTCTCTGACTTCATAATCTATGCCTTCTTTACTAGAAAGGATATAATTTATACTTTGTTTACAGGATGGTATTAAATTTTAGTATATTTAACCCCACCCCCCATATTGTTTTAAATTTTAGTTCATGCTTAACAATTTATTGGTATTCTAAAACATTTTGCGAAACTGGAAACCAAGTTCTAAATTGTTTTTAACTCAATTTTCTTTTAATAATTTTATGTTCATGCCAATAATGACATTTTGCCACATGGTAATAAATCTATTGGATAAAATATTCAGACAATAAGGGTGAAATTTAATTTTTTCATCATTTCATAATTCAATTATTTTAACCCTTTGCACTTGAAAGGCCTCTGTGAGTGGCTGCGCTACCATCTTGCGCTATGCGTCAGCTATGTTGTCTGCCAATTGTCACTGGTCAGAATTGTTTTGTTGACACTCTGCTGATATGAAAAAATGGACATTGAAAACCACATTTAATTTACATTACTTTGTTTTAATGATAACTTTAAAACTACGTTGTATCACAATAACAGTTTAAGAGAAATTAAAGAACATTTGTGAGTTTATTTCGAGTAAGTCACAGATATTATCTGATCGTGTCATCATTTCCCTCCATATTCAATAAATACTGAAATGCTAATAAATGTAACTGGAACTTAAACACTAATATATAAATACTAGCTGTACCCGCCCGCTTCGCCGGTCATAATATTGAGTTTTAATTGTATCATTGAAATGAGCAGCAACCTTTCAGTTTACATAGTATCCAATTTACAACAGCTGATGTTTTGTGTAGTTTACTACTGTACTCAATTATTTTTAATTTTGAAAGTTTTGCCTACCACAATTTTATTATATTTGTTTTTATTTAACAGCTGTTAATCAAATAAATCAATCAATTAATATAGCTTCACAAGAAATCAAAACTTAAAAATATAAACAGTATAATTTTAACATATTTAAAACCCACAGCTGATATTCTTTTTATATTTGACTTATTATACCTTCATGCATCCTGCTATTTGATTAACATTGAAACTTTAGAAGTCCAAGGGACGGATCCCTGAGGGATTAAAGAAACGGGAATAGGACAGAAACCTTCCCTGGGGTACATAGAACAACTTCCCCAAGTTTCATGGCGATCGGCTGGACGGTTTGGTAGTGCATAAAGGATAGACAGACAAACAAACATACATTGGATTTTATATATATAGATTAGTTGTATGAAAAAAAAAATTAAAAAATGTATGGTTATTTTATTACTTTGACAACTGATCACTTTGCAACACAAACACTATGTAGCGGCTTGCGAGCACCAGAGGTTAGATCTATGGAACATAACAGCTGGCTAAAATAGTGGGAAACTAACAGACGCTTAGTTTCAAAGTTTCTAAACAGATTACACCACCTTACAGAGGAATAATATTGAAAAAGATATACTAAACGTAGAACTGAATCGTGGCCATTGACAGTGGCCGTGCAATCTGGGAGGACATTTACAACAACAAAAATTACAAGCAGTCACAGAAATGGCTGTGGCCACTCATAATAGCCATACGAACCCAGAGGACATTTCTTAAAGTGGCCTCTTGAGTGCAAAGGATTAAACGTGGTAGGCCTACAATTTGTAGAATACATTTTGCAGTTTTACTATTCTTCCTTAACACACAAAAGTTCCCTAATTTATTTCGTAAAGGAAAATGCATGATAGTTTAAAAAAATAATGAAACATAAAGGAAGTCTATTAACTCAGAGAATGTAAATATAACAAAAATTAGGTGATAGGTGTGGGGTAAGTAGTTTATAGTGCATGTTTTTAAATTTCAATTTCAAATTGAAATTGAAATCTCTGGTAGTTATTATGTTGCTACCGGAGTGTCTCGACATTGGAGGCAAACGTGTCTTGCAGTGTCGTCACAGATGCAGGCGCTTTGCTGCAATCCTCCTCACAGGATGTGCATGAGCACACCTGTTAGTCCTTCCACCACGGTGTAGTCAGATTACTAACTAAATTCTAGTTATGCTCAGAAAAAGCCATTTATAAACAGCCCAACAGCCAGGCAACTAAGAAAACTATAGCTTTGTGTGGAATTCAAACTACCTAGTATTGGTCTGATTTAAAGACGTTCTAGTGGTAGGATAAAAATTAAATATTAAAGAATGAATACACAAATATATTATAATAATTAAATTTAATCAGTAAAATCTACATCAGCTTTTCCTTTCGCCTAATGTAATGCTTGCAAAATAGTAATTTTGTAAAAGTGAAATTACAACTATAAGTAATTTTGATTTTCTTACCCTTTTCTGTAGATTCCACAAGTCCACTCACAGCCTGAGAACAACAAATGAAATATATAACAACAGTAATCAAATACTTAATTACTTAGTCTTTTCATTTTTAAATATGCTTGATTTAAAATAATCATGTGCACTATATTGAATATAAATAAATATAATAAATCTAGTGCTAATACTTGTACTATACAGGGTGTACCAAAAGATATCCTTTAAAAAATGTAGGTAGACTATCCATGTTTTACAAGTTATTGGTTTAATCTACAATGGTTCAATAAACTAATCAATTGTTTGTCAAGCTCAAGGTTGTAAATTAAAATATCCACCATTTAGGCTAGGGTGATCCATTTGAGGTCGGTTCTATGGCATTCTGTTCTCATAATGTTATGTTAAGTCTCAAACCTTTAATATTATACGTACATCTCAACCTATGCTCTAAATGAGTGTAAGATAGGACTTAATGGTCCTAATTTTGCCTCGATATATAAATAAATAAAAATAAACAAAGCATTTTTCATTTCATTTAAGATTTCCTTCTGGCTCCTTATGGACCGTCGCGATGCGAAAATTTTATATTTGCGTCAAAAAGTAGATTTTTAAGTTTAGTACAGTAGAAACTCTTTAATCCGGCAGGTTTGGGACTTGACGCTTTCCGGATTAAAGAAAATTCCGGACTATGGAGGTTATTTATAAAGATACAGGAGGAGTATAAAAAATAACATAATTTGCACAAGAAAATGTTACTGTATGTATATATTATTTAAACATGGATGATTTAAACAATATAAATCAATATATAATTACAGGATAAATATTAAAATGCATTTTTAAGTACAGTACATAAAGAATTAAATTTGAATACAGTATAAAATACAGTACAGTACTGTACTATAGTATTTGTAGTTTTTACCTAGTCCTAGTCAGACTCCTTAACTACCTAGAGCAAAACAAGCTACTTACTAACCAACAACACGGCTTCTTAAAGGGCAGATCAACAGCCACAGCCTTAATACAACTCACTGAACATATAATAGATAAATTAGAAGAAGGCTGCACCGCAACCTGCCTCTTCTTAGATTTCAGCAAGGCGTTTGACTGCCTGAACCATGAACAGCTCCTTAAAAAACTAGAACACCTTGGAATAAGAGGAACGGCTCAAAACTGGTTCCGCAGCTACCTAACTGATAGAGAAATGCTCGTAGAAATAAACTGCACCGACAATAACACAGTACAAAGGCTTCAATCTGATACTGCTGAAATACATAGAGGTGTCCCGCAGGGGTCAGTCTTGGGGCCAGTACTATTCATTCTCCTTACTAATGACATGCCCAACTGGCTGGGAGATATCTGCTACACTGTTATGTACGCAGATGACACTGCCTTAACGATAGCAAATAAATCAATAGAAATACTCCATCACAACACATCAACTTACTTCAACAAAACTAAGCAATACTGTGCCAGTAATGAACTTGTTTTAAATGAGAAAAAAACAGTGCAAATGACCTTTAGTAACCTCCATAGACATAATGACACACCCTTGCCAGACCTGAAAATTAATACTAACACCAAATATCTAGGCATAATTATTGATGACAAACTAACATGGAAGCCACATATTGAGCAACTATGCAAAAAACTGTCTGCTGGAAACTATGTTATACGAAGAATTAAACAAATAAGTGGCTTGGACACAGCTAAGACAGCGTATTTTGCTCTATTCGAGTCTCACCTAAGATATGGCATTGCCACTTGGGGAGGTACGTCCAAAGGAAATCTAGAAAGAATCCTGATCAATCAAAAGAGAGCAATTAGATGCCTTGCAGGCCTAAAGTACCAAGAAAGCTGTCGTGAACACTTCATAAACCTAAAAATACTGACAGTTGTATCTCTCTACATTAAAGAAGTGATTCTGCACACGTTAAAGCATACATCTCAGCAAAGATTTTGTGACCTACACCAATACAGTACAAGACGTGGCGGGGACTTCCCACTGCCTGCTCACCACCTAAGCCTCTACAAGAAGAAACCGTCATACAAAGGAGCCACCTTCTTTAACCACCTACCAGGACACCTCAAGAACCAGCCCTCCCACCGATTCGGGAAACAATTGACTCTGTGGCTCCAAGAAAGGCCTTTCTACACTGTGGAAGAATTTACCAATGGCTGAATATTGTTTCTAACCAATCATAAAAGCAAAATGTATTTATTTTAATCAATAATGACGCAATGTACTAATCTCTAAGATTATGTCAATAAAGTTTATTGTCTATTGTCTATTGTCTATTGTCTACCAACAGCACTGGTAGATGGCTGGAAAAAATATCTAATATCTACTTGCTTCTTACAACTATTTTTTTAATTATCTGTCGAGTTGCTCACTTTACAATGTTCATTGTGAAGGCAATTCTTTAATTTGTGTCTTTTGCCGTTGTTGCCGGATTATAGACAATTCCGGACTATAGAATGCCGGATTAAGGAGGTTTTACTGTATATATAGTGTTATTGCTTTATCTGCAATGGCTAAAAAATTATAATTCTGGCCCCAGACTTTTGATACACCCGGTATATTTTACAGACAGCATTCATAGTAATCAACTTCAAAGATTTCCTCTTTATACAAAACATAATTTGGTTACTTAATTTAAATGTTAACTTTGCTAATTTAATGTATAATTGATAATAATTTACTTTTCCAAAAATATTATATGAGTCTGGCAATAAAGAAAAAGTCTGCACCTCTACTTCTGAGTCCTGTCGTGTATGCGTAGCAATTGGCGTTGGCGATACCACTAAAAAGCTGGGCTCAGGGAGGTGTAAATTTCTGAGATGAGTTTACTGAAGCCAAGAAGTCGGAAAGAAAATGATCTGAATACTGCACAACAACATTCCAGGTCAAAGTAGGATGGCCAATGACATTTTGTATTGTTTGGCATCCAAAATGGTAGCCTTCTTCTGCTAAGCAAGCAATTCCGAGACATGGAGTCCCTGTGAAGGTATGCTGAAACCTCTCAAGTGGCAGGCATCCTTGTGATATCCATAAAGCCAATTTGAACTCCTATGATTTGGGGGATGGCTTCATTTCAGTTACAGTTAAGGTGGCTATTTCCAAAACCACCAAGTCACCGTTGGGTAGTCGACAGCTCTATTGTAGCCATGCAATTTTAAAGTCAGCAGGCAGAAATATACTATTCAGAAAAATTATAGATATAATCAATTGTTTAAAAAGAAAACAACCTATGAAAGATACAAACAAAAAAATAAATAGAATCAAAAAAAGAATAAAATGGAAAAAGAATACAACCTTTTTTATTTATGAAATGACACTTTAAGTGTTGCGATACTATCATTATTACGAATAAATCATTGAAATAGAAACCTATCTTTCATTTTGGTCCACCTAACAAACTGGACACATTATTACGGTTTGTAATAATTCTTTCAAGAACCTTGATTTGGGAATGATTTCAAGACATATTTGAATTCTTGTTGTCTTTAAGAATTGGGGGACTGTTGCAGATGTAACTTTGTTAAGTGTCTGCTTCAGTTATAGCATGGTCATTTACTTAGATGTGACACCTAAAGCGTGCTGGACATTGTATTGAAAGATGTGTCAAATTTAATAGTATTATAATATCATTAATATTTGATCAAATTAAGATATACATTAGTAACTGTGTTTATGGCTTCAATCTATGCAGTAAGGCCAATGTTTTCAGTATTTAGCTTTGTTGAAAACTTTCCTTACTTTATTAAACATATTTATTACTGTCAGGAGAGGTGCAGTCATTCGTTTCCATATAACTTTACATTTTTTTATATACTTATCTATTCTGGGTGTTAATTATTACTATTTCTTCTTATTTGATTTTGAATTGTTATGGCTTTGTGAGGCACTTGGATCAGTGAATATTTCCTCGATATTCAACTCACGTTTTGGTTTTGTCATTTCTTCATTAGACCTTCTTAAAGAAGTTGTAAAATACTAAGTAGCCCTTTTAGTGTTACCAGGTTCTGATATAAACTCACTCAGCATTGGCTAAATTGGCTAATTAATAGTATTAAGATTAAAGTAAAAAATGTTTGTAAATGTTATAATAACAAGTAGGCCTAGTAAAAAATTGTTAATCCTAATCTACCATCCCTAAGGTGATTTTGAGTTCTTTATGTTTAACCCTAGGTTAGTGTGGTGAGTAATAGTAACATTATTAGTGTGGTGGGTGTCAGAGACCGAAAATCTAAAAACCCTATTAAAACTGTTTATATCAAAATGTTTATAAATAAATTAGTATTTTTAGAAAAAACATACAATGTTTAATGCATTTTCATTGTTTTTCATGGTTTTATAAACTTTTTTTGTGATTAAGAAAAATACCCTAGGTTAGTGTGGTGAGTAATAGTAACATTATTAGTGTGGTGGGTGTCAGAGACCGAAAGTCTAAAAACCCTATTAAAATTGTTTATATCAAAATGTTTATAAATAAATTAGTATTTTTAGAATAAACATACAATGTTTAATGCATTTTCATTGTTTTTCATGGTTTTATAAACTTTTTTGTGATTAAGAACCTTCTTTACTCTGTAGGATTGAGACCATAATGTGTTTAGTGTGGTTGGTGTCAGGGACCGAAACGGAAGTTGTGCACAATTGCAGTCGTTAAACAATAATGCCACTTCAAGGTCATGCAAAGGCTCCCCATAGAGGAAGGTATTGGGAAGGGGAAGGGCGTATTCTTACCCGGCTGCAATATTTTCTTCTTAGAAGTACTAATTGGTCTCTCAGACCGCGCCACACTAACGTAGGGTTAAGGTGTGCTCTGCTGTCATATATTCCCGCTGCTCTATTAAAGGTTACCACTTACCACCAAGACTACTTGGATTAGCCTCTTCAAATTATGCATATGATAAAAACTTACCAAAAAAGCTTTAAATCTTAAATGAAGAAAATAGAATTAAGGATTTAAAAAATACTCACAGCACTTGATGTAATAGATGACTTAGAAAACAACCTTTCAGCTTCCTTAAACTTCCTATTCCTTTTATCTGCTTTGCTGTTGGTAGTTTTGTTTGAAGCCAGATATCTGTCCCAGCCTCGAATTATATTTCCATAAAGTTGAGTATCTTCTAAGTAGCTGCCCTCAAATGCATAAATCTGCCTTTCCAGGTTGGCCAAGGTTTCCTAAAAAAAGGTGTATCAATCAAATATGGATGAAATATTGCAATATAGTGATACTAACCATTAAAGTTACATCGGTATTAATTATTAACTACATATTTGTTAATCAACAACACTTCATTAGTGTTAGTGGCCGGTGGCTGAGCGATCTAAGGCGTCTATTTTTAAAGGGAAGTATGCAACTTATTCTGCGTGTCCTTCCTACCCAACAGTATAGGTATCACGCAAGGAAGAAATTGTTTTTTTTTTTATTTTTGAAATACAGTACACTCTTGATACTCCGACATTTACTAGTCCGACACGTTTGGTAGTCCGACGCCACATCAGATGACGTACTGTACACTTAATACTGTATGTAATAAACCTTACTGTGTTACTGTACAAATGTTGTATAATTTCTTTGCTTACATTTATTCAATTGTGTTGTCAGCCTCATTTTATCACAGCTGATAGTGCGGAAATTCTAAGAAGGGTGTACGTAGTGCATTCAGTTTATCTTAGAAATCATAATTCACGTGAATTACAATGGACATTTGGTAATCCGACGTTTTTGTTAATCCGACACACCGTCGGTCCCTTAACTGTCGGATTATCAAGATTAAACTGTATTGTCATTTTTGGAGACGGTGCAGAGGTAAGAGATTTGAAAATTTACTCAAAAACCAGCCATCCATATTTAAAGTGAAGTATGCAGTCTTATTCTAAATGACCTCCCCTATCTAACAGTATATGTCTCACCCCTAGGGAAGAAATTTTTCTTAATGATTTTATAAAAAGATTTTTGTTTTTGGCGAGGTCAGAGGTATAAAATGCTTATAAAATGTTTCCAAAGGTGATTATATAACCCACCCGCCCACCCATACACGTACAGTGGTATTGACCCCACCAGCCCACCCATACACATACAGTGGTATTGACCCACCCACTTACCCATACACATACAGTGGTATTGACCCACCCACCCACCCATACACGTACAGTGGTATTGACCCACCCCATACACGTACAGTTGTATTGACCCACCCCGCCCACCCATACACGTACAGTGGTATTGACCCACCCGCCCACCCATACACGTACAGTGGTATTGACCCACCCGCCCACCCATACACGTACAGTTGTATTGGCCCACCCACCCAGCCCATACACGTATAGTGGTATTGACCACCCGCCCACTCATACACGTATAGTGGTATTGACCACCCGCCCACTCATACACGTACAGTGGTATTGACCACCCGCCCACCCATACACATACAGTGGTATTTAGCAAAGTTTAGGTTCAATCTACAGGGAGTTTTTTCTGTTCTTTGTAAATGTGTTAGAATTCTATCTATTCTAATTTACTTCTTGAGAAATAAATCTTACTTAAAGTTTCATGAGCACAAAGAAAGCCCATCACACTTTTAACAACTAAAAATTGAAATATTTTTAGCTAAGAAAACATGCTCATTTCTATTTTATTCTAAGTCCATTTTTTAAGATGTAATGTTAACACGTCTAATTATTATAACAGAGTAACTTACTCACACACTTCTAAGGAATAGTCAGCCTTAGTTTGTATCAATGTGTACAGTGGTATTGACCCATCCGCCCACCCATACACATACAGTGGTACAGTGGCATTGATCCACCTGCCCACCCATACACATACAGTGGTACAGTGGCATTGATCCGCTTGCCACCCATACACGTACAGTGGTACTGACCCACCCGCCCGCCCATACACGTACAGAGGTACTGACCCACCCGCCCACCCATACACGTACAGTGATACTGACCCACCCGCCCGCCAATACACGTACAATGGCATTGATCCACCCGCCCACCCATACACGTACAGTGGTACTGACCCACCCACCCCACCCATACTCGTACAGTGGTACTGACCCACCCGCCCCACACCATACACGTACAGTGGTACTGACCCACCCACCCACCCATACTCGTACAGTAGGTACTGACCCACCCACCCACCCATACACGTACAATGGTACTGACACACCTGCTCACCCATACACATACAGTGGTACTGACCCACCCGCCCACCCATACTCGTACAGTGGTACTGACCCACCCACCCACCCATACTCGTACAGTGGTACTGACCCACCCGCCCACCCATACACGTACAGTGGTACTGAATTGCTTACCACTAATACCACCGTACGTGTATGGGTGGGCGGGCGGGTATTATAATAAATACCTCTAAGTTAAAATATGTGTGTGTGTGTGTGTGTGTGTGTGTGTGTGTGTGTGTGTGTGTGTGTGTGTGTGTGTGTGTGTGTGTGTGTGTGTGCGGCGTTGTGCGTGTGCGCGTGTGCGTGTGTGTGTGTGGGTGTGTGTGTGTGTGTGTGTGTGTGTGTGTGTGTGTGTGAGTGTGAATTCAGTATCCGCCAGGGCGGGTGGGCTGGCGGATGGGGCAATACCACCTTCCTCGTGTAATGGGTGGGCGGGTGGAGTGTGAAGTACGTTACCACACAATTTCAATAACAAACGTAAATGGATGGGTGAGAGAACTGTCAAACTGTGTTTGTGTTGTTAAGAGAACCTCAACACCTTAGGTGTGGAGGTAAATAGGAAATTGCGAACAACAAACCAAATATTGTGTGAATGGGTAGAGAGACTGTCTACATATATTTGTGCCAGATATCAAACAACTGTAATCCTGTTTCGTAGCAAATTTTATACCAATCTGCAGAATTACTTGATGTTTTTGTTTAATGTGTTCTTGGATGAACTAAAAATCACACAGGTCTTAGACACAGGAGACGTCAGGGATTGTCAATTTATTGAAAAACCAGCAATCATTTTTTTTTAATAAAGCATGCAGTCTTATTCTACTGGACCTGCCCTATCCAACAGTATATATTTCACCTCAAAGCAGTAAATTTTTGGGGATTTAATGATTACTGAATGTCTTGAGATCGTATACATATGTTTTAATTTGAGTTCAAGTTTTATCAGTGTAAAGAAGCTTTCCGCCAAAATTACAGCTGTCTGTCATTGGTCACTACAATTTAAAGTGACATTTCCCTAATTTCCTACCATTGGATGAGAAATTGGACAGTTTCACACTCCTGTGAAGAAGGGACTCTTTTATGAAAAAATGGTGGGCTCTTCTTTCACTCAAATAATAGTAGTGATGAAGAAGAATTAAATACAATATCATTATTACTTTAAGCTGATGTTTATTTTAGTAGTATTGGTAATTAAATACACTTTCAAGAAGCCCCTGAAAATCGATTCCTTGTTGAAAAAGTGGTTAAATATAAATTTTTAATTCTTGAGTAGGTTGATTTTAGCCCCGGAAACCTAGTTTTTTAAGTGATAGTGAAAAACCAACTTTTTTTAATTGAATTTTTCAACAGTTTTCTTTTTTTATTTTATTTCTTTTTTAATGCTGAATAAGAATATGTAGTTTTTCAACCAAATTAATTTTTGGACCGAAAAATAAACTTCTAACTTACCTTAACAAACATAACCAAACTCTTCCTAATGGTCTACATACTCAACAAAAATTCATAATTTGCATTAAATTTAGGTCCTTGGCCTCTGTGACAGTCTACCGGCTGTCACTCCGGCAAGAATACGTACAAATTTATTTTTGGTGGCTAGTCTTTGGTCCTATTAACATTGTGCTTATGGGCACCAATGGCGATTTGCTGCGAATGTAGTTTTCCCTTGATGTCTCAAGAAACAATTGTCATAGACTAAAATAGTTTCAAATTCCTGTTCAGCATGAAAAACTACATCATAATATAACAATTATGAAAAAAATCACGAAAAATAAGAGATTAATCGAAAAATAACATTTTCAAAAGTTGAGATTTAGATTTTTTTTGGTAATTATGCACTTTCTTGCCACCTCTGAAAATACGATTTTTTGTTGAAAAAGTGGTGAAATATGATTTTATATATCTTGAGGAGTTTGATTTTATCCGCGGAAAACACATTTTTTATCGAAAACTCGAAAAACTAGTTTTTTATCTGTTAGTGAAAAAACCAACTTTTTAAAAATTGTTATTTTTCTACAACTATTTTCATTTCTCATGTTTTTTTGTGCTGAACACAAATATATAACTGGTTTTATTGTAAAATTTTTGTTTCATCTCGAAAAATGCATTTTTTAATGACATAACCTAATTGTCTATTTTATCAACAAAAATTCCTAATTTGCGTTAAATTCGAGAGTTTGGCCTCCGTGATGGCCTACTGGCCGTCTCTCCGACGGGAATATAGGTGAATTCGGGTTTTGTGATTATAGTTGTTTTATATAATGATTGCGTAGTGGCCACTAATCGTGATTCGCCGCGATATTATTTTTCCATTATATCTCAAGAAATATTTGTAATAGACCAAAATAGTTTTCAAATTTGTATTCAGCGCAAAAAAAAAACACATAAAAAATAAAAAAAAAAACGAAAAAAAAGGGCACTTTTTCCCTTTTGAGGGGTTTATATAAAAAAAAATACTAAAAAGTTGTGCCAAATGGTTTTTGGGTTTAATTTAAACACTTTTTGCCACCAAACAAATTTGGAACTTTTTTGTTTTGAAATGGGTCAGAATTGGTTAAATTTTCAGGGAATTTTTAATTTTTTTCTTTCCCGGGCGGAAAAAACGTTTTTTTAAAACCGAAAAATTAAAAATTCCAATGTAAAAACTTTTAGTTTTTTTTGGGTCTTTTTTTCCGTTAATTTAAATGGTTTTTTAAAATCATCTTTTTTTTTTTTTTCAATGTTTTTTTTGCGCTAAATTAAAAATTTTGGGAAAACTATTTTTGGGTCTTTTTTCAAATATTTCTGGGAAAAAATAACGGAAAAACTACTGTCGCGGCAGATCGCGATTAGCGGCCAAAACCGGCCATTATATACAACAAAATTTATCAAAAAAAAAACCGAATTCACCTATTTTTTCCCGCCGGAGTGAGGGCCGGAAAGGCCCCGTCACGGGGGCCCCAAATGCTCAAAATTTAACGAAATTTACGAATTTTTGTTGAAAAAATGAAAATTTGGGGATAATTTAAGGTTATGTTTTTTTATTTTCGTAAAAAAAGTGCTTTTTTTGAACTGAAAAAAAAAATTTTTTACTACAAAACCAATTATTTTATTTGTTTTTTCCAGCAAAAAAAAACACAAAAGAAAATGGAAAAAAATTGTCGAAAAAAAAAGTTTAAAAAAAAAATTTTGGTTTTTTTTCCATTATTTTTAATAAAAACCTGGGTTTTTTTTTCAAATTTTTGGGAAAAAAAATTTGATTTTTCCCGCGGATGAAATAAAAACTCCTCAAAGTTAAAAACTCATTTTTCCCCATTTTTTTAAAACTGAAATCGTATTTTTAGAGGTGGCAAAAAAAGTCCCTAATTACCAGTTTTTCTTTTTTTTTTTTGAAAAATCGCTAGGGTCCCAAAAAAAACCCATAGGGCCCTATCTCGGAAAATACAGGCCAATTCTGGGACCCTTTTCCCCAACAAAATTTTTCCAAATTTTTTTTGGGTGGCAAAAAAACGCATAAATACCTTTTTTCCCCTTATAAAAGGCCCCTAAAATTAATTCCGCAAAAATAAAAAATCCCTTTTTTTCCCCTTTATTCAGGCCCTGAATTTAATTTCCGCAGAATAAAGAATTTTTCTGGTAAAAAAAAGCCCAAAATTGGCAAGGCGTCTGGAAACCCAAAAAAATCCCGAAATTATTTTTTAAATTATAATGGTTAGTAGCAGCACTGCAGAGCGTAGAGACTAACTGTTCAATCAGTGTATAAGCCTACCCTGTCCCTGTTCTGTACAGGTATTCTAAACAACGCTACAGTAATAACCTTACTTATTAATCTAATAATTTATTTGACAAGAATTTAATTTTGTACTTACAGCTATTTCTGCCTTTCTCTTTACTAAATCAGCTAAATCTGCACGAGTATCAATGGTAGAAACATTTTTTGATGTCATTTCAATTGCAAAATTTAGTATTTCTGAGCTGTTGATAACTGTCAACAAACACAACAATTTCAATCCAATCGTTTCAATTCTCGCTCCCCTTTTTTCACTTCGATTCTCAATCTAGTTTCATAAACAACCAAAGTAAATTAAATTAGTAACACCATAGACCTATTTTATTATTATTTTTAAAATTAAAAACATGCAAAAAAAGACCAGTAAATGATCACGAAAAGTTCCCCTTATGGGTCCCTTTTTTTTCCCCTTTGCCAAGCACCTTTAAATTTTTTTCTTTCAAAATGGTTTTTGCGTTTTTCTGTCCATTTAGCCCCTGTTTTCTTTTTTTGGGTCTCTCCCCTGATTTATTTTCCCCAAATTTAAAAATTTTTGGATTTATAGGTGGATGGGTCCGAAATTCTTTATAAAATCTGGGCCTGGACAAACCCTTCCGGGATTTCCGAGGCCCACTTTTTGGTTTAAAAAATTTTTTCAGTGTTCTCCAGAAAGATTTTTGTTAGTCTTTTTTCGGGAAGAGGGTTTTAAATTTTGCCCGAAAAATTTTTTGGCGTTTTTTTCTGAAAAATCCGCGGCTAATTTGGAAATTTTTTCCACTCTAGTTCGGGACGAAGTCGGAAATCCTTCATCAGTGAGTCGGGGCCCGAGAATTTTCCCTGGTTTTTCCCGTTCTTCTTTAAGGATGTTTTCAAGTACCCTTTTTCTGGTCAAATCAAAAGGGGTTTTACTCGGAAAAAAGGACTTCAGGTTTGATGACGGGATTTTATTTGGGGAATTTTTTGGAGGAAAAATTTATAGGTATTTTTTGTTATATATGTTTTGAGTACGACCAAAAACCCCCTTCATCTTTTTTGGGTCCCGGGGGTCCAAAGGGTTTTAAATTCTTTCCCTGATGGTTCAAGGGTTTCTCCTAGGGGGAAAAAACTGAACTCTGTTTCTTTTTCGATATCGCCCTATTTTTTGTTCAAAAATTTTCCCAGGTCACAGAAGTTGGTTTTTTTCCTTTGTTTTTGAAAAAGAAATCTGTAGGCCAATTTTTTCAGCGCACTTTCCTTTAGGGGTTTTGATTTGGGCAATTGCCCGTAGGCGGGTTTCGGCCAGGATGGGGTAGGTCATCTGCAAAAGGGCCCGGCAGGTTTAAATTTTGTTTTTATTTTTGGAGATTTTAAAAAGGGGTTCCCGTTTCCTTGTTTTTTTTTATTTGTTTTTTTCCCCCTTCCCCATGACTTTGTTAGGGCTATGTTGAAAAAAGGGGGGGAGATAAGCCTTTGCCCTTGTCTCACACCAGTTTTTTTTGGAATTTTTCCGAAAGATTCCCCCTGAACTTTTCTTGGGGAGGGGGGTGTCAGTAATGTCCCAAACGGGGTAAGTGCCCGGCTTCTGGTTTAGTCCGTTTCTTTTCCCAAAGGTTTTTTAGTAGGGGTTTTCGGTCGAAAGGAGGTTTGTAGGGCTTTCTGGAAAATCGACAAAAGTACAGATGGGGGGTTTTTCTACGGGTGTTTCTGTATTTTGGAGGGGTTTTTTTAGGTTTAAAGGGTTTGTTCAGCACGGACCCCTTTTGGGGCCCGAAACCTGCTTGGTATTCCCCCATGAGTGGTTCTAATTGTTCTTGTTTTTCTTTTCAAAAGGGGGGAGCCGAGAGAATTTTGTAGGGGGCCCGGGAGTAGGGAAAATTCCCCTTTTATTTTTTCACGTCTGTTCGGTCTCCCTTTTTTGTAAAGGGACGATGAGGGGATTTGTCCCAAACTTCCGGTAGTTTTTTCTGTTTTCCAAATTTCTTCAAAGATTTTTTGTGAGTTTTGTTTTTATTTTCTTCCCATGTGTTTTTGTAGTTCGGCCCGTGATGTCATCACTTCCGGGGGCTTTGTTGTTTTTAAGTCGTTGGATATGTCTTTGAATTTTTGTCTAGGTCAGGGGGGGAGTGAGTTCCCCTGTGTGGGTTCAGGGGGGGTTTTGGTTGGGAAATTTTTAAATGGGGTTTGGGACAGTTAAGTAGAGACTCAAAGTAAAAGGGCAAGTTCTTTAGTATTTTTTCCCGGTCTGTTAAACGCCAAAATTTTCCCTCCCTTTTTTTTGAAGAAGGGGGTTTCTAGGGTATATCCCTGGACGGGATTTAAAGACTCTATAGAAGTCCCTAGTATTGGAGTTTCTGGAAATCCCTTTTTCGCCGACTTAAGTTGGTTTTTCCCAATATTTCTTGGTTTGCCCGATAAGTTTGGGGGCCCTTTCTTTTTCGGGCTTTCCCCGAAATTCTTTTCGTTTCTGGAGAGCGGTTGCTAATTAAAATTTTTTTGGTTTGGCAATTTTTTTCATGGGGAAAAATTTCTTGGTCACATTCTTTTGTTTTCCCAAAAGGGGGGGGTTCTGTTTTTTTTCCCTTTTGGGGAAACTGTTTTGGGGGTTTCTTGTTTATTTTCCCCATGGGGAAATTTTCCCCCGGTTTTTTTCTGGGATTCTCTCCCCTATTTCTTTGAGGGTTTGGAAATTTTTTCCCGTAGCCCCTGTGTTGACTTTTTTTGGCTTTACCTGGCATTTTGGTAAAGCGTTTTGGGGTTTAATTTGACTTTTAAATTTGGATTAAATGATGATCCGGTTTGATGTTAGCACCCTGTCGAACCTGAACATTATGTACTTCTTTTTTTGCAGGGAATGAAATAGCTATTTTGGGTCAATCTGTGTTTCCCCCCATTGGGTGTTTTGGGGGATTTCCCCGGTGAAGAGTTTGTTGGGGTTTTTCCCAAGTGAAAATTTTTCATGATTTTGAGGTCGAACTGTTGGCCCCATCTTTTGATGAGGCCCCTTTACCATTTTCATTTTGGGGTTTTTTGTGGCAGAGAAAACCCTTTCCCGCTGTTTTCCTGTAGCAAACTCTCTTTGGGCCCAAATTTTTTTTTTGAAAACTCCTAAGAGTATGGGTTGTTAACCCCTTTTCAGGGAAATTTTTTTGAGAGTTTTTGCTTCGAGTTTGGCCAGAAGTCTTCGTTTTTTGTCTGTTTTTTACATTTGTTAGTGGGGAGCTTTTAGCATTTTTCCCAAAAGTATAATGGGGGTTTCCACATTGAAGTCTGAGAGTCATTAGTCCCTTTTTTTTATTGGTTTTTTTCTTTTACTGAATTTATGATCTTTTTGTGGACTAGAAAGGGCCCTGCCTAGTTTTTGGGGTGGCCTTGCCTACAGTTTTTAATGGGTTTTTCTTTTTTGAATATACGGGATTTTCCCCTAGGGCCGCTGTTTCTGTTTTGTGAGTCTTTTTTCTTGAAGGGGTAGTAAATTTGGTTTTTTTGTTGGTCTAATTCTGATGTTAAATCTCAGGGTTTAAACCCACTTGAATTTGTGTGTTTATGTTAAAAGGGAAACCCAAAGTAAAGGGTTTTTTTTTGTGGGGAATTTTTTAGAGAGCTCCGACTTTCTTTGTGTAAGTTCCGGTCCCTCCAGAATTTCCCAATGGCCGGGTTTCCCCTTTCGTATTCACTTGGCGGGTGGATTGGTTTTCCAAAACCCGGGTTTAAAGTTTTATTTAAATTTCACGATTATAAATGAGCTTTTTTCCCCAAGGTTGAGGGTTTAATTTTTATAGGGAAACGGAGTACAATCAGGTGGTTAGTTTTTGAAGGGTGTTTTAAACAGCCGCTCCAACTAGGAGAACAAAACGCTGACCAGAAGGGCCCACCCACAGGGTTTACAGAAAACAACGGAATTTTTTGGGGGTTCGCTATTTAGTTTTCACCATAAAAAATATGGCTACCACGGTTTTGGTTTTGGTTCCCTGCCTTTTCCCACCTTTGGGGAGTACTTATCCCCTTCCGCTAGCAAAATCATTGACCCGTTTTTTATCCGTGACCCGGGGGGGGCCCCTTTCAGGGGGGCTACCATCCGGGCCCGATGGGGCCCCGGTTTTTTTAAAAGGTTTTTACTCCTCCCGACCCCCTCATCCCTAAACCAATTTGGAAAGGTTCCCCCCCGGGTTTTCACCGGCATGCTGAGAAAATTTATATTATTTTTTTTATAATATAAATTTTTTTTATAAATTTTAAAAAATAATTTTTAAAATAAAATATTTTTTATATATTAATTTATTTTATAGGTCTATTTATAGTATAAATAGACCTATTTATACTATAATTTAAGTTACGTTAACTCTGCCTTTGGCTGTACCTGCATGCGCTAGACTTCTGTTCTACATTCTATGGTCGTCAGCGTTGGTAAAAGCGGGGGGTGTCTGTCACACTTCCCTCCCGTCTACACTTAGTCTGGGTTTTGGGCTTTTCGTTTAAATGCCTTCCCTTTTTTTTTGCATTTTCATAAAGGGTTTGGTTTGGGGGGTTTAAAATTTTCTCTTGATATAAATAATTGAAAAGTTTAAAGGAACATATTTTTGAACATACGCAAAGGCTTACCAGATACTAATAATGGCTGATGATGAGTTTGAACCTGATGAGTAAGTATCTTAAAATGTTCAGCATAAGAAACAGGATAGAATTTTAAAACGCATATTAGTTTTTAAATTTTTTCTGTATCCAACATTAGCATATCCGTTTTTGTAAGCTTCCCTGTTGAAAGAACATCAAATATGAAAGAACATAGCATAAACATGGCCATATATGCTCAATAATAATAAAAGCAACTTATAACTACAAAAAATGAATTTGTGTAGGGACCTATACTTGCTGGTGATTCGGCTAGCCGACAATATGCAACCTCCCATTATTGAAAATCTAATTCTTTTGAAGCATATATTAAGCTAAAGGCGTAGTAGAACTATACAGTTGACATTATAATCCGATGCTCGTTGCTCCAAAATGCTCTCTTTTCCAATGTGCCACCGACCAGTATTCAGTAATTGGACCTTTTCCATTAATTCATTACCACTACTTTGCTTAGGTTATGGTTTTGGTAGTGAATTACAGAAGAGATCCCAGTAATTTGATTACTAAATACACTATAGGCCCTATCATGACTTGTACTTTGTGTATTTATTCATTACATTTAACAATTAAAATAGTCCTGCTTTGTACTTGCATTTTAACAACACAGTACACCCTACAGTATCTCCTAAGCTTCATTTAATTTTCATATAGTACATTCCTATAATATATGTACTACATATAATTTCTCTGTAATCCATTGGGGCGTCGGTCCTGTAATCGTCGGATTATTGAGCGTCAACTGTGTTAGGTTTGGTAATTCTATAAAACAGGGGCCATCGATATTTTGGCTCAAATTCTTTTCATAGTAGATACATAACTAAGTGACAACAAAATGTTGAGCGTTTTTTCAGTGGGAAAACTGAGATAAATGGAAAAATGTTTTTCTTTTTTGTAAATATAGTGGTGGTTATTCAAATTACGCAGAATTTTGTCCTGATCATGAATATCTTTAGCAAGGATTTTGCAACCCAACCATTTTAGAACATGTTGAGCCCTGGAAATGTGACAATTTTAATTAGGCAATGTTTTTTAAGGATAGGCCTAGAGCTAGGTTGGGTTATTGATGCATTTTTCCCTACTTACAGTAAGAAAATTTTAAAATTTTGTCTGAAATGGGGCCTAGCGGCCATTTCACGATAATTTTACACCAGCTACAAGAAATCACTAAAACTGAATTCATCTGCATTCCCACCCTCACCAGGCACCCGAATGTAACGCAAATTAGGCTTACGAATTTGTGGAATAAATACACTGTTAGGGTAAGTTAGGTTAGGTTAGTAAACGAGGGTATTTTTCTGGCCTAATTAAGTTTACATGTTTGTATTCAGCATAAAAAAAAACATCTATAATTAAAAAATGTTGTATTTATGCATTTTCATGCCACCAAACAAAATTGGAAATTTGTGTTTGAAATGGGTCTAAAATTGGCCGTATTTTCACGAGACATGCTTTTTATTCCACGGAAATCACGTATTTTACAGAAAAATTCAAAGAACCAGTATCATAACTTTTAGTATTTTTCATTTATTTCCGTTAATTTAAATGGTATTACAATCAGCTTTTTTTTATTTTTGGTGTGTTTTTTTCGCTGAATCCGAATTTGAAAACTATTTTGGTCAATTACAATTATTTCTCAATATAAAATGGAAAACTACTTTCGCAGAGAATCGCAATTAGGGTCCATTACATGATCATTATAATACAACAACTATTAATCACAAAAGACGAATTCACCTATTATCCTGTCGGAGTGACAGCCTGATGCCGTCATGGAGGCCAAACACCCGAATTCAACGCAAATTACAAATTTTTGTTGAGTAAATAGACAATTAGGATAAGATAGGTTGTGTTTTATTAGGTCAGTAAACATGCTTTTTTGGGCTAAAATTGTAATATTACTTCACAGACAGTTACACATTCGGGTTCAGCAAAAAAAAAAAAAAAAAAAAAAAAAACAGGTGAAATGACAAAATAATTGACAAAAAATAATGAGTTAAAAAAGTTTGTTTTTTTCACTATCAGATAAAAACTAGTTTTTCGGGAAAAACTAGTTTTCTGTGGATAAAATCAACCTCCTTATGAGATATAAACTCAATATTTAACCATTTTTTCAACAAAAAATTGTTTTTATAGAGGTGGCAAGAAAGTCACGATTACCAAAATGTTTAAAATAACCTTTTTTAAAGTTTTTTTTTACAAACAATAAAAAACTAGGGTGTTTATGCAGTTTCTTGCCACTAAATAAATTTGAAATTTTTGCCTGAAATGGGTCAAGAATAGGCTATATTTTCACGTGATATCCTTTTATCTCACGGAAATTACGTATTTTTAAAAATTTGAAAAACCAATGTCAAACTTTTAGTGTATATTTGACTTGTTGTTGTTAATTTAAATGGTATTTCCATCATATTTGTTTATTTAGATGTGTTTTTTTTCACTGAATACCTACGAATTTGAAAACTATTTTGGTTTAATTACAATTAAGCTTATTTCTCAAAATATTTAACGGATATTAAAATTACTTTCGTATGATCGGTGAATTGCAATAAGTGGCCATTATGCGATCACTACGTGATCATTGAACTATTAACAACTAAAGTTGAATTCATCTATATTTACGCTGGAGTGATGGCTGGTAGGTCATTACGGAGGCCAGACACCCGAATTTAACTCAAATTACGAATTTTTTGCTGAATAAGTAGAAAATTAGGTTATGTTTTGTTAGGTCAGTGAAAAGTTTATTTTCGGGTCCAAAAAATAATTTGATTGAAAAACAACCAGCTTAAAAAAACATTTAAAATAAAAATTGTTGAAAAATAACGATTTAAAAATTCTTTTTTCATTACTCTATGTAAAGTGTAATGTCATACTTAGTATTAAGTAGTCCTACTTAATAAGTAAAAATGGGAATTTTAAAGTGCTTTAAAGATTTTTGAAAAGATCTTCCCCAATTTTATTTTAGTGTTACATTAATGAATAAAGAACCAAATTTTTAATACACCTAATTTTTAGTGTTGGTGAAGATTTTGATGAAGTTGAAGATGATGCAGATATTGATGAGATCAATCAGCAAGAGGTAAGACACTATAAGCTATGCCTCAATGAGCCTTAAATATACTGAGAAAATAAATATTTTAAACCTGTTTCTTAAAAATGCAAATGTTATATCTTAAGTTTTACAACTTTATTAAGGGCTTGATGTAAGTTGATAACAACAAGACTAGCCAAGTGTATTGATTTGTTTTGTATACTTATAGGAATGTCGTTTATAACTTTGTTACTTCGAAAAAGCGTGTAAAATCATACACAAATTGGTCAAATCTCCAACATGCTTATGTTTCTTTTGCCATCCCAACATTATTATTATATATGAATAATAATAATGTTTATAGTAAACCTTTAGTGGCAGAAAAAGTCCTCACTCACTCTTTAATCTAGATTTGTCTTTTCTCATTGTTTGATAGTTGATTTTTTCAATCCATTCACTTTTTCTCAGTTTGATATCACACAGTAAGCGTTATTTATTTTCAATTGAGCTATAAAAATGTAACGTCTCAGATATGATGCTAATTTAATAATTATTTATTTTCATAAATTAAGTCTAAAATTGAATTCATCTATTAAATATATTTTTACATACCTCATTCAACAGTTTTAAACCAGTGAAGGCTTCTGCGATTTTTTTAGAATTAAATTAGTTCAAGAATGTCATTCCTTCCATTAGTTGTAAGGAATATAAATGTGCATTTACTTAAATGAAATTTCACTTTTAAAACATTTTAAGTATTTTTTTTTACTGATTGCCTATGCTGGTTGACACAATCATATGTTTTAAATATGAAATTTTTAAATTTCTAAGTCTGTAAATGTGGCTTAATATTCTTTTTTTAACAGTTTGGTCAGATGTAATTACTGGAAATATAATTGGGGAATAATACTAGATTAGTCATTTGTTTGCGGGGAGACTATCCAAACAATGGATCACATCGTTACAGATTGCTCCCTGCACTTGTTTATGAAGGGATTAGCAAGCATAAATAAAATCAGTGAAGCAGGTCTTAAATGGCTCGATGGATTGGACCAAGTTTTGTGACAGGAGTTCATATTATTATTTCTATTAATAAATAACTTGATATTTGGAACTTGTTCGAAATATACAGTATATTACTGCTTTATTTAGTTTTATTTTACTAACCATTAAGTACCCGCATGGCTGTTTGTAACGTTAAGTCCCGCACAGGGTGTTTGAAACACCCCATACTAAATGTAGCCTATAATTATAATTACTTTACTATTTTAGAAATGTAGTTTTTATATTTAACATTTAAATAGGTTAATTTTGTTTAGTAAAAATATTTGCACTAAAAAAATTAACTGCAAAAGTATGCAAATTTTTTACAAAATAAAATCAATATTATATTTTATACAATAATAACTTTTGAAAATTTTGTTTTATGTTTTATATCATATAAGTTAAATTTTGTTCTACAATCTGATATATTGTCATTTGGTACATAAATAGTAACATATTTTCATAAATACCAACATATTTTCATTTGGTACATAAATAGTAGCTACATAAATGCTTCTCAAACTTTTACAGCATGTGACGGATCAATTACTCACCACAAACTAAAGAAAACCGGTTTGGCATGACTCTCAGGCTGTAGTTTGAAGGTACTGAAAGGATGGTTAGGTTTGCCAATTCCCACTTTGAATAACGACAAAATTTCCCTCACTGGGGTGTTTTGAACACCCTGTGCGGGTACTTAAGTGTTAATAAATGGTAGCTGGCAACCAACCATACGCTATATATGTATTCGACAACTTATAATAGTAAGAATGACATTTTTGTACACAATCCCTGATGATGGAACTAATGTAGTTCTGAAACATAAGTAGGATTCTAAAGAAATGTATACGCGTAACTTTAAAAGCATGTACTTAAACATATATTTAATAGTAAATACTGTTCTGGAGGCTTCAAATGTATAAATTTATCTACTTTCCTAAAGTATTTAAAGATGTTGTTTTTAATGAAGTAATGCATGAACATTTGTGCATTAGTTATTTATTTATTTATTTATTCATAAGACGCCGATTGTCAAGATATGAGCGAATATGGATTTCGAATGAGTGTGATGAGTGTAGATGAGCGAATGTAGTCATTGTTACACACTAAGGCCGACTATTCCTTAGAAAGTATCATTAATTAATAGCCCAATGACAAATGAACAGCCGGTGATTATCAGCTGATCCTTCTCAAAATGTATTGACTCTGATTGGGATCGAACTGAGAACCTTCAGCACATGAAGCTGGGATTGAACCAACTATGCTACCGACCAATTTATGTGATATATTATGCCTATATAGGCATGTATATATTCAATGAATATAAATTTTAAAAGTGTCATTACAACCTTTTTTAATAAGTGATTGTAGTTATAACAAAATTCTTGTAAGATTTTTGGTATGGAAATATAATTTTTTTAAAACACTTCTTTCTCCTAGACACAGATAAAAAAATATTGATAGTCAGCATTTAACTGATATTATATTTATAAAATAATAACCTATATTAAACTTCATTTAAAAACTACATTGATCATAGATTGGAGATTATTGCTTGCAACTCAGTTTAGTTATCAGGAGGCATAACTTTATGAATAAAGATATTTTTTTCTCTAGATTCATCAACATACTCTAGAGAGTATTTGTATTTTCTGTAATCTATATTCATTCAAACACATTCATATGTTTGTTTCATATAGGAGGATGGAGAAAACGTTGAACTTTTAAACCCACAAGATGTCAGAGGTGGTGTTCAGAAATCAAATCGAATAACAACTAAATATATGACAAAGTAAGTAATGTTTAACAACATAAAACTAATCTACCCAGATAGCTCAATCTCATGCTAAAGAGTGTTAACAAATTTTTCATAGTATATCAACTATATCCGCTTTAAAGCGCGTTGAGTGGCTGTCAACTGGGCGGCGTTGCCAGATTGAACTCAGTCAACTAGTAACCATATTAAAAACGAATATTACAATAATAAATATCAGCTGATAATAGTAATTGAGATTTAATACTTGTTCAATGTGGCAACGTCGCATCCTAAATTCACGGTTGTGTAGTGCGTGTTGCCAACAAACTCTTTAAACAGCACACACGCTTTTCCTGTATACTGTGAGCTATCTGGTTAGAGTTAGTTATCTGTGGTTTAACCCCCCTAGTGGCAGATCAGAAACCCTCAGTTACAGGCCATTTTTGGCCATCATGCAAAGGTTTTTTAATTGATACAAAAATAGAAAACTGTCTAAAAATATATAGGTGTGTATGTAAATTTATATCAGTATAAAAAAATTTATATCAGGCCATTATTAGAAAAGCATGGCTAACTTTTTACGTGCACCATTTTACTCATGTAATATATTCAACTAATTTGTTTATTTTAATTTTGGTCATAAGAAATAATGCCTTATTATAAATTTATAGCTATTTACTATTTGTTTTGCGTTGATTATTAATCAGAGTATAATTATATAGAATTAAATTGAAAGTTTAACATATCTTGTAAATGAAAACCAATCTTCTAATTTTTTTACTTAAATTGAAAACATCATATGGTTATGATTTCTATCATACTTTATATTTTGTCTGTACAAAATAAAAAATTATTTTAGTTTGTATTTGTTGTATTATTCGGCTATGGCCTTCAATTCAATTGTTTGAAGCAAGATGAATGGTAAAGTTATTAACGCACTTGTTTGTGTTAGTGCTATAAAAGTGATTAATTACATTGTTCAATGACTCCCAAAGTCTCTGACCTTGATTTTGTCAATTTTTAAAGTGACAGTATTTGTCCTATCTTCAGGAAGAGGCAGTGCCTCTATGGTCCATCCCGATTATTTATTTATTTATTTTTTTAAGTAAAGGTGGCAACACTTGTCTTTGAACCTGAATACTTTGAAACTTTGTTTAAAATTTAAATTACAAGTGACTGAACTGAACCAAGTCATCTACTTAATCAAAATTCAGATATTGTGTACACTAATTGTATAAGTGTACATACAGGTATGAGCGAGCACGTGTGCTTGGAACTCGGGCTCTGCAGATTGCCATGTGTGCTCCTGTCATGGTTGAATTGGAGGGAGAAACAGACCCCTTGCAGATTGCTATGAAGGAGTTGAAGCAGCGCAAAATACCCATCATAATTCGCCGATACCTACCCGACAACAGTTATGAAGACTGGGGTATAGATGAGTTAATTATTATTGACCATTAAATTATAATTTCTTTGCTTTTGTTTTACAAATTTTTCTACTATGTTTAATTTGTAATGTGTAAAGTTTTATACCTGATGCAATTTATTTTAGAAGCTGACAGTTTTAAAATTGTGAAAATTGATCACTTATAAATGTAGGTTTGTATAAATCTTGTTTGTACAAAACATTACTTTCTTGTTTTATTTTTAACAATGTTGCCCTTCTTTACTCTTTGTTATATTTTGGCAGCTTGTAATAATTTATGATCGAGTTGCAGTTGGGGATGACATCCCGTCAAAGGATGATTGAATTAAATCATCAATAGACACGTGTTGTGATGATACACATTTTGTAACAAATGTTATTACTAAACCACATTACATGAATCATTTTAACTATATTACCAAATAGAATTAATTATTTTTATTTGGTTAAATGTAAATAGACCTCTGGCAGTTGTAACGATGGAATAAATATGAACCATGTTACAAGCAGTGATATAAATGAATTGTTTTAACATAGTTATTAATGAATACTTTGAATTATGTTACTTATACCTTATTCAAATACTATATTTATTTGAATACGGTAATTACTAGTCACTTTTCTCCGAGAGATTAGTAAATTATTGAAAATATGAGCACTAATGTGTAGAAAGTACTAGAACTAACTTCTGTTATATTCACACATCACTAATATTTTTCGAAAAAGTAATTATTGTATATTTTACATAGATAAATGCCATACCCTCCAATAATTATAATATGACAATTTAGTTTTACAAAAATAAAATATAAATATCAGATATCTAAAAGGATATATGATATTATGGATTGTTTATATGTTAAATATTCCAACAATTGCGTGATATAAGCTTTGTTATTACATCTGTCGAAGCGGTATCATAGGTTCCGCAGTTTTTTGTGATTGTATTTCTCAAATTAGATGCAACAAATTGTCAATGTCAAATAATCATAAAGTTCTTATAACAACCATGGTGTTACTTTCTCTCAGTCACTGCACCTGAAACCACGAGTGTTTTTGTTTTGATTATTCATCGACATTATATGTATGAAGTGAGGTTCTGTACTTTAACATGGATTCAGTTGACATGGGAAGTGAACAGATCATAAGTAACATTTCTCTAGATAATTAGAGCAAGGACAAAACACACCATCTATAAGGAAACTATTGTTGTACTCGATTTATGTTTAAAAAAGACTAGTTACAAGTAAATTAAGGGCGTACATCCAGGCGCCCAGTTTAGTGCTCTAAGGAATTTAGTTCTAGATTTTATCGCAACTGCTGCTAAGAGTAGTAAAGAGCCTGCCTCACTAATGAACAAGCATTGTGTTCCCCTCCCCTCTTCCCCATCTCATAGCCCCCGCCTGCCAAGCCTCACAAATTCGACAGAAGGACAAAACTGATGTATATAGTATAATATATATAGTAAACTCTAGCAATGAAGTTTTTATATATATTATACTTTTTTAGTCAAAGATAATTTAACAGTATTCAACTCAAAATTTGAACAAATATCATTTATAGAAAAATAATTGGTAACACTTAAAAAACATATATTTCTTTTTTTTAGATTTACTATAGACTAGGTTGGTTAGTACCTTTTGCCCACTATATTCTAAAAATCTTAATAAAATATATCAGACAGTTTGTTAATGAGTTATACACCAAAAAGACCAAATTAGCCACTTTAGATCACATCTCCATAAATAAATTTTTTAGAATGTTTTCCCGCAGCAAATTTATTACTTACATGGATACTAACAACAATTTCAAAACTTATTTTTGATCTAACACCCTTAAACTTTGGGAGAGTTTCACATATCCCCATTCATCTGTAAATGTACACTACACAACAGAGTATTAACAATGATTCAGTTTAGCATATTTGGTTAAAGCCAAGCTTCATAACCTAAAGGTCATTAGTTCAATCCCATTCAAAGTCATACAACATTTTGAAAATGGTCAGCTGATAACCATCGTCTGTTCACTTGTCATTGGGCAAAGTGTCATTAATGACACTTTCTAAGGAATGGTCGGCCTTATTTTGTATAGTTACATTCACTCATTCACACTTGTATCACATTCATTTGAAATCGATATTCACTAATATCTTGACAATCTAAATATAAATTCAGTGGACTCCCGATTATCGGCGATAATGGGTGGCAGAACGATCGCTGATAATCAATTTCCCCATTAATCCATAAATAGCCTAAAATGACCTTTAATCGGTTTAAAAATAACCAGTATCTAAAAACTATGTAAATTTACGCTAATACAAACGAATTGGGACCGGATCCTGTTCGGAATCTCGGGGTTTGTGAGAGTGAGTGTGTCTGTAGTAGAAATACACACAGATACACGCGCTTAGTGAGCAAGGGTCAGCCAGTGTATTAATGGAATGTGAGGAGAGAGCAAAAAACAGCTACTGCCTATTGTATTACAGTACAACAACACGCCTAATGGTAGGTTGCGGACTTTTATTTAGTTTTACAATCTTCGTTTGACAAGGGTCTGACAGCTAGGCTATACTTTACTGCTAACAACAAACAGATGGCTCCCAGCATGTATTATTTCACTTGCATAGTTGTTTTGTTCACATTCACACGCAATAACTTTTTATTCAAAACTTTTTCATATTTTCTCAATTTAAAAATTTATAAGTTTTTCAAAACTGTGTTTGGAATAGGCGGATTTTTGGATTAACGGGACTTTATTGTAATGCTTAAACTAGGTACAGTAAGTTTAAAAGAGATTTGGGTTCAAAAATAATATTTTTAAATTGAAGGTTTACATACCTTTTTATTTACAGAAGAAGACACTTCATATGTAATTCACATTTTGAACACACACAATATTAAAGAACAATAAAAATAAAATCATCCTTAGTTCAAACGTTTATACTGTTGTCAAATTAAAATTATGGTTTAGTTCTTTGAACCCTTTTGGAAAAAGTCTTTAATAGATTTTTGTTTTTTGGTTTTGGATTCCCTTTTGATTATGTTCGACCTAATTTTTCTGAGCACCATTAAATCACAAAGGGTCGTATCTTTTCCCCGTCCAAGAAATCTAAGAGTCCCTCGACGTACTGGCGGGCAGTTCCGTAGGTTATTTTAGGTGCGGCAGGAACTGGATAGTCTTCGTCGCTCTCACTCTCACTTGCGATACCCTGAGCGCGCCTGAGTATTTCTTCGTCACTGACCACCTCGAACGCTGGTAAACAGGTGTCTACATTCAGCCACTCCTCAATGTCTTGAGCATCAACGTGTTCTCCTCCGGAAACAGTTTTTGCTAATTCAGCCAACTCGGCTGGCGAGTCAAAGCCTTCAAATTCCTCCTCTTCTTGAGGAATATCAGGAAGTATTTTTCGCCATGACTTAGTGAGGGTTGAAGGCTTTACTTTTTCCCTTGCTGCATTACACTCATAAATGGCATCCAAAATCGTAAACCCAGATTTGAAAAATGTTTGCAGGTCATTTCCCTCTTCTATTAGAGTTTTTAAGACGCTTGATCGGTAGTGTCGTTTCAGGTTTGCTATCACGCCTTGATCCATCGGCTGTATTAAGGCCGTAACATTTGGGGGTAAATACTCGACAGTTATTAGTCCGTCTTCTGACACCAAACGGCTCTCATTAGGGTGAGAAGGTGCGTTGTCCAGGACCAGAACAGCTGTGGGAAGGAAGGTTTTTTGATTTCAAAAAAGCACAAACTTTTGGACAAAATTTGTTGTGAAACCAGTCATAAAAAAATGTCAGTATTCATTCAGCCTTTCTTTTGACCATAGTAGTGGACTGGCAAATTAACAGACCGGGTTCCTTTGAAGACCTTGGTTTTTTTGCCTTACCAATTACGACAAGCTTTGACTTAAGAGTGCCTGCTGCATTGGAACAGCACAATACTGTGAGTCTCTCTTTGCTAGTTTTCTGACCGGGAGCACTTTTTTCATTTCCAGCAGCTAATGTTTTCGAAGGAAGACATTTCCAATATAACCCGGACTCATCTGCGTTAAATATTTGTTCTGGCAACAAATTATTTTCTAAAACATACTCGTTGAAACTCTCACTAAACTCTTTAGCTGCGTCGTCATTGCAACTCAGTTTTTCGCCTTGAATGTCAAGTTCCCTGATGCCATATCTTTTCTTAAATCTGGTCAACCAACCGGATGACGCATCAAAAGGCCCTTCTAGGCCAAGAGAAGTAAAAAACTCCTTTGCTTTCATAGCACAAATAGGCCCGTTTATAGGATTTCCTAGTGCTCGTTGGTTGTTGAACCATTCCAATAAAGCTCTGTCCAAGTCCTCGTAAGTTGCCTTTTTCATTGTTTTCCGTTGCTTCATAGCAGAAGAGGAATCAGATGAACTTGCAAACTTTAAAAACTCATTCTTTTTGTTTATTATACTTCGGACGGTTGTATCGCCTAAGTTATATTCAACTGAAAGTGCCTTTATTGTATGCCCTTTCTCAAACTTCCCAATAATTTCTAGTTTCGTCTGAATAGATAACACAACTCTTTTCCGTTTTGTATCCATGTTGTAAACACACAATGCACTAAGAAAAACACAAAATGTAGTAACGTAAACACAAAAATGCACTAAACAAAACACTGTACACCAACTCACGTATGTCAACTCGTGAACGAAAACAAACACAGTGAAAATAGAATAAAAACAGCGCACTGAACTGAGCAATATTGTTTACGTGTGTGACAAAGCAAGCGAACTTGACTGCAAATAACCTGGTTATGTGCCAAGGTCAGCCACTTCTACAGGGTGTCCACGTGTAAACGATCGCTATAGATAGTGCGCGCATGGATGAGCCTGCCTCGTCTTATTATTGCGTAGTATTTTACATTTTTCTAAAGCGTTTTTTTAATTTAATTTTTTTATTTGGCCATCCCCGTTAATTTACAACACCGATAATCCGCTCGCCGTTAATCAGGAGTCCACTGTATACAACTGTAATTTACATTGAAAACAAAAGCCTTTCAGAAAAAAGTAAAAATTTAATATTTGAACATTTATTATACCATCAAGAAGCCTTCGTAGTAAATTATCAAAATTAAATTAAATCAACAAATATTGTATACAAAAATAACTGTGAAAGCAATAAAACATATTTTGGCTAAACGACAAGACTTGTAAAAGTAATAATAAAAGAGCATATATACAATTTTAAAACCGAAAACAGTGAACAACTTATAAATTAGTTGAACCTGCTATCAATAACAGGTATAAAATTAAATTTGAAGAATCATCTATTGTTTATAAAGAAAATTCATGGAAAAAGAGGAACAAATTGAAAGTGCATTTATGGAATTAAAGAAAGAGTGAGTTTCTCAACTTTAAATGAATTTTATTGGTATCTTTTTAACATCCATTAGAGAAAATTTAGAAAAAACATCAATGATTAAAAACTTTTTATTAATTTTATCTACTTATATATTTCTGTTAATATTTACACATTTTATTTTGTTAAACAATTTAAACATTTGTTTTATATTTTTTTCAGTTTGTAAAATAATCTGATGATGCCATAGCAAGAAAAATGCATCCATGATAAATGTAATTTGTTTGGTTATTAAATATATTTTCTTTAATTTACCTATTTGAACATGGCTTTTATGTACTTTACATTCATGTTAAAACCAGCTAGTCTAAAGACATGCTTTCAAATCACAGATCTAGTTTTAACTAGGTAGATGAAACAAAGACTTGTAGGCAAACGTTTTTTATTTATTTGTTTACACAGAAATGAGATAAACAATTTAATAATGATGTAAAAATACAATTCAATTCATATACTAAATAATTGTAGTAATATCCTATGATTAGGGATACCATAAATCAGGGGTTCTCAAACTGTGGGGCGCGACCCCCAGGCATTTCATTACATTTTTGTCTGGCATTTCGTCAGACGGTTTGTCATCTTCTCCCTTTTCTTCTGGGTTGTTTAAGACCATCGCAATGATATTGTCTTCGGTAACATCCTCTTCTTTGAGCAGACAATAGCGACCACGCCCATGCCACTACTACGCACAAATCACAATTACAGAGATATACAGGCCTGTGGAAAAGACAGCATCATAGACGGAACGCCGCGTTGCTGGATCCCTCATTGAATTATGCATTGTACATTTGGGGGTAAATACTCGACAGTTATTAGTCCGTCTTCTGACACCAAACGGCTCTCATTAGGGTGAGAAGGTGCGTTGTCCAGGACCAGAACAGCTGTGGGAAGGAAGGTTTTTTGATTTCAAAAAAGCACAAACTTTTGGACAAAATTTGTTGTGAAACCAGTCATAAAAAAATGTCAGTATTCATTCAGCCTTTCTTTTGACCATAGTAGTGGACTGGCAAATTAACAGACCGGGTTCCTTTGAAGACCTTGGTTTTTTTGCCTTACCAATTACGACAAGCTTTGACTTAAGAGTGCCTGCTGCATTGGAACAGCACAATACTGTGAGTCTCTCTTTGCTAGTTTTCTGACCGGGAGCACTTTTTTCATTTCCAGCAGCTAATGTTTTCGAAGGAAGACATTTCCAATATAACCCGGACTCATCTGCGTTAAATATTTGTTCTGGCAACAAATTATTTTCTAAAACATACTCGTTGAAACTCTCACTAAACTCTTTAGCTGCGTCGTCATTGCAACTCAGTTTTTCGCCTTGAATGTCAAGTTCCCTGATGCCATATCTTTTCTTAAATCTGGTCAACCAACCGGATGACGCATCAAAAGGCCCTTCTAGGCCAAGAGAAGTAAAAAACTCCTTTGCTTTCATAGCACAAATAGGCCCGTTTATAGGATTTCCTAGTGCTCGTTGGTTGTTGAACCATTCCAATAAAGCTCTGTCCAAGTCCTCGTAAGTTGCCTTTTTCATTGTTTTCCGTTGCTTCATAGCAGAAGAGGAATCAGATGAACTTGCAAACTTTAAAAACTCATTCTTTTTGTTTATTATACTTCGGACGGTTGTATCGCCTAAGTTATATTCAACTGAAAGTGCCTTTATTGTATGCCCTTTCTCAAACTTCCCAATAATTTCTAGTTTCGTCTGAATAGATAACACAACTCTTTTCCGTTTTGTATCCATGTTGTAAACACACAATGCACTAAGAAAAACACAAAATGTAGTAACGTAAACACAAAAATGCACTAAACAAAACACTGTACACCAACTCACGTATGTCAACTCGTGAACGAAAACAAACACAGTGAAAATAGAATAAAAACAGCGCACTGAACTGAGCAATATTGTTTACGTGTGTGACAAAGCAAGCGAACTTGACTGCAAATAACCTGGTTATGTGCCAAGGTCAGCCACTTCTACAGGGTGTCCACGTGTAAACGATCGCTATAGATAGTGCGCGCATGGATGAGCCTGCCTCGTCTTATTATTGCGTAGTATTTTACATTTTTCTAAAGCGTTTTTTTAATTTAATTTTTTTATTTGGCCATCCCCGTTAATTTACAACACCGATAATCCGCTCACCGTTAATCAGGAGTCCACTGTATACAACTGTAATTTACATTGAAAACAAAAGCCTTTCAGAAAAAAGTAAAAATTTAATATTTGAACATTTATTATACCATCAAGAAGCCTTCGTAGTAAATTATCAAAATTAAATTAAATCAACAAATATTGTATACAAAAATAACTGTGAAAGCAATAAAACATATTTTGGCTAAACGACAAGACTTGTAAAAGTAATAATAAAAGAGCATATATACAATTTTAAAACCGAAAACAGTGAACAACTTATAAATTAGTTGAACCTGCTATCAATAACAGGTATAAAATTAAATTTGAAGAATCATCTATTGTTTATAAAGAAAATTCATGGAAAAAGAGGAACAAATTGAAAGTGCATTTATGGAATTAAAGAAAGAGTGAGTTTCTCAACTTTAAATGAATTTTATTGGTATCTTTTTAACATCCATTAGAGAAAATTTAGAAAAAACATCAATGATTAAAAACTTTTTATTAATTTTATCTACTTATATATTTCTGTTAATATTTACACATTTTATTTTGTTAAACAATTTAAACATTTGTTTTATATTTTTTTCAGTTTGTAAAATAATCTGATGATGCCATAGCAAGAAAAATGCATCCATGATAAATGTAATTTGTTTGGTTATTAAATATATTTTCTTTAATTTACCTATTTGAACATGGCTTTTATGTACTTTACATTCATGTTAAAACCAGCTAGTCTAAAGACATGCTTTCAAATCACAGATCTAGTTTTAACTAGGTAGATGAAACAAAGACTTGTAGGCAAACGTTTTTTATTTATTTGTTTACACAGAAATGAGATAAACAATTTAATAATGATGTAAAAATACAATTCAATTCATATACTAAATAATTGTAGTAATATCCTATGATTAGGGATACCATAAATCAGGGGTTCTCAAACTGTGGGGCGCGACCCCCAGGCATTTCATTACATTTTTGTCTGGCATTTCGTCAGACGGTTTGTCATCTTCTCCCTTTTCTTCTGGGTTGTTTAAGACCATCGCAATGATATTGTCTTCGGTAACATCCTCTTCTTTGAGCAGACAATAGCGACCACGCCCATGCCACTACTACGCACAAATCACAATTACAGAGATATACAGGCCTGTGGAAAAGACAGCATCATAGACGGAACGCCGCGTTGCTGGATCCCTCATTGAATTATGCATTGTACATTTGGGGGTAAATACTCGACAGTTATTAGTCCGTCTTCTGACACCAAACGGCTCTCATTAGGGTGAGAAGGTGCGTTGTCCAGGACCAGAACAGCTGTGGGAAGGAAGGTTTTTTGATTTCAAAAAAGCAAAAACTTTTGGACAAAATTTGTTGTGAAACCAGTCATAAAAAAATGTCAGTATTCATTCAGCCTTTCTTTTGACCATAGTAGTGGACTGGCAAATTAACAGACCGGGTTCCTTTGAAGACCTTGGTTTTTTTGCCTTACCAATTACGACAAGCTTTGACTTAAGAGTGCCTGCTGCATTGGAACAGCACAATACTGTGAGTCTCTCTTTGCTAGTTTTCTGACCGGGAGCACTTTTTTCATTTCCAGCAGCTAATGTTTTCGAAGGAAGACATTTCCAATATAACCCGGACTCATCTGCGTTAAATATTTGTTCTGGCAACAAATTATTTTCTAAAACATACTCGTTGAAACTCTCACTAAACTCTAGCTGCGTCGTCATTGCAACTCAGTTTTTCGCCTTGAATGTCAAGTTCCCTGATGCCATATCTTTTCTTAAATCTGGTCAACCAACCGGATGACGCATCAAAAGGCCCTTCTAGGCCAAGAGAAGTAAAAAACTCCTTTGCTTTCATAGCACAAATAGGCCCGTTTATAGGATTTCCTAGTGCTCGTTGGTTGTTGAACCATTCCAATAAAGCTCTGTCCAAGCCCTCGTAAGTTGCCTTTTTCATTGTTTTCCGTTGCTTCATAGCAGAAGAGGAATCAGATGAACTTGCAAACTTTAAAAACTCATTCTTTTTGTTTATTATACTTCGGACGGTTGTATCGCCTAAGTTATATTCAACTGAAAGTGCCTTTATTGTATGCCCTTTCTCAAACTTCCCAATAATTTCTAGTTTCGTCTGAATAGACAACACAGCTCTTTTCCGTTTTGTATCCATGTTGTAAACACACAATGCACTAAGAAAAACACAAAATGTAGTAACGTAAACACAAAAATGCACTAAACAAAACACTGTACACCAACTCACGTATGTCAACTCGTGAACGAAAACAAACACAGTGAAAATAGAATAAAAACAGCGCACTGAACTGAGCAATATTGTTTACGTGTGTGACAAAGCAAGCGAACTTGACTGCAAATAACCTGGTTATGTGCCAAGGTCAGCCACTTCTACAGGGTGTCCACGTGTAAACGATCGCTATAGATAGTGCGCGCATGGATGAGCCTGCCTCGTCTTATTATTGCGTAGTATTTTACATTTTTCTAAAGCGTTTTTTTAATTTAATTTTTTTATTTGGCCATCCCCGTTAATTTACAACACCGATAATCCGCTCGCCGTTAATCAGGAGTCCACTGTATACAACTGTAATTTACATTGAAAACAAAAGCCTTTCAGAAAAAAGTAAAAATTTAATATTTGAACATTTATTATACCATCAAGAAGCCTTCGTAGTAAATTATCAAAATTAAATTAAATCAACAAATATTGTATACAAAAATAACTGTGAAAGCAATAAAACATATTTTGGCTAAACGACAAGACTTGTAAAAGTAATAATAAAAGAGCATATATACAATTTTAAAACCGAAAACAGTGAACAACTTATAAATTAGTTGAACCTGCTATCAATAACAGGTATAAAATTAAATTTGAAGAATCATCTATTGTTTATAAAGAAAATTCATGGAAAAAGAGGAACAAATTGAAAGTGCATTTATGGAATTAAAGAAAGAGTGAGTTTCTCAACTTTAAATGAATTTTATTGGTATCTTTTTAACATCCATTAGAGAAAATTTAGAAAAAACATCAATGATTAAAAACTTTTTATTAATTTTATCTACTTATATATTTCTGTTAATATTTACACATTTTATTTTGTTAAACAATTTAAACATTTGTTTTATATTTTTTTCAGTTTGTAAAATAATCTGATGATGCCATAGCAAGAAAAATGCATCCATGATAAATGTAATTTGTTTGGTTATTAAATATATTTTCTTTAATTTACCTATTTGAACATGGCTTTTATGTACTTTACATTCATGTTAAAACCAGCTAGTCTAAAGACATGCTTTCAAATCACAGATCTAGTTTTAACTAGGTAGATGAAACAAAGACTTGTAGGCAAACGTTTTTTATTTATTTGTTTACACAGAAATGAGATAAACAATTTAATAATGATGTAAAAATACAATTCAATTCATATACTAAATAATTGTAGTAATATCCTATGATTAGGGATACCATAAATCAGGGGTTCTCAAACTGTGGGGCGCGACCCCCAGGCATTTCATTACATTTTTGTCTGGCATTTCGTCAGACGGTTTGTCATCTTCTCCCTTTTCTTCTGGGTTGTTTAAGACCATCGCAATGATATTGTCTTCGGTAACATCCTCTTCTTTGAGCAGACAATAGCGACCACGCCCATGCCACTACTACGCACAAATCACAATTACAGAGATATACAGGCCTGTGGAAAAGACAGCATCATAGACGGAACGCCGCGTTGCTGGATCCCTCATTGAATTATGCATTGTACATTTGGGGGTAAATACTCGACAGTTATTAGTCCGTCTTCTGACACCAAACGGCTCTCATTAGGGTGAGAAGGTGCGTTGTCCAGGACCAGAACAGCTGTGGGAAGGAAGGTTTTTTTGATTTCAAAAAAGCAAAAACTTTTGGACAAAATTTGTTGTGAAACCAGTCATAAAAAAATGTCAGTATTCATTCAGCCTTTCTTTTGACCATAGTAGTGGACTGGCAAATTAACAGACCGGGTTCCTTTGAAGACCTTGGTTTTTTTGCCTTACCAATTACGACAAGCTTTGACTTAAGAGTGCCTGCTGCATTGGAACAGCACAATACTGTGAGTCTCTCTTTGCTAGTTTTCTGACCGGGAGCACTTTTTTCATTTCCAGCAGGTAATGTTTTCGAAGGAAGACATTTCCAATATAACCCGGACTCATCTGCGTTAAATATTTGTTCTGGCAACAAATTATTTTCTAAAACATACTCGTTGAAACTCTCACTAAACTCTAGCTGCGTCGTCATTGCAACTCAGTTTTTCGCCTTGAATGTCAAGTTCCCTGATGCCATATCTTTTCTTAAATCTGGTCAACCAACCGGATGACGCATCAAAAGGCCCTTCTAGGCCAAGAGAAGTAAAAAACTCCTTTGCTTTCATAGCACAAATAGGCCCGTTTATAGGATTTCCTAGTGCTCGTTGGTTGTTGAACCATTCCAATAAAGCTCTGTCCAAGCCCTCGTAAGTTGCCTTTTTCATTGTTTTCCGTTGCTTCATAGCAGAAGAGGAATCAGATGAACTTGCAAACTTTAAAAACTCATTCTTTTTGTTTATTATACTTCGGACGGTTGTATCGCCTAAGTTATATTCAACTGAAAGTGCCTTTATTGTATGCCCTTTCTCAAACTTCCCAATAATTTCTAGTTTCGTCTGAATAGACAACACAGCTCTTTTCCGTTTTGTATCCATGTTGTAAACACACAATGCACTAAGAAAAACACAAAATGTAGTAACGTAAACACAAAAATGCACTAAACAAAACACTGTACACCAACTCACGTATGTCAACTCGTGAACGAAAACAAACACAGTGAAAATAGAATAAAAACAGCGCACTGAACTGAGCAATATTGTTTACGTGTGTGACAAAGCAAGCGAACTTGACTGCAAATAACCTGGTTATGTGCCAAGGTCAGCCACTTCTACAGGGTGTCCACGTGTAAACGATCGCTATAGATAGTGCGCGCATGGATGAGCCTGCCTCGTCTTATTATTGCGTAGTATTTTACATTTTTCTAAAGCGTTTTTTTAATTTAATTTTTTTATTTGGCCATCCCCGTTAATTTACAACACCGATAATCCGCTCGCCGTTAATCAGGAGTCCACTGTATACAACTGTAATTTACATTGAAAACAAAAGCCTTTCAGAAAAAAGTAAAAATTTAATATTTGAACATTTATTATACCATCAAGAAGCCTTCGTAGTAAATTATCAAAATTAAATTAAATCAACAAATATTGTATACAAAAATAACTGTGAAAGCAATAAAACATATTTTGGCTAAACGACAAGACTTGTAAAAGTAATAATAAAAGAGCATATATACAATTTTAAAACCGAAAACAGTGAACAACTTATAAATTAGTTGAACCTGCTATCAATAACAGGTATAAAATTAAATTTGAAGAATCATCTATTGTTTATAAAGAAAATTCATGGAAAAAGAGGAACAAATTGAAAGTGCATTTATGGAATTAAAGAAAGAGTGAGTTTCTCAACTTTAAATGAATTTTATTGGTATCTTTTTAACATCCATTAGAGAAAATTTAGAAAAAACATCAATGATTAAAAACTTTTTATTAATTTTATCTACTTATATATTTCTGTTAATATTTACACATTTTATTTTGTTAAACAATTTAAACATTTGTTTTATATTTTTTTCAGTTTGTAAAATAATCTGATGATGCCATAGCAAGAAAAATGCATCCATGATAAATGTAATTTGTTTGGTTATTAAATATATTTTCTTTAATTTACCTATTTGAACATGGCTTTTATGTACTTCACATTCATGTTAAAACCAGCTAGTCTAAAGACATGCTTTCAAATCACAGATCTAGTTTTAACTAGGTAGATGAAACAAAGACTTGTAGGCAAACGTTTTTTATTTATTTGTTTACACAGAAATGAGATAAACAATTTAATAATGATGTAAAAATACAATTCAATTCATATACTAAATAATTGTAGTAATATCCTATGATTAGGGATACCATAAATCAGGGGTTCTCAAACTGTGGGGCGCGACCCCCAGGCATTTCATTACATTTTTGTCTGGCATTTCGTCAGACGATTTGTCATCTTCTCCCTTTTCTTCTGGGTTGTTTAAGACCATCGCAATGATATTGTCTTCGGTAACATCCTCTTCTTTGAGCAGACAATAGCGACCACGCCCATGCCACTACTACGCACAAATCACAGTTACAGAGATATACAGGCCTGTGGAAAAGACAGCATCATAGACGGAACGCCGCGTTGCTGGATCCCTCATTGAATTATGCATTGTACATTTGGGGGTAAATACTCGACAGTTATTAGTCCGTCTTCTGACACCAAACGGCTCTCATTAGGGTGAGAAGGTGCGTTGTCCAGGACCAGAACAGCTGTGGGAAGGAAGGTTTTTTGATTTCAAAAAAGCAAAAACTTTTGGACAAAATTTGTTGTGAAACCAGTCATAAAAAAATGTCAGTATTCATTCAGCCTTTCTTTTGACCATAGTAGTGGACTGGCAAATTAACAGACCGGGTTCCTTTGAAGACCTTGGTTTTTTTGCCTTACCAATTACGACAAGCTTTGACTTAAGAGTGCCTGCTGCATTGGAACAGCACAATACTGTGAGTCTCTCTTTGCTAGTTTTCTGACCGGGAGCACTTTTTTCATTTCCAGCAGCTAATGTTTTCGAAGGAAGACATTTCCAATATAACCCGGACTCATCTGCGTTAAATATTTGTTCTGGCAACAAATTATTTTCTAAAACATACTCGTTGAAACTCTCACTAAACTCTTTAGCTGCGTCGTCATTGCAACTCAGTTTTTCGCCTTGAATGTCAAGTTCCCTGATGCCATATCTTTTCTTAAATCTGGTCAACCAACCGGATGACGCATCAAAAGGCCCTTCTAGGCCAAGAGAAGTAAAAAAACTCCTTTGCTTTCATAGCACAAATAGGCCCGTTTATAGGATTTCCTAGTGCTCGTTGGTTGTTGAACCATTCCAATAAAGCTCTGTCCAAGCCCTCGTAAGTTGCCTTTTTCATTGTTTTCCGTTGCTTCATAGCAGAAGAGGAATCAGATGAACTTGCAAACTTTAAAAACTCATTCTTTTTGTTTATTATACTTCGGACGGTTGTATCGCCTAAGTTATATTCAACTGAAAGTGCCTTTATTGTATGCCCTTTCTCAAACTTCCCAATAATTTCTAGTTTCGTCTGAATAGACAACACAGCTCTTTTCCGTTTTGTATCCATGTTGTAAACACACAATGCACTAAGAAAAACACAAAATGTAGTAACGTAAACACAAAAATGCACTAAACAAAACACTGTACACCAACTCACGTATGTCAACTCGTGAACGAAAACAAACACAGTGAAAATAGAATAAAAACAGCGCACTGAACTGAGCAATATTGTTTACGTGTGTGACAAAGCAAGCGAACTTGACTGCAAATAACCTGGTTATGTGCCAAGGTCAGCCACTTCTACAGGGTGTCCACGTGTAAACGATCGCTATAGATAGTGCGCGCATGGATGAGCCTGCCTCGTCTTATTATTGCGTAGTATTTTACATTTTTCTAAAGCGTTTTTTTAATTTAATTTTTTTATTTGGCCATCCCCGTTAATTTACAACACCGATAATCCGCTCGCCGTTAATCAGGAGTCCACTGTATACAACTGTAATTTACATTGAAAACAAAAGCCTTTCAGAAAAAAGTAAAAATTTAATATTTGAACATTTATTATACCATCAAGAAGCCTTCGTAGTAAATTATCAAAATTAAATTAAATCAACAAATATTGTATACAAAAATAACTGTGAAAGCAATAAAACATATTTTGGCTAAACGACAAGACTTGTAAAAGTAATAATAAAAGAGCATATATACAATTTTAAAACCGAAAACAGTGAACAACTTATAAATTAGTTGAACCTGCTATCAATAACAGGTATAAAATTAAATTTGAAGAATCATCTATTGTTTATAAAGAAAATTCATGGAAAAAGAGGAACAAATTGAAAGTGCATTTATGGAATTAAAGAAAGAGTGAGTTTCTCAACTTTAAATGAATTTTATTGGTATCTTTTTAACATCCATTAGAGAAAATTTAGAAAAAACATCAATGATTAAAAACTTTTTATTAATTTTATCTACTTATATATTTCTGTTAATATTTACACATTTTATTTTGTTAAACAATTTAAACATTTGTTTTATATTTTTTTCAGTTTGTAAAATAATCTGATGATGCCATAGCAAGAAAAATGCATCCATGATAAATGTAATTTGTTTGGTTATTAAATATATTTTCTTTAATTTACCTATTTGAACATGGCTTTTATGTACTTTACATTCATGTTAAAACCAGCTAGTCTAAAGACATGCTTTCAAATCACAGATCTAGTTTTAACTAGGTAGATGAAACAAAGACTTGTAGGCAAACGTTTTTTATTTATTTGTTTACACAGAAATGAGATAAACAATTTAATAATGATGTAAAAATACAATTCAATTCATATACTAAATAATTGTAGTAATATCCTATGATTAGGGATACCATAAATCAGGGGTTCTCAAACTGTGGGGCGCGACCCCCAGGCATTTCATTACATTTTTGTCTGGCATTTCGTCAGACGGTTTGTCATCTTCTCCCTTTTCTTCTGGGTTGTTTAAGACCATCGCAATGATATTGTCTTCGGTAACATCCTCTTCTTTGAGCAGACAATAGCGACCACGCCCATGCCACTACTACGCACAAATCACAATTACAGAGATATACAGGCCTGTGGAAAAGACAGCATCATAGACGGAACGCCGCGTTGCTGGATCCCTCATTGAATTATGCATTGTACATTTGGGGGTAAATACCACATTAAAATCCTTTCTGAAAAAAAGGCTTTCATTAGGGGAAAGTGCTTGTAACCAAAAAGGTTTGGGGGAAGGGAATTTTTTTTTAAAAAAACAAAAATTTTTTACAAAATTTTTTTAAAAAAACCATCCCAAAAAAAATGTCAGTATTTATTACCCTTTCTTTTTAAACCATATATGGGATGGAATTAAAAGAAAGGGCCCCTTTGAAGACGGTTTTTTTTTCCTTACCAATTACGAAGCTTTTCTTTAAAGGTTCCTTGATTAACAGCACAACTGTAGTCTCTTTTTTTTTTCTACCGGGAGCCTTTTTTCATTTCCCGCGGTAAATTTTTCGAAGGAAACATTTCCAATATAACCCCCTCATCTGGTTAAATATTTTTTTTTGGCAAAAATTTATTTTTTAAAACAACTCTTGAAACCCCTCATAAACTCCCACTCCCGTCAATGCAAAACCCTTTTTTCCCTGAATGTCAAAGTCCCCTGATGCCATACTTTTCTTAAATCTGGTTTAAAACCACCGGGGGAACGCAAAAAAAAGGCCCCTTCAAAGGCCAAGAGAATAAAAAAAATTTTCATTTAAGCACAAATAAAGGGTTTTTTTAAAAATTCCTAGGGGTTGTTGTTTGAAAAATAAAACTTGTCCAACCCCCCTAATTTCCCTTTTTCATTGTTTTTCCCTTGCTTATGCGAAAAAGGGGGAATCAGTGAAATTTTAAAATTTAAAAACTATTCTTTTTGATTAATTTCACCGGGGATCCCTAAGTTATATTTAACTGAAAGTGCCTTTATTTTATGCCCCTTTTTTAAAAATTCCCAAAAAATTTCCTATTTTCGGTTTGAATAGACAACAAAATTTTTTCCGTTTTTGTATCCTTTGAAAACACACAATACTAAGAAAAACAAAATGTTTTAACTAAAAACAAAAATTGCACAAACAAAACATTAAACCCAACTCACGTAGTCAACTTTTTTAAGAAAAACAAACACATAAAAAAGAAAAAAACGCCCACTGAACTACAATTTTTTGTTTACGTGGGACCAAGCCAAGCGAATTTTTTTCTCAAATAATGGTTATTCCAAGTGTAGATTCTAAGGTGGCATTTTAAAAGCTAAAAAAAAATATCCCCGGGGAAACCTGCCTCGTTTTTATTGCTAAATATTTTCATTTTTCAAAAGCTTTTTTTATTTAATTTTTTTTTTAACCCCAAATTTATTCATGTTTAAAAGTTACAGCAACAACAATTTAGTTTTTACAAAAACTGCAAATGCCTAGAGAGTATGAATTCCAGTTTTAGGGAAAAGGTAAAGCTTGTGATTCCAGGACATGCTAACCCACAGAAAAAATTATACATAGATCGCTTTCTTATGGCCGCAGTGAACGCCTCAGTGACAGTTTTAAGTAGATTAGAACTAAGATATATCTTTATACATCTGCAGATATAATTTCTACCTTAATCCTTGAGTATTTGGGAATAATAAAGGTGGGGCTGACAAAGTGCTGGCTCTGTCATCACAGTCAGACTGGAGAAATAACTAATCGAATAACTTCATACACACTATTGGATGCAACCTCTGTGGCTACCTTTAATGTCAAGATGTATGATTTGGTTTAGCAACAAACTTTTTAAAATATGATTGTCTAGTTATTTTGTATCTATTACAACTTCACATCTAAACAATGTTTTAACAGATTGAAAGAACATTTTTGTTTATAAACTTACTTATGACTAGAACTGACACTTGATAGGCTCAAAAAATCATTTTATTTCCTTACATTTACACTACCGATATCAACCTGTCATATTGTATTAGTAAAACTCAAATACATCAACTAAATGAGCTTAATCTATAAATATGGCCACAATATTTGTTTTAACTCTATTAAAACAATTTACTTTGTTTGTAAAATTAACAGTTTTGTGACTGTTAGTTTCAGAACTGTTCCAAAACTTCAGTTCGATGTTTAACACACACTTGCAAACTAATTATAGTGTGTTTTTTCTACTACAACAATTGTTTTGATAGGTAGGATTGAAAAAAAAAATAAAAACAGATGATAATGCAGTTTATAAAGCATAAAAGAAATATTACAAGAAGCAGTAATACTGACATATTCGATTATATTGCATTAAATAGGCTTTTTTAATATTTAATACTTTTAAATAAATATGCATAGAAATTATTATATTGATATACTGTATCTTTTAAGCAAATATGTATACTTTTATATATTTAAAGTTAAATGTAAAAAAGGCCATGGGGCGCTAACTTTGCCTTTTTGTAAATACTTCAGTTTTGCAAATAAAAATTTTTTTATTCTATTCTATTTTTAAATAGAGAACAAAATGGATCAATAACCATCTGCCGGTAATTCCATCAGTCAATTCCTGCTAGTCAGTGTTATAAAAACCTAGTCTACCTTTCCGATTGAAAGCCGTACCTGGTATGGCTTTTGGATTGCGTCGTAATAATGTCTGTAAGTCGTTACTCAAGCACTGTTAATGTGCTATGATCTGTTGTGCGATCTCTCTCTTCCAATGCTAACCTCAAACTGACTAACAAAGGAATTGAGTGTAGTGCGGTCAGTACTCAGCCGAGTAGCACGCAAGGTTCGTATTGGGTCAGTACTGACTTACCCGGCAGCAAATGTGTTAAAGGGTTAGTTTTTATACAGTACATGTCGTTTCTATAAATAAATCAGAGTGCAACAGAGACTAGGTGCCTAGATAATAGGATGGGAAAGGGTTAATGTTAGATTAATACAAATGTTTTAGCTTGATTGAACAAATTATTTTTAAAAGCTATAATTAAGATAAATATTTAAAATTAAAGTATTTAAAGATAAAAGGTATTATTAATAAACAATATAAAATCTATTTTGGCTTTAAAATGTATTTTTGGGGGAAAATAAAATATGTTCTGATTCTGACTTAAAAATCGTAGCCTACGTCATAAAATGAGCATTATATTATTTTAAATATGTATATATGGTACAGTAAACCTTGTTTTATCCGGATTCCGGTTTATACGGATCAGCTGACTGATCCGATGGACGGTGAATATTTGTTTTCTAAATTTGTTATACCACCGTAGAAATATTAAACATCGTTCTCTTATGGAAGTTTTGGCGATAACTCATTAAAGCAGCATTGCTTGCGTAGTATCATAAACATGCACGTGTGCAGGTATGATTCCTGATATACAACAAACTGTACGTACTATATTGTATTTGGATTTGTTATTGGGCGATCTTTACGGAGTGCTAGCTGTCATGTCACACGCTTTTTATTGTTTCTATTAGTAGCCGCTAAGTTGCGTACGTAAATATTTAAGGTTATAGTAGAGTTATGAATACACAGAATACTGAATAGTGCTGAATAAATACTTTCTAGTGTAACAGTATTTGGCTTTTTGTTGTTTATTTACATAAAAACACTGACTTTGGTCAAGTTTAGGATTGGTAACATATTTTTATCGAGCCTTCTTTTAGTTCCCAGAATATTCTCACGCAAATGAAGCAAGGCCGGACTGTCTGCATGCCTCTATGAAGCGGACATTGCTCATTGTACTATGGAGGCGTCTTTTACCGATATTAACCAAGTTTTTATCTTGTATTTTTTGTCCGGATTTATGTGTATACGGATACTGCCACATTAGTCCGGATAAAACGAGGTTTACTGTATTTTGTTTTAGTTACTGAAATGTTCGTATACTATTAAATTAGTTAAAGCATACAAATTTAGCATAAAACTAATTCAGGCTTATTTATATCACAGACATCTTAAATACATTAAAATAAATAAAGTGGTTAGGAAAATGATTCATGAATACACTTGAAGTGAGATCCATTATTGTTGAACATGTCAGCGGTGGTCTTGATCTGTTTGATGAGTAATTGAGGCCCGCAAATAAACACAGGCACCTGCTTTCTGAAACAATATCTTTTGTTAGTATGGATGTTGAGTTTGAAATTATTAACAGTAGAGTGTCGTTATCTGACATTCCGTTTTAAGCAACGCACACGTCCCAAAACTAAAAATAAAAATTATCTCAAAATAGTATAATGTATGATGAAATCATAATGATATAGCATGATAACATAATGAAGAAAACTATGAGAGGTTTCATCCCAATTTGTTGCTTACTGTGCTTGACTTTGTGTTGGGCGGGGACCATACCGTATGAGCAGGCTACATAACTTTTGTCAATGTATTGCATGTATGGTATTTTGAGGACAGCACTTGTAGAAACTGATAATAGTGACAATCTTCAGGCAAGCAATTAACAATAACAAACTTTTTTTCAAAATCTTAAATTCTTTTTATGGTCAAAATCCGTTATATGCCCCCAATTGTATTTTTTCACAATAATGTTAAATAATAAAGAGATAGGTATTGTAGGTGTTAAACATGATCAACTAAGGTTACAACTATGATCAACTTGGATAGCACCTGTGATCAACTTGGGTAGTACCCGTGATCAACTTGGGTAGCACAGGTTAAGTTAGGTTAGGAGGTTAAGTTGGATTAAAAGTTAAGTTGGGTTAGGTTTACGTATCCCTTTATTAAACAATGCTGTGGAGAAATACAGTTGGGGGGGGCATGTAATGGATTTTGACCCCTTTTTAAAGCATGACTTTTTGTAATCATAACAGTGCAGTTTATCAAGTGTTTTACTTTAATGTGAATAAATGCTTATTAATATGTATTTTAACTGCTGTAAATTGTCAAATTTTTATCACTATATTGTACGACTACAGCAATTTAAATAGGGTAATGTATTAGCATAGTTTGTTTTTTAAATATTTTAAAATACATTTTTTTTTTTATATATAAAAACTGAACAAGAGTTATTTTGTATACTGAACTGTATTGTATCTGACATCATTACGTCTGTTTCGGTGGATAAGTGAAGCTCTACTGTATCTAGTATTTTAAAAATTAAATTAAAAAACATTAGCAAGTATACAATGTTGTCAGTTCACATTTTATATTTATATACCATGTTTGGTGATAGACATGTTCTTCTATTTATTATGTTGTAAGAAATATTCTCAGAAAAGAAGAGCATTTGATTTATTTAACTATAAAATAGAAATAAAAAAAGTTATGCTTAAAACATTACCAGTAGTTGTCATCTAAATGACATTCCCTCCCCAAACCAACTGCTGACAGTGGTGGTATTTCTTGTTTGGAAGTTCAAAACAGATAGCTCACCCTATAATATTTTGTTGTTATATCATTATTATATGGTACTTGATTTTCAAGAAATTATTTTATTGAAATATAAATAACGACATACAAACAGGAATTTTATATTTAGAGGATAAACTGTTAATTATTTTCAAACTATAAGTTTGAACCATCATGATTCAAAATATAAAAATGGTTTTGATTTTATAGAGAAAATTATATGACATTTTTAGTTACAACAATCATTAAGTTGTTTACTTAAGTTTATGATGGAGGTTTTTCAGGATAGAACTTGTAATAATCATATCATTACTGAGTCCAGCATAAATAAGGTAACATTATGTTGAAAGAAAGTGTAACTGTCTTAACCCTTAGAGCGCCATTTATACAATGCCTATCTTCCGTTTAGCGCTAATTTATTGTAAAAAAATCAAAATTACATTTTTTAGTTGCTCATATTTTTTTATTGTTCTGTACAGGAAAATAAAAAATATGATAACATTTTGAAACTTTTATTAGCTTACTATACCTTTTTTTCTTATGTATGAATATGTAAATAAGCAAACTTTTACTTGAAAGTTAGCCACAGGCATAGATCACTTATACAGTATGAATCAATACAAAATATTATTACTATTAATAACGTATGTATAATTGAGTACATTTACTTGTACATAAACTGATAAAGACAGGGTCTGCACATAACACATATAATAAAACAATAAGTAAATACATATAGCACTTGATTACGATGTATTTAGTACCGTCTGCAAAATCAAAATCGGCCGGATTATTTATATTAACATTTAAAACTAATAAATTACTTACATATATTAAACTAAAGTAATGATAAAACAACTAAATATACAGTTTCAAAGAGGTAAGGCGGCGGACAATAACACCCGCTTGGCTCGACAGTAGCTGCTTGTATATGCGCTTGTGGCGTTGAGCAGCACATCGGAAATGTACACTGCCAGACAAAAAACAGCCTCGTACTGATTGACAGGCCAACAAAAGGTCGCGAGTTGCAGAATGTGTCTCTCATGAGTCACCGCTCATAAACCAAATGCACTACTGGATTAAATTAGAAACATTATTACGAAAATATTATTTTTGTAATTATTACGTATATATGCGCTTACGGCGTTCAGAGCAAAGTCAATATATGCGCTTACGGCGTGATAAGGGTTAAATGGTAAATGTAAATTAATAAAATATACTGTCACAGTTCTAAATACTTGAAATTTGCTTGTTGAACTGAAGCATTGAATTATAAAATACTGTCATTAAGAATATTTTGCCATATTTTATTTGCCCACTGTACTACAATCTTGTAAATTATTGTAGCCCTTGAATTAAGAGCATGAAGAGAGAGAGGAAGAAACAGAGATCGCTTAGTAAAGCCGCAGTGAATGCCGGTAGTTGGATTAAATTGATGAACATCTTACTTTTTTTACTTACAATAATTAATCGGGTTACCCTTGAGGGTAAAAGGGGAGAACTGACAATGATGCTGGCCCTGCTATCCACATGGTGACTACAAAACTAACTACTCTACACACCCCACCAAACGCACCTAATACCCATTCAGAGCACTGATGCGACCTCTGTTTCTTCTCTGTGGTAAATGCTATATTACTTGTTATACAGAGTCTTCCAATCAGTAAAAAGTTCTGTCCACTCAGGTCGACCAGTGTGGATTCTCCTCTCCATCAGATTGTCAAAGACGGCGTTGAACTGCAGGAAAAAATCTCAATAACAAATATCATAATGAATAACTTAAACCATGCTTAGTTTAGTCATAGTGTTTTATTTGCCCAAAAGAAGAATTGTTATAAGGCAAGTCAAAAATACAAAAACAGTTTCTTGAAGCTTCTTTAGTTACTAACATAATTATTTCTTTTAAAACAACTAATAATATAAACATGTGGTTATCTAACAAATATTACCAAGGAAAATGTTTTAATGCAAAGCTAATATTAACTTGTGTTCCTGGTGGATGCAACATGTTTGACATAGTTCTTGCAAGACATGGCCTTCTAAACATATCACCTTTACTATGAGTTTTTATTTTATTTATTCTTAAAACTCTGATGACAAAATATGAACGAATATGGATTTATGAATGAGTGTAGTTGAGCAAATATAGTAATTGTTACAAAACTATTCCTTAGAAGGTGTCATTAATTTATAGCCCAGTGACAAATGAACAGCTGATTATCAGGTGATTATCAGCTGATCCCTTTCAAAATTTGTTATGACTGATTGGGATCGTACTGAGAACTTTAAGCACATGAAGCTGGGATTGAACCAACTACGCTACCTATTGAAGTAAAAGCTTTGCTGGCTATTTTTGAAATAAGCTTTAGATTATGAAAATTGATTCACCTTAGTCTTCAGATAACATTAATCATTTAGCCTTGCATAACAGTTTCATACCCGCTGTATTCCTCCTCCTAAATTCTCTGCTTTTGCTTCAAAGTTAACTTAATTTCCTCACATACAACATTAAGATTCTTAACTTTTCCATTGTAATGTTTGGAATTAAGTTCTTTCAGGAGATTATTCTCCAGCAGAGAGTTCAAAGGTTAACTCATGATTTGATTATCCAATAGAATGATTTTAGCCATCAGAATACACTTATTTAAATTTACTTGGATTTCTTCATCTTCTCCCTCACTAATTTTTCAAATATGCTATTGATATTTTCCTGATTGATGAATTTAACAAAAGATGGCAAAATAAATACCTCATTTTTGATCTTCCACCAATTTTGTGTTTTTAAGCGCTAAATAATAGGGTGAATCTTTTACCTGAATAACCAACCCCCTCTTAATTTACCGTGGGTGGTTCAAACAGTCAAGTGAAGGAATATGAACTTTAGTGTGTAAAGTGAAAGCCCAGAGTGAAGAGCACCTGATGATGAGGACATCCTTTGAAACTGGTTGTGCTGAAAAAAACAAGTTTGGTAGCAGACAAAAAAAGGTATTTATTTTACCATCTATTATTTTGTTTCAAATAACTCTAGTGGCAATCGTTTTATAGCACTAGAGACAGAACCAGATAAAAAATGTATTCTAAGTTTTATTAGGTAGGCATTTACTCTTTATCTAGCGAAATATTAATGATTCAAAAATCAGAATCAACCCTATTATGCAGAAAATACTCCAAGTGCATAAAATACTTCTTTTATGTTTTTTTAATTAAAATTAAAAATTTAATTTAATTAAAAAGTTACTAAAGAACTTTAACTAATATATTACCTGTAATTTCTTGTTTGGTGTATGTCTGGTAACAAAGAAAGAAACGTCAAACCTATCAGGCTGGTTAGCAAACCAAAACTGAAACAGAAAATTGTACTTGAAAAAAATATTGTTAGGAAATGCTAGTACATTTAAAGACTGTAATTATACTAACATAGTTTATGTTTCTCTGTAAAATATGCAGAATAGTAAATAGGCATTTTAACCATGTAGCCAACCTGTACTATTAAATAAATGTGACTGGGTTTCTGTCATGCCTCATAACTGTAGATAGGCCGCATAGAAAATGACCCACTAAATGCAGCTGTGCAAGAGACATGGACTGAATGGTGTAGGTAAGAGAGAGTACTGCTCTTCTCCTACTGTGTTATTCCATTAATGTTGTCATGGCAAGTAGGAAGACGGTAGGGTCGCTTACTATCAGGGCAGTATCAAACCCCACCCACTTAGTCCTTAGTAGAAGTGACTACTGGTTGTTTTCATTCACTCTAACAAATCAAGCTTAGAACAGTCAAATTAAAGCATTATTTAGTATTCAAATAACTATAACATAAATAATAATGATGTGATGTTTTTCTCCTCCTACTCACTAGTAATACACAGATCATAGAGATAGGGGCGAATGAATGTAGATGAATGAGTGTAGTCATTTTCACCAACTATGTAGGTTATGTGAAATTGTATAGAATGAATGGAAAATTTCAGTTGGGTTATTGACGATTGCTATACAATTGTTATAAATTGTTCTTTGCAATAAAGTAATTTGAATTGAACTAAAGTCGACTATTCCTCAGAAAGAGCTATTTATTAATAGCCAGGGAAATTATTATTCTAAACACTTCTGCTTTATTTTATTACATCACAAAACCTATAATTGTTATAACTCGATAATTATTCTATTAATAATAAATTAAATGAAATCTTCATAAATCAATGTCTTTACAATGACATTTGCCTTATTTTGTACTGTACCTTATGGAGAAGATCTGTAATGAGACCTGCAGCCCAACTAAGCTCAACGTAAGTTCTAACAACCCACACCAGATGTAGTCGGGAGGGCTTCAATCCGCCACTCTGACTGAAACATATTAAATGAGCTTTATTGGAGAATTGTTCAAAGGTAAAGGCTGCAGTGAATACCTCAGTGGCGTTATAAATAGATTATAATTAATGTATTCTTTATATATCTGCAGTAAGAATTACTACATTTTATCCTTGGGAGTAATAAATGGAGTCTGATAAGGAGCTGGCTCTACCTTGGTTCCTATTTAACAGGTTGCCTCATTATCGTATGGTGTATAAAAACTAAAGTGTCATCAAGAGTATGAATATTAGATGTTTTACATTGTTGCGGTTTGTTTAGTTTACAGCAATAAACATAGAAAAAACACAGCTGAGGCCTCCCTATGACGTAAATGCTACCTATGCGATACAGATGCGTACTTGTTTAAGGTAACCTCTTGTATATAAACCTTTGGCCCTACCATCCACATAGCAAACTGGAGAACTAACTAATCGACCACTAACCGGACGTACTTTCAGCGCACTATTGAATGCAACCTCTGTTTCTTTACTCTCTAAGACTGAACTCACTTTAAGTAGTTTAGGACTGCCATGAATGGTGTGATTCCTATTCCTGCTGCAATGCAGATGGCTGTCCCATTCTTCACAATGCTTTCCATGGGACTGCAGAATGGCCCATCCACCAATAACCTATAGAAAATAAACAGTAGGTGGTTAAAAATATAATAATTATGCGAAAATATATAAATTGGCAAATATGCCTTAAATTTTTACTTTTAACTCCTATTTAATATAATGTTGTGGATATCACTAAGTGATTAATGATAGATTGGTAATGAATATAAATACATTTTAAGTATCTTAATTGATTTGCAGATGTTAGCAGCAATACACAAGTTAATATATTAATGTACAGTATATGCAGTTCACATAGAAATTGTTGCTTGCAGTGGTTAATGGTCACATTTTAAGAGCGGATAAATTAATTGGCTCTAGGTGACAAAAGTTAAGTTGTGTATGGGATAGTCATTTTTAATCAACATCCTAATCTTCCAAATATATCATGATGTAATATTTCTTGCTTGCCGATTATTTCCTAAATTAATGGATGTAATACTGTCAATTCATAAAAACTACCCCAACATTCCCATATTTATTCTAGAAAATAAAATGAGTGTAAGTCATAATAAAAAAGAGGATATTGAATTAATTATATTTATATGAAACATACTTTTTTCTCTCTTTCACATTTCTCTCTATTTGTTTACCCATCTGACTGTAGTGAATGAGAGGCCCATCAGTATTTATTTATTTAAGTTAGGAGAATAACTTGATCTGTACGTTTCAAATAACTACCACAGTGCGAGTGGGTGGGCCCCTCCCACAGTACGTGGGTGGGAAGGCTAAGGGTGGGGACCTTTCACCCACACACCTGACTGTAAGGGTGGGTAAAAGGTCCGCACTCTTACAGGTGCAGTGGTGATGACCCTCCCACCCACAAATACACTATAAGGAAAATTTATCCAAAGTGAAAAAATGTAATTCATTTCTTACTTCTAATCTATTAAATTTGCAACCCACTTGTAATTTCTGCCACATGTAATGATCCATCTTTAAGATATGACACATTTCAACTAATGAGCACTTCCTTAGAGTTCTCCTATCCCATAGTCACAAGTCAATGAGAGGAGACAAAAATGAGAGAACATTCAGATAACAGATTTGGTACAAATTGAAATTTGTTATTATTCTTTTATTTTCTATGCATGATTTAAGCAATTAATTTCAGGAATGGAAAGATGTTTCATTATCAGTGATTATTCGTGAAAAGAATAATAATCACCTCTGTCTGTAAACAGTCGCAAGGAACATTTCACGTCCTCCATCCATTTTTGCTTAGACATTATACAATAAGCACTTCATTATATTGCACATAATTTAGATATTTGAAGATATTTGTTCATGTATTACAAGTCATTTGTTAATTTCAATATTTGGAGGCAGTTTATTGATGACTGGTATTTCATCAAGTGTCACTTGTTGGTATTAACAACTACATACAGTTGACTAAACTAATATTAAACTGTATATTTTATTAATTTATTTTTAAGATGCAGATCATCAAGATATAGATGAATATAGATTTTGAATGAATGTGATGAGAGTAGATGAGCGAATGTAGTTATACAAAATAAGGCCGACCATTCCTTAGAAAGTGTCATTAATTAATTGCCCGATGATGTTATCAACTGCCAGTAGTTATCAACTGATCCCTTGCAAATATATTTATTCGTAAGACGCAGATTGTCAAGATATGGGTGAATATTGATTTTGGAATCTGTTATGACTTTGATTGGGATCGAACTCGGAACTTTTAGCTTATGAAGCTAACTACTCTAACCTGAATCATCGTTAATACATTGTTGTTTTGTGTACATGTACAGGTGGGCAGATAGGTAGATCTGAAACTCTTCCCAAGTTTAACTGACTTGTAACAAGTCTTTATCAAACATAAATTAAGCACAGCAATAATTTCCTTATAGATGGTTGAGTTTTGTATTAGCACTAATTATTTAGAGGAATGTTCCTTGTGATCCGTCCACTTTCGATGTCAACCGAATCCATGTCATACAGTACACAACCTCACTTCATTGTTTATGTTACTGTAATGTTGATGAATAATCAATACAGAAAATATACTGTTAAAAAACACTCTTGTGACCTCAGGTGCATTATAATTGGCAACAGAACGCAGTTGAGTGTTCATGACTAATGTATAGCGAATGTGTATTGAGCAATGGAAGGCCACATGACTGGCTCCACTTGATGCCTAAAAAATCCCCACCCCAGAAATGTGCTATATTCTCGGAGACACAAGTGAATTTTTATTATTGAGATACTCCTAGAATGGTTATAAAACACAGATAAAAGCTAGTTAATAATGATTTAAAGTGATTCTAATTCCAAACATAATTAAAATAGTACCATTGATTACACACACACTTTTCAGATATGATTCAAATTTGAATTTTGATATTTAATTTTGTGTTTCCAATTATCAGCTGTTTTGGAGTCCAGTTTATATATATGAATTTTATAATTAAAATAGTACCATTGATTACACACACACTTTTCAGATATGATTCAAATTTGAATTTTGATATTTAATTTTGTGTTTCCAATTATCAGCTGTTTTGGAGTCCAGTTTATATATATGAATTTTTATTATTGAGATACTCCTAGAATGGTTATAAAACACAGATAAAAGCTAGTTAATAATGATTTAAAGTGATTCTAATTCCAAACGTAATTAAAATAGTACCATTGATTACACACACACTTTTCAGATATGATTCAAATTTTAATTTGAATTTTGATATTTAATTTTGTGTTTCCAATTATCAGCTGTTTTGGAGTCCAGTTTATATATATATAGTACTCCACTACTGGACTCCATATATATCTTATTTACGCCATTGGCATTCTCAACTTAGTCTACACAAACTTTATTATAGGGCAACGATCCAAACCTATCAAGCAAATTTGTAGTGGACCTCCCAGGATTTCAACCCGTGACCTTCTGCATGTGAAGCAGAAGTGCTAACCACTAAGGGAGCAAGAGACCTAGTGGTCTTTATTTAAACTACTTAAATACTAGTTTTTTTAAAGATCTCTTTTTAACCTTACTCTACCCATTCCTCATATACTATTGATCTGTGCAGCGAACCTATCAGGCATAGTTATGACGAGTCACCTCATTCAGTCAGAATAACAATTAGTTAATAATACTTTTTCAGCAAAGTTCTTTAACTATTTATTAAAGTGTTTTAGTAGATTACGTTAGACATACATTTCCCAAAATTGTATCTTAGTGACCACGTGGACTACTCAGTCCATGGCGGAAGCTAAGGTCATTCGCCTGACTGCATTGTCATCACCGTGCCGATCGGACCGATCGCCATGCAAACGCAAGGAGGTGGCCAGGAGGGGTGAACTCTGGCAGATCTCGAGGAGTATGGGTATGAGTTACATCTTGGTCGGCTCTTGACTAATATTAATTATCTTGGCTAAGATATGTTTAGGGTACCGTAGTTAGACGATATGGTACGTTGAGATATCGTTCGTTTTAAAATATAACATTATGTACTGAATCTATTTTTATGGATTGTGGTTCATGTAAAATAAATGCAAGTGACATTTACTGAAAGCCGCAGTTGTTATTGCTTCTTCCGTGACCACGTGGTGCATCTGTGAGAAAGTATGCTAGGGTCTGTCCCCTTTAATAAGTGACAGTAGTGGCAGCGTATTTGTACTACCGCGACATGGTAAGATGAAAAACCAGTACAGTTTAACATGAATAGTACCAATAAAAACTAATAGTCAAGGCCTTGAACTTGCCTTATCTAAAACCCAGGTACAAAGTCCTGACGCTTCGACTGCTCGGCCACTGGTTCTGCCTAAAATGTGTAGTCCCATTGAAATATAATGCAGTTTAAAACAACAGTATTGGCATAGCTCACCAACTAATAAAATTACAGGCACAAATATTCCTATTACATGAGATCTATTGTAATTAATGTAATCAAGGATATTACATACCTGATTGGTTTGCGACACATTGGCAATATCCTGTTACTGCCATCGTTAGAGATCATTTTACATACAGCTTCTATGAACAATTATTAAACATTTTCAAAAACCAAAAATACAATTAATTATAAATACCTTTCATTAGGGAAGTTTGACAAACTATATCATGACAACCTAAATCAGTTCTTTTAGATGACTTTCTTGAAAAAGGCTGTTGAGGACAAACTATTGGCTTCAAAAGGTGGATATTTATAGAATTATTACTATTATTATTATTATTGTCTTAATGCAGTAGTTTTCATTTAGATGCAGAAGAATAATTTTAGTGGATCGCATTAAAGTAAGTAACTTAAATAAAAATATATGATGAGACTTTGACAGTCATTGTGATCTTAACATTAATACAGGGTTATTCTAAAGATGGACCCAATTTAATAAATTCGTATTTATTTAAGTATAAATTCAAACTGAATAATTTATACACCAATGGAAAAAGAAAAATTCAGTTTTTTTTTACATATTTATAAATGTTCAATATGTTCCCCTTGTGCTGCATGGCAAACATCTAAACGGTAGCCAAACTCGTCCCACACACGAGAAAGCATATCTTCTGTTACTGAGTGCACCGCAGCAGTGATACGGTTCTTCAGATCATCCAGAGTTGCTGGTAGAGGCGGGACGTAAACAGCTTCCTTGACTTAACCCCATAAGAAATAGTCACATGGGGTGAGATCAGGAGATCTCGGTGGCCAGAAGTGTAGAGCAGATCTTCATTTCCTATGCGTCCTATCCAACGCCCAGGAAGTGACTGATTCAAAAAGTTTCGGACATCAAGATGCCAATGGAGCGGAGCTCCATCCTGTTGGAAAATGAAGTCCTGTGAATCTTCCATAAGTTGAGGGAACAGCCATTGTTCCAAAATGTCCAGGTAACTGATTCCAGTCACAGTTCTTTCCGCAAAAAAAGAATGGTCCATAAACCTTTGTACGAGATAAGGCACAGAACACGTTTACCTTTGGCGAGTCTCTTTCATGTTGTAATATTGCATGTGGATTTTGTAGACCCCATATGCTTAAATTGTGTCTGTTGACTTTCCCACTGAGGTGGAACGTAGCTTCATCGCTATAAACGATACGCTGTAGAAATCCGTTATCCTCCATCGTGTGTACCAATCATCACAAAATTCAATACGCTTCACTTTGTCATTAGGTTTTAGAGCCTGCACAAGTTGTAATCGACAGGGCTTGTACAGTAAATGTCTTCGCAGAACTTTTCATACAGTTGGTTGGGGTATGCCAAGTTCTCTACTAGCTCTATTGGTTGACTTACGTGGACTGCAAACAAAACTTTCTTCAATTCGTCTTACGTCATCCTCAGATACACGCGGCCGGCCTGAGCTTTTTCCCTTACACACACTTTCAGTTTGTTGAAATTGCGTAAACCAACGGCTAATGCTTTTTCTTGTCGGTGGTTCAATACCGAATTTGAGATGAAATGCCCGCTGCACTGTAACTTGCGACTCACTTTTAGCAAACTCAAGAACGCAGAAAACCTTGTGCTGCACAGTAGCCATCTCACTCACAAGTGACAATGAAACACAAAGGCGGCTGGCTGGCGCGAGAACTCTAGCGGCCATTTCTGCAACTACCGCCGCCACCGCCCAATTCCTCGTTTGAATAGGTTAAAAAAACTTTGAATCTTTCTCTTTCCATTATTGTATAAATTATTCATTTTGAATTTATACTTAAATAAATACGAATTTATTAAATTGGGTCCATCATTTAGAATAACCCTGTATTATGCAACATTCTCAAACCAAAATTTTAATTTAAAATTAACCCTTCAATGTGCGATTTTATTAGCACATCCTAATTTTTATTGATTATCAATTTTAAAGTTCAGTTAATGCATTTCTTCTATGATCAGTTTTTACGTCAATTTTTTATGTCCAGTTATTTATATGTCCTTTAATGTAATTCAGACCTATGTTAAAACTGTATTGGCTACAATAAAACGCTTTAGACCGCTTATCCAAGAAGCCCATTTGAATAATGTTACATTTCAAATGGAATGAGTCAGTTTTCCCAGTATCGAGTAGGCTAACTCTTTATAGCCAATATATTAGAAATAATTTTGTTTGTTAAAAGGAATTGGACTATCTAACATTAATACTATTCTAGAAATCATAATAGTCCAGCTTTTCCATTAGATAGACTAGAATTATATCAAAGGAAAATCTTACGTACAAATAACATTTTTTAATTGGTGTCTTGATTATTTGAAGAATATTCCAGAATTCAATATTTTAAAGAAAAATTATACAAAATATTTGCTAGAGAATGCATTATATAACTTATAAGATTTCATGAATTGTGGCTCTACCTTCATTTTCATCTCTGTGTAAAGTAGTTTAGTTATTTTAAACTCAACCTCGACTATATTTTTTTTTATTACAACATAGAAATTTAATGAATAAAGAAATTTGATTGATTGAGTCCCAATGACATAAAATGTTATCATTCGGCCACTTTGATTGCGACCTTATTAAGGAACCTGTGAGAGAGAGAGAGAGAAAGATAGCAATTGAAGTGAGACAGAAAATTAGTCTTCTCCCACCTCTGAACCGACTTCCACAAGGCCACTTTAACATTTCGTTGTCATGGATGTTAAAGTGGCAACGAAATGTTAAAGTGGCCCAGTGGATATGCATCCATGACAACGAAATATTAGAGTGGCCCAGTGGAAGTCCGGAAAGTAAGAAGCTCCGCCTATTACGTCATCGTACTAGGTGACCATTGGCGGGCAAGGAACGTGGAGGAAACTGGAATCTACTACAGCTAGGCATAAGGGGAAAAGGACCTGAGATAGGAGTGAGAAATCAGATGATGTAGGGCGGTTTCAAATCTGGATGAACTTTAGATCAATCAATGACTGAACTCCATTTAGAGAATGTGTAAAAATTAAGCTTTATACATGAGTTTTACATACTTGTCCAATCTCCTCGTTTCCTGATAAGGACAGTAATACTGGTTTGACTAGATGACTTTGAAAGCTGCAAAGAAAGAAGACAACAAAATTATAATCAATTATTATCAACTGGATGGTATAAACAATTGTTGTAGATAAAGTATTGAAGTCTTGCACTAACATTAACCCTTGTGAAACCAAAACATATGAATGACTAAAATTTCACCAACATTTTTATCATTAATAAAAGTAAAGAAGAAAGGTGTATATTCACCATTTCTTCTCTCCCAACACTATTACAGTCTCTATTTTCCTACGGACATACTTAGTGGCTCACATCCTCCCATAATGGGTATTTATGTACTTTTATCATTCCCAATCTTCATTAATAACTTTTATTATTTAACTTACTACTTAGATTAAATGATACTTTTATTACAAATCAATAGTTTGTATTATTGTATTTTAATAAACCCAATTCAACTTCTAATTAAATGATTTTGACTATTATAATGAACTGTATATTTTTTTACACCAATACTGTGCTGAAAGAATACGTAACTAAAGAAGTAGTATTACGTAATCATTATGATGTTTGATGGTTCATTATAATTGTATGATAATCAATCTTTGACAAGTGCTGTGTTAGTTGTTTTTTAATCGTTTCTGCAGTTGGTTGCTCTAAGTGATTTGAAAGTGCTGTTAAAATTGTTTTTTCTGTGTTCTTCATTGCTACACATTGAACAGGAGGAGAGAATGGTTGAGGCGATTCCATGTGATTGTCTATAAATGATTTGAACAATTTTATTTTTTCATGGATAAAGACTTGCTGAATGTGGATAGGGTTAATCAGGTTATGAGGAATCGTGTCAGTATCCTTGAACCTTATCCATAGGGAAGACATGACAGTAACGAGTTGAGTCTGTTCGCTCATAAGTAATGCCAACACGGCTGTTGAGAGGTCCGTAAAGAGTTATGTCCATCCCCTCATGAGTCATGCTCTCCACTGTGACAGAGTGTACTATAAGGAATTGTGTCCGTTTCCCCAAGAGTTATTTTCATGAGTTGGGTGGGTGGGCCACAAGGAGCCATGTCCATATCCTCATTTTTCAGGACTGTAGAGTGGGAAGATGGCGATATTCAATTATTAATTATGTATGATGATGAACGATTAAATTAAATTCATTATTCATTACTAAGATACCAATCGTAGATAAATGGGCGAATGAGTGTGATGGTTGTATATGAACGAGAGTAGTCATTGTTACTAACTGAGTTCGACTTAGCTCAGAGAGGACCATATACGAGGGCCGTTCAGAAAGTAAAGAACGATTGCGCATCACGGACGGCGCAGTTCCCCCACCACCGCGGGAGTGGGCTTATTCTTTAGTCCAAACCTTCCGCTTCAGTTTGAGCTGTGTAGCGGTGCCGTGAGGTCACGTTTGCGTCTCTTGTGGAAGTTCAAAATGGCGGCGCCAATTGAAAATCCCGCCAAGTGTGAAGTCCGTAGTGTGATTCGGTTTCTTAATGCGCAGCATGATCGACCCATAGAAATTTATAGGCAAATTAAGGCAGTGTACGGTGACAATGCGATGAACGGGTCATCGGTGAGAAAATGGTGCATTCAATTTAATGAAGGCAGAACTATTGTGCACGACGACGAACGAAGTGGAAGGCCGTCACTCGTTACTGACGAGTTGACAGCGAAAGTTGACGAAAAAATTCAAGAAAACCGGCGTTTCACTTTGAGCGATAGTTCTCAAAGTTAAACAAATTCAACAAAAAATGCCAGTATACCGCTCAAAGTGAAACGCCGGTTTTCTTGAATTTTTTCGTCAACTTTCGCTGTCAACTCGTCAGTAACGAGTGACGGCCTTCCACTTCGTTCGTCGTCGTGCACATTAGTTCTGCCTTCATTAAATTGAATGCATCATTTTCTCACCGATGACCCGTTCATCGCATTGTCACCGTACACTGCCTTAATTTGCCTATAAATTTCTATGGGTCGAACATGCTGCGCATTCAGAAACCGAATCACACTACGGACTTCACACTTGGCGGGATTTTCAATTGGCGCCGCCATTTTGAACTTCCACAAGAGACGCAAACGTGACCTCACGGCACCGCTACACAGCTCAAACTGAAGCGGAAGGTTTGGACTAAAGAATAAGCCCACTCCCGCGGTGGTGGGGGAACTGCGCCGTCCGTGATGCGCAATCGTTCTTTACTTTCTGAACGGCCCTCGTATTAATAGCCCAATAGCCAAGGCAACTAAGAGACCTACAGCTTTACGTGGAATCCAAACCACATAGTATTGGTCTGATTTTCAGCTATTTGACAATCTTTATTCTCACTTCTCCCTACACAACACCTGGACCCTGACTACCACCCAACATGGACACCCCAAAGTATTCTAGTAGTGTCCAAGTCAATGGCAACCATTGAGTGGATGCAGTTTCGGTATTTAGGGGACTGAGCATAGAACATATCATTCCTAATAGACCTATCATATACATTCAGATATATTGAAACAAACAAACAGAAAAATGATTTACCTTTATCTCATTGATCCTTTTTGTTTGGTTGGTTTTTGAAAATAAACGTTATTTATCTACAATCTTAACCTTAATTTTGTTTAAATTATTTTCTGCTCATGAACATCTAGTACTACTTACTGAGGCAACAGTGAAAGGATGCCACTCTAATGAAGAGAACCTTGGACACTGAAGTAGAACATACTGTAACATGATATTTGTCATTAAATCTTGTTCACTGTGTGGGCTCTCTCAAACAGTTTACAGTTTCGAATTTAGATTGCAAATTCAAATTCTAAAAACAGTTTGTAGAATCTTAAAAGAAACTTAAACATTTTTCCAAATTTCATCAAATATTTAAATATAAAATATTTATTTTTGGTACTGTTTATTAATTAAAAGTAGCATTTTTTATGTCTACCAACTTATCATTGCCATGTAAATTTGTAGGTATTTAATAATGATATCCAAAATAACCCCAAAATGTTAAAACAATAATACTGTTTACTTATAAAAATGTATTTCTTATTGAAACTATTACAATACTCATTTAACAATTAAGTCTGTGCTCACGCCTAGTGACAGCTGGACATAGGCAAGAAGTGAAGAAGGGGCTCTTTTATGAAAACAGTCCACTCAAACAGTTGTCTTGACCAAGTGTCAAATCTATATTATTATCAGCTGATATTTATTATTCTAATATTGGTTAGTAATACCACAGTATAAAACACCCAGTAGTAACACTCCAATTAAAAACTGTGTGACAAGCACAGCACGAGCGATCGTAGCGACAGGAGCAGGGAAGTCCATATTTCTGCTTTGTATTTACATCCACATCTGTTATTAGTAAATGTCAAATAATCTGTCATGGCCCTTTTTTCTATTGATATATTCCACTTATTTGCAAGATACACTACAAAATAATGGTATTAGGGTATGTTGCATATTCCTGCCATTAGGAGCGCTAGCGCCGCACTAGTTCCATGGCACTGCAATGGGAGTGTCACTACTGGGTGTTTTATACTGTGGTAATACGGTTAGTAGCAACACTGTCACATTCATAGACTAACTGTTCTATCAGTAAGAACGGGTTTGTTTACATTCCATCGTAGTGCTGGACTCTGTTTTGGACTGAACAAAAATACCAAAACAAAGGTACAACAGAATAAACCAAAAAGGGTAAGTTATATATTTTGTAATAGTCAGTATATATTATCTTGTTTTTAGTGCAAGAGTTTGTTTATTTATTAGTTAGTATCATAATATCAAATAAATAATTCTGTGTTTTCTAAAGTTAGTACGTACACCACTTTCTTTTATTATAATTAGATCATGCAGGATGAACGTGAAGTAGTCTAAATTATATGTAATTAAATTACGGTAATAGATTTATATAGCATAAAAAATACCGTGTGTTGTTACTTATTGCTAGAAAGAGGTTCAAGTTATTACAGTTATCTTGTCATAACTGAAATTTAAGTGTATTGGTGTAAAAATGAACAAAAATATGAAAAAAATGTATAATTTTGTCAGAAAATATTTTATTCTTAAACCAACTAAGATAGCGCAGCTGAAATGATAACTTTTTTTTAAAATCATTTATGTCCAAAATAGATGGCTATTTCCAAATCAGACAACATTTTTCTTAATCCTGTATCTATTATCGTTGTTGAAATGGTTTCTTGAAACGTATACAGATGGTTTCTTGAACAGTTACTTTCGTGAAGTTCCCCCTTCCCCCTGGTTGTCGACCATACTATTGGGCGACAGCATTTGTTCTTATATTTACCAAAGTGGTCAAAACAATAATCAAAAATAAAATTGCCTGCAGCTAAAAGAGCATGCTCAATCACCCTCAGCTCCTGTACTATTATTTATCTTCAAACATTTTGAATTATGGATAATGATCTCTTCCTTCTAACGAAATCTGTATTCCTATGCTATGAATATTCATGATTAAATACTTCAAAGCATATTTACTTGTATGTGAAGGTTGTTCTCTACTACATATCGTTTTATTCTATTACAATAATTGGATTATTGTAAACATTATTAATAAAAAATGTACCCCAACGAGAAAGTGGGCTGTAGAACGATACAGTTTGGTTAATCAAAATTTAAGATACTGGAGTAGATAGGAGGGACACACATAATCTGCTGCAGGGAGGCGCCATTCTGTCTAGCTACACTTGTCTAGAAAATCTCGGTTCTGCGGTTCCGGTTATAGACTTAAAAGGGGAGATGGCTTTCATATCAGAAATGTTTCAGGCATGAAAAGTTCTGATAAACAGAATAATCAAACGTCATCTAGCCACAAGATATTATGTTTGGATCTATATTACTGAATATGAATATAGATCCAAACAGTAACCCCGTCCCCACACACGTAAAGTGGCATTAATTCTTGTCTTACCTGTCCTGGCTTGTATACAAGAGTACACTGAGTTGTAAGAGTGAGCCGAGTGACACCACCTGGAAGGTCTTCCACTCTTGATACTCTAAACACTGATTGGTTGCGTCTCCACAGCCGCACAACAAAGTCAGCTGTGAACACTGCCAAAGCTGCTAAAACCCACAGCCATCCCTAATAACGGAATACTAATTAATCCTCATACGAAAACTAAGATTAATTGTAAAAAAAAATTAATATTCAATTTGAAAAATTGTTCTAGTAAAAATATTTAAACCTATACGAAAAGACAAAAAAGAAATGTTTATAGAAAATAGCTTTATACATTATTAAAAAGCCGATCGTCAAGATATTGGTAAATATAAGGGGCAAATGAGTTTGATGAGTGTAGATGAACGAGTGTAGTCATTATTACTAAGGTCGACTGTTCCTCAGAAAGAGCTATTTATTAATAGCCCAATAGCCAGGGAAGTTAAGGGACCTACAGCTTTAAGTGGAATCCGAACCACGTAATGTTGGTCTGATTTTCAGCTAACTGACAAGCCTGACACTTCTCTTCCCTACACATCTGAACATTGACTACCACCCAACATTGACACCCCAGATGGCAACCATTGAGCAGACGTTGTGTCGGTATTAAGAGGACTGAGCATAGAACCTATCGTCTCCAACCTCCTCAACACTTTGTTCCCAAGTAGCTAGGTTACAACACTTCGCCACCAGTGCCGATTTTTACTTCATTACTATGTCAATATGCTACATAACAGTATCTTTTCAGAAGTAATAATGTATGATATAGGAATCTGCCACCCAGAGAGGAGATGAGTTCAGGATCAGGAAAACAGAGAAATTATTCTTCCTTATGACATAAACAAGCTGAATGTCCCTTGGCAGTAATTTGCTAAGTACCTTCTGTTTTGCTTTATATAAGCTATTTACAAATAGCTTTTAATTAGCATATTATGTTTTGGTAGAGAATACAAATAACTGAACCTCGCACAACTCAAATTTAATATAAGAACAAAAAAGGATTAATGTTATTTTATTTATTTATTCGTGCAAGAAGAAATAACTTTTCTAATTAAATTGCAGCTTCTCAATAGAATAAACATTGTACACTATCACTCCATATGAATTATGAGAACAATGTGAGTATAAATATTAATATTCTGATAAATCCACTAGCTAAATAATAAACTAAATAATGTTAAGCAAAAAAACAGCAATATGATTTAAAATTGGTTAGTGAGTTTGATAAATCATGGCTTTATGATTAATCAATCATTATAAAATAAATAAGCATATAAACAATTAAAATCATTATATACTTAATTATTGACAGTATCAATAAAAGACTTGACTGGTATTTTTAACACAAACCAGAAAAAGTTACTTCACTAAATTATTTAAAAATTGTTTAGTCAAGAAAAATTCTGAAATTAAAATTAAAAAAAATAATATGTAAGAACATTAACCCTTCAGTAGTCACGCAGGGGTATGCAGTACCCCCGCAATTACATACTTTATTATAAGTTTTGTAGTGAGTGGCAACATTGACGAGCTATTCAGTAGCTTCTGGGACTCTCATTTATCACCCGAAAGTAGGGGTTTGTTTAGTGTGTTGCGTGTCCTTGAAGCATACAGTGTGGTCAAAGTTGCGGAAGTCCTGACGTGACTTCAAGCGTTACCGATTTATTTATATTGGGGTCCTTCTATACTCCCAAGCGACTACTTTTATCACCTTTTTAGTGTACAGTTTTTTTTTTTATGTTGTGGTTACAAGTGATATGTACATAAATATTGTAAAAATAGTGTTTGTTAGCCAAATTTAAATGCATCAAATGTAAAGTTTACATGTGTCAGTCACTCATATGAAGAACGTATGTGTGCTATGTGTGCTATGTGCCAGACTTTGACATTGACTCTCAGTATTATTATTTATTTATTTTTTTTTTTAATACCGTATTTCTGGTATTGAAAATGTAAACAACAAAATAAAATATGTTTATAACTTTGTATGTTTACAATAAAATAAGTTTTTTGTATTAAACAAAGTGCATTCCATTACATTCTAATTATATACTTACATTCAAAATTCCTTAAAAGAAAGGGAAAACAATTCCCCCCATCATAATTATAACAATTGTTAACTTTAACATGCTACCTTTTTTGCGTAGAATAAACAAATAATTTGTTTATCAATTAAATACTTTAATATATTGACTTGATAATTTTATGTATTGCTTAAATATGACTTTAGATTAATACTGTTCAAGTTTCATAAAAAAATTTAGAACTCGATTTTTTAGAAGATTTTTTAATTGGGGGTTTGGGATACCCCCGGCTGACTAATAACGTAACAAAGTAAGGCACGACTACTTAAGGGTTAAAACCTGAACATGTAAGTATAACAATAACATCTTTTTTTACATACAATTGTGGTGATAATTTTTTTATTAGATAATAAAATTTTAAACATTACAATCTTTGGGCTGTTAATAAACCTTCTTTCTATCAACAGTTGACCTTATAGTTAGTAACAATGATTACATTTGCTCATAACTCTCATTCACCCTCTACCACACATTTTCACTCACATCTTATAGATCGGTGACTTATTAATAAATAAACACCATCCAAATGAATTATTAGATGATATTAGCCAGCAAAACGTTTTGAGAAGGGAGTTGGTGCAGGGAATGTAGCTCCATTTTTGTCTGCTGAATGAATGAACTTATTGTAAGTCTGTGGTTGAATATTTGGTGAAAGTTGCAAGCAGAGTGAAAATACTGCAGGAAGTATCTTGACAAAATAGTTTTTAAATAAATGTTCTGTTTTTCTTATGGTTGATTTGGTTTTGTTTAATTAAATCAACCATTTTATTTTCCTAAGAACCGTAATATGTTTGTACTAACACATATTTACTTAGTAGGTTATCTATTAAAAATACATTAAGTGAAATTTCTAAAAGTTTACGCAGTTAACTTTAATACATTATACAAGATATCTGCTAGTCAAAAATAATTGCATAGCAGTTTATAAGTAAATACAAAATAGATTTATTTATTTACTTGGCATTCCATTTTAACAAAAGCAGGTTTTGGGAAGCAATCGGTTTCTACTTGGTATCTTGAAGAATCGTTGAGACAGGCAGCACTTCCCTGTGTATAGTTTCTCTGCTCCTTCAGTACACCACTGAAAATAAATAAATGCCTCCATTATTTTCAAGATCAGATTTAAATAATAATAAACTATTTTTTTCTTAGTAACACATTTTTAAATAGCATACTATCATAAACATAATATGCATTTAATATATAAACATTTATTAAAATTAGACAAAAAAATGGTAATTTGCTCCACATTAATTAATGTATTTGCATTAATTTTCAACTTTCATCACACTATCTTCCTGTCCAACTATTTTATTAACCAGCGACCCATCAATAACTTATCAACAGAATAGGAAGCTTTAGATACCAAAAGGTGTCAAAGTAGAGTTACCCCAACACCACCAAAAAAATAGCAACCGATGTTCATTGGGGTATAAGATAATTGTTCCAATGATAATACATTTTTATTTATATTATTTTATTTGACAGTTTTTATAGTATTTCCATATAAACATTGTTTAAAGTTTTGTTGGTTTTTTGACAAATATCTACTTCATTAACAACTAATAAACATGCTTTGAGAAGAACAATGTACAGTTAGTTGTATATGGTTAAAAACGGGATCTGGTAGGTAAATCTTATACGGTCTAAAGAGTGTTCCTGTGTTTTGAGTAGTACAATGTACAGTTAGTTGTATATGGTTAAAAACGGGATCTGGTAGGTAAATCCTATACGGTCTAAAGTTTGTTCCTGTGTTTTGAGTAGTATAATGTACAGTTAGTTGTTAATGGTTAAACACGGAATCTGGTAGGTAAAATCCTATATGGTCTAAAGTTCTTCCCTGTGCTTTGAGTAGTACAATGTGCAGTTAGTTGGCTATGATTAAACACGGGATCTGGTAGGTAAAATCTTATATGGTCTAAATTCCATACCTGTGCTTTATTTAAAATGATACAAAAATGGAAATGAACAAGAATCGCCAGGAAATGGAAAAGTATTATCAGATGATGAAGATCAGTCCTTGGAAAAAAAACTAAATGTAAAAAATATCTAAACATATATTTAAATAGATAAGTTGTCATATTTTTCAATACGCTTCATAGACGCTTGCTACATTCAAATTCCTAAGTAAAACTGATTGCTCCAATTTATAGACTTAATCTGTGTGGTTATAAAACACTAAAATCTAATCTGTCCAAACAGTCTGTCATTCTGCATCAGTTCCGTTGTATCTTTACAAACCAAGATGTTCATACTTTAGTTGTCCTGGTAATAAATCAATTAATTTTAAATTAATATTGTTATAAAGCTCCTTCTTCTGGAGTAAGAGAGGCACATTTTGAAAACTTGAAATACCATATTCCGATATAATTTTATTCTACAATAATATGAGAAAAAAATCCCTTTATTTTGAATTATTTTAGGTGGTAAATGAGTTACTTCTACTGATTCATTATCTGGTGAAGAATGCTCACCATTTCCAACATCAATGAAGACATTTTCGAAAGGTTGTTCTTCCTTGTTTGATCTTAGATAGGTTTCAACTCTTAAAGTTGGTAAAGTGCTAAGTTGTACAATTATATGACTGGAAGCGAGGGAAATCACTGGTAATCACTGACCTGCTGATGCAGGAGTGATGGTGGAGGTTGGGCTAAATGCACTTGTTGGGTGTATATTGTGGTCTATAATAATATTTAAAGGTATTCTATTTTCTATATATATATATATAAATGTATTTGTTTTTCTCCTCTTTACATTATCAAAAGGAAGGTTTCTGGCATGGTTTCATTCACTTACAACTCAATGGTTCCACCCCCAGTGGCCTTTAAAGTTTCAATAATAATGTAATGGAGTTACTCTATTAATTTTACACCATCAGCTGTTTTATAAATATGAACACTTTTGAAATAGGCTAAGTGATGCATATTGAAATTTAATATTTAAAATAAACTAAAACATTACTGTTTATTTGTTAATCCCGTAGCAAGGAATTTGATAAATATTTTTAAATTGCAACTGTTTGTTTTTTATGTGCTTAATTATTTCTTAATCGGAAAATATCAAGACTGGTGGGGGGAGGACATTACTGTCTTAACTGTAACTGTCATTACTGTCTTAATCCTAGTAAATAGGATTTTTATTAAGATTCACTATTTCTGCTTTACAAACCCAACTTGATTTTCCAATTGTTTACAGTTTAATTTAAATTATTGTTAAAAATATAAAAGGAGCAACAAAATTTGTTGTATTACAGTTGACGCTCTATAATCCGACGATTACGGGACCAACTCCCTGTTGGATTACAGAGATTGTATGGATTAGAGGAAGGCTATATGTAGCTTGTACTACATATAGCCTTCCTCTCTCTATATATATAATGCTATGTGCACTGTATGTACATTAAATCAAGCTTAGGAGACACTATACTGTAATGCTGTGTTGTTAAAATTCAAATTAAAAGCAGAAGGACTATTTTAATTGTTAAAAGACAATGATTAAACAAACAAAATACAAGTCAAGATGGAATGTAGTTGGTGGCACGTCGGACTAGTGAGTATGTTGAAGTGGCGAGCTTCGGATTATTGAGCGTCAACTATGTTATGACTCAAATTTTCCTATTTTTACTAGCTAGACATTAAAAGTAATGGGCAGGCTATCTATAACAGTAGGGTATTTAGACCAGTTAACAAATAAGATATTTTCTTTGAACTAAAACCAAAAGTAAATAATTTAAATTGTTTTTGTTATTTTCACTATTCAACGCATTATTATTTTTTGTTACTAGTATCATGTACAGTTTAGTAAATAGTACCAGTAATCATAAGAATTACAATAAAAATAGGATACATACCTACCTGAGGGGATGTATGACAAGCAAAATTAGGAATGGCAAGAACAGGAAATGAGTTGTCCAAAAGAGGTCATATTGACTTTGCCGAATACACGGTAGAGACGAGACCAACATCAAAACAAGAATGAATAGCATGCCTAACCCCGAGAGGCCCACAACTGAAGTCAGCACTAGTACGAGAGGACTCTGAAACAGAATCAGCAAATATAATTAAAAATATGGATAATCCATCAAGTATAATATGCTACTTTGGTTTACCATTAGTTTGATTTTAAAATAAAAAGATATGTATGTATGCATAATTTGTAACTATAATAAACATAAAATAAAGCCAAGTGCAACATTTTACCTGCCCTTTGTACTTGGCCCAGTTGATTTCTGGATACTGGCTGTTGAAATGGTGGGAAAAGTTTACTGCATTCATGATGTGGGCAACAGAGTGTACCACTGTAAAAGTTAACAGTACCAGTTAACAGCTATGTTAATGCAATAATGATGAAGTTCTTACAAATGTTAGGTTAGGTTACTGGGCCAGTACACTTTCTTATATCCTTAAGAAGGTATATTTGGCACTGAAAAGGTATGTTATAAGCTGTGTTAGTAGACTTTCCTTCTCAGGTAAGTTTGCTGATACCCCATCACTATTATATTGATGGGGTATCAGTGGTATTGATTGATTGATGGGGTATTGATGGTACCACTGCCGGCGCGGTGGCTCAGTGGCTAAGGCTTCGGACTGCGGAGAGCAAGGTCCAAGGTTCGAATCCCCACTGAGCCAACGGTCGGTACTTCACTCGTTGAATAAAGTTCACGCACAGGCCTGTAGGCCCATGTGAACTGGCGAGTGAAGTTTTATTTAAAAAAAAAAAACATTATGAAATATTTACATAGTATTTAAGGATTTAAAGAGGTTGATGTCTAACACAGTACTCTCAGTGATACAGTTACTATAAAAGTATAGATGTGATATACCACTCCCTATTTTATACTTGTTATATGTATAATATTTCTTCAAGGTCAAATATTAAGTATTAACACTCCAGTGTTACCCCAAGAATTCTTTTTTTTTATTGACATCTGACACCATTCTTGACTTTGAGCTCATCAGTACCTTCTATTTAACTATTTAGATAGAAGTAATAAGTGCAAGTTTAAGTTTTAGTTCTCTTGACCTATTTATTGGTCTATGGCCATTTGAAGAAACTTCTGCTGGACTTGGGGTAATTATTACTCCATGTGACCAATTGTTTCAGTGTTTTTTTATACAAAATAATTTTAGACGTTACAATCAGGATAAGCCTAACTAATGTACAGCTAAGCAGAGGAAGAATAACAGTTTGTTGTGAAACTAGCCCAATACAAGCATAAGAAATATAAAAGAAATTATAAATGCTTCAACTCCGTTTGCTAGAATCATCCTTAAATATTTTGGATGACAATATATTATGAGAATTGTCCTTGCTTTATTTTTGTCAAATAATACCTGTATTTTTTAAATTTTTTAAACATTTTCAATTTGTTATCTAATAATTGATACCTTATTTAAGCATTGTAAATAGCTATTTAGGTGCAACAGTTTTTTATTCATTTCGGTCCAAGCAAAATGGAGTTATATCATACAGATATAAGTATTTATTAATATATTTTATTATGTATGTATGTAAAATGGTTGTATAATACATATAGCTCAATATATCAGTGACAACTTTTATTCGTTATTCATTAATAAGATGACGATCGTAGAGATATGGGCGAATATGAGGGGTAAATGAGTGTGATGAATGTAGTCATTGTTGTAGTTGTCAACTAAGGTTGACCGTTCCTCAGAACAAGATACTTATTAATTGCCCAATACCAGGGCACCTAAGGGACCTATTTATTGCTTTACATACAATCCAAACCACGCAATACTGGTATGATTTTCTTGTCCCTACACATTATCTGAATCTTGACTACCTCCCTACATGGACACCTCTGACTTCTCTAGTAGTGTCTACATTGATGTCAACTATTGGTTGATCAAATTGGTATCAAATCAAACCAATATCAAATTGGTCGGTAGCGTAGTTGGTTCAATCCCAGCTTCATGTGCTAAAGGTTCTCAGTTCGATCCCAATCAGAGTCAATACATTTTGAGAAGGATCAGCTGATAACCACCGGCTGTTCATTTGTCATTGGGCTATTAATTAATGACACTTTCTAAGGAATAGTCGGCCTTAGTTTGTAACAATACATTCGCTCATCTACACTCATCACACTCATTCGAAATCCATATTCGCCCATATCTTGACGATCGGCGTCTTATGAATAAATAAAAAAATTAAAAAAAAATAAATTGAGCAAAAGCTGTGCCTGTATTAAGAGGCATAGAATCTATGTCCTACAATCTCTTCAACTCTTTGCCCTAAGAAGCCCTTACTGTAAAGGACACAAACCTGCAGCGCAGACAATAATAATGGCCAGTGTGATATGAGCAGTTTTGAGATTGGCCAACCAGAAGGTGAGAAGAGGTCGAGAGACTTGGTTGAGGGTGCGATAGACGAGGGAGTTGAGGCCTCGACAGACAGGGAGTAGCACGAGGGCTGCATTGATGTTGATGACGGTAGCAGAAGCTCTTGATACACATAACCCTCTCTGTCAACAAAAAGGACCAAGGAATGATTTATATACTTTACAATAATGATTTGTCATTATTGGTACAACATATTAATATACATCCTTACTTATATTGAGAACAATGGGTCTTCTATGTAACCACAAAGCTTCATTTTATGACAAATGGTTGGTAACAGTAGAAAATACATTTCCAGTGGTATGTATTAAATTGGAATTTTGTATTACAATTGGGCCGGACAGTTTGTAACCTGCATGTTTTATTTAGCACATATAGGGGTTTCAGCAACGAAGGGAAAAAGGTCCTCTGTATTACTAAAGTATATTATGGACGTGACTACCTTCCACCTCAAAGTACTCACCTTCCGCTACAACGTTTAGTTGTAAAAAATAACTGTAAAGAACTCTACAAGTTTGTTTTATTGTAATTTATTGTTTACATTACTATTCATAGTGTTATTGTTGCTATTAACTATAGTTATTTGAATACTAAACAATGATTTAATTTAATTGTTCCGAACTTGATTCTTTAGTGTTGATTAAAAAAAACCAATGGTCTCTGCTTCTAATGACGTAGTGGGAAGGCTTGCCACTGCGTTACCAGCACGCAGCCTACTCTCTAGTTAGTTTCCATGACAACATTAAATTGAATGACCCAGTGGGGAAAGAGTAGTTCTCTCTCTCACTTCCACCACACAATATATATTTTACCAGTGCTTTCAGTAGGTTGCAATCTAAGCAGCTCATCTATACTATCTATTTTATCTTAGAATTTAGATGATATTAAATTTATTAAATCTACTCACAATTTATCAATTCTTAGCCAGGTCTCACAGTCACACCAACACTGGGAGAGATGGTATATGATAAAATTATGCTGGTAAATGTAAACACTTAACTGTATAATGCAACATTTAAGTTCTGTAGTTTAACTTGGGCATGGTTTACAGTGATGATTAGCTCTTTATAAAAAAACATCCCTGTTATCTGAAAAGCACGTACTGTATAAAGTAGTAAATAAAAAAATACAATATGTATACACTATCAAAATTCCTATATTATTCTAAATTCTCATAACTAGCAAAGGCTTTGCGATAAAAAATTGGACAAAACTGTTATCAGAGCACTGAAAAGAGATTTTTAACACTATCTTAAAAATATGAAACTATTTTTTAGTATTTTATTTTAGTATTAGAATGTATATGTTACAACTAAATTGTAAACTTATGACATCAAAGTATTTTTTTTTTTTTTTTTTTTTTTTAACTATCTAAATATACAAATAATTAGAGGTTTTGAAAGTTAAAAGTAGCAAAAAAGATCCATTTTGATGGGATTTCTTTAATTAAGAAATTTACTAATAGTTCATCAATAAAGTAAGTACAAAATAAGATAGACAGTTACCCCAAGCATTGTGTGAAGGTAGTAGTATTGTGGTCGCAAGTACTTGTGATAAGTGATGGTGAATATGGCGGCATTTAGCAGGACCCATAGTACCTGTACAGACAGATAAAATTAATTATTTCAAATAATTGTAATAAGACAGCATTTAGCCAATCCATAATACCTGTACATACACATAGGAGTATTTGTTTTAAGTGTTAGGTGTTTCTTTTAAAATGCAACCCTATTTACAAGCACAGAAAATGAAGGTTAAAAATAATTACAAGTTCATAGGTTGGTAGCCCTGGTTCTTCTTCTTCCTTAGCTATCAGCTGATTTAATTTAATAAGTGGAATAACAAGAGCCCCTTTGAAAAAGGTATCAAGAAATTTACTAAAGAGGGCAAAACCTTGTATTAATGCTAATGGTGGTTTATTTGAACATCAAACCTAAACAAAAATGTCATTAAAATCATGTAAATAGCAGACTTGGGAAAGTTAACAATTATTTTTAACTGAATAAAGTTAAAGTTAATCCTCTATTAAACTAACTAATTGAAGTTAAAAGTTAGAGTTCAATGAAACTAACTGATTAAAGTTAAATTTTAAAAAAGTAACTGAAATTAAAAGTTAAAAGTTAGTTTATGTGGCATGAAAGAATACATACAATTATTTACAAAAAAACTGTTGTCTTTTATTATTATACATAACGTAAACCGTCTGGAAACTAATTCAACACACTTTATTATTCACTCGGCAAACTTTAAAACTGAAATGAATCCACCTTCAAGTCTCCCAGTATTATCACTAACACTATGACTACGTCTTGGACAAACAACAATGGGACACGTTGGGTGTGTCTATTAATTATGGGCAGGGCAGGAAGATGGCGGAAAGGGGTGGGATGTGACTCATGACTTTGTTTGTCGGCGAATACTTGGGATTGAGGAAAACGCCCGGTCTTTGACCAAAGTTTTGGACGCTTTCTCCGCCATTGTCTACATTCCACGGGACAAACCGTACCTCGTTTGTAAAACTAACTGAGTTAGTTTAATCGTTAGTGAATTTGTTAACTAGTTAAAGTTAAAAGTTAAACATCCCCAAAACTAACGAATAAGTTGAAAAGTTAACAGAAAAACTAACGATTAAACTTAATCGTTAATTATTTTTAATCGTTAGTCCCAAGCCTGGTAAATAGTATTAACAAAGTGTGTTATAGATATTTGTTTTATTTGTCGTTCGTTTTCAAATCACAGGTTGCGTTTTAAAACAAACACCCTGTATAATACAGTATATATAACACTATAGACTCTACAGGGTTCATAATATCTACAGACTATATACATGTATTGTTCCATAGCTTATGGCACTGGTGGCACAGTGCTGTAACCCAGCTACTTGGGGACAAAGTGTTTGGGAGATTGTAGGCGATAGGTTGGATGCTTGGTCCTCTTAATACCGACATGGTGTCCGCTCAATGGTTGCTATCGGCGTGGTCACTACTAGAGAAGTCTAGGGTGTCCATGTTGGGTGGTAATCATTGTACGGATGTTGTATGGGGGAGATAACTGAGTATCAGGCTTGTCAATTAGCTGAAAATCAGACCAGCACTATGTGGTTCGGATTCCACGTAAAGCTGTAGGTCCCTTAGTTGCCCTGGCTGTTGGGCTATTAATAAAATAAATTGCCCTTTCTGAGGAACAGTTAGTAACCAGACTACACTCATCCTACACTCATATCATCATTCATATTCGCCTTAAAATACGCACAACGTTGTGTCAGTGTCTCATATGTAAGAATGTAAGAAGAATGTAAGAATTATGGGTGCATTTTAATGAATGGAGTTTGCAACTGAATAATATGTTATTTAAAATAAAAATCATTTATCACCTTCTGTACCATGAACATAGCTTGACTCCCCTCGAAAACACCATACATGTTAACACTTTCACCTGGAACTTCAAGTCCATGGTAAGAGTAACCACCATTCCGTATCGCCACCTTTCGTTACAGGTATGAAATTACTTCATCCGGCTTGACTTCGTTGTTGACATTATTTTTATCTCTTTTTAATTTTTAAAAATTTATGTTGAATATTTAAACCTGTAGGTCTTTCAGAATAAATATGTATTAAATTTACAATACCTTTTTACAGTTGTAGCTTATGATTCAGATGTGTCAGACTCAGAGCATATTTTAACAAATTTTCACTGGGCGAGATGAGGTGGTTGGGGGTGATGCGAATTCACATTCATTGACTGCATAGTGCATATCGCTACACAATATGTACCAGACCTTGATCACAACAAAGTAACTCATCAATTCTAATATTAACTAAACCTTAGTTTGTACTTTTAAAAAGCTTAAAAAGCGTAATAATTTGCATGAGGCCAAATTTTCAATTTAGAGGAACATCACTTAAATCGTTAATTTTTTCCCTAAAAATTTGGTGGCACCGGCTACCTCCACTCGGCGACAAAATCTTGAAACTCAGTTAACGTGTTATTTTTTGCAGACTCCACTGGTCAGACTCATCAGTGGCAATAGTGCTAAGAAATACCAATGTAGAGGCTAGCTGAGCTAGTGTGGATGGGACCTAACTGGTTGTCATTTTAAATAAAAATATTAAGCAGGAATATTTCAGTCGCATATTATGAAAATGTTGATCACAGAATAAAATACATCATAAATCATATTCATTCTACATTCAGCATCTTTTTTTTGTGTGGATTAAAAAATGTTTAATTTTTGAACATCTCCCAATATACATAAAATATTTTGTGTCTATCACATACATTAAAACTAGGTGAATTCTAGTACAACTAAAAAACTACAAACTTTTTTTGTTCTTTATTAAACAATAAGTAGTAAACACAAACATACATAACTTCTTAACTCAACAGACTATACTTTTGCACTGGACAGTGCTTCATCATCTAGGTAAATTTTACTCATGATTTGTACTCTAATTATTGAAATAGAAGAAAGTGAATTTTAGTAAAGGACACCTTTAGGAGTAGTACTCTAAAAACATGAATAACAGTGTACTATTCAATTTATTTTTTGTAGATTAAATAAAAAGGAAAAGAACATTTCAAAACTACTGTACATTACAAAAAGATTTATTAATGAGAAGGGGAGGAAGATAGTAATCAAGTCTAGAGATGAAAAATAATGCTCTACACACACTGTACTGTCTGTCCAGTTAAGACAGTTTTACCAAAGAATATATACAGTTTATCTATACTAAGTGATTTTTCTTACTTATGGTCCTGAAGCATCTGCCAATCGACTTGATTGGTGGTTTAAAAATCAATTTACCAGTATTAGTTTTGCAAGTACTATTGCTAAAAACAAGTAATGAGAGGTTATGGTTTCGGTTTTTCTCTCGAATTAACTTATACAAAACACATGGATTTACACATAACGGGCATTATTTATTTGTTGTAGAAATGTTAACGTGATTAAATCAGAATATATTTGTAATATTTCTTTTTTTTTCAGTACACCAGGTCATAACCAACATGCCCCCCCCCCCAATCTGTGGGGGGTTGTGGGGATATTATCTTTGCCTATTGCTGCAACGCCCACAACACCCAACTCCCAATTAAGGTTCGTTACAACTCTATGACACAACAATTAATTAATCGGTGAAAAATCCATTAAAATTATCATAGGATACAAGAATTAGGATATGCCAAATAATTCTATTTTGGGAAGGATGAAAACTTTTGGGATATATATTTTTATGAACTGTCGGATGCAACAAAGAATAAACAACTTTACTCCTTTAATGGAAGTAAAAGCTCAAACCAGTTTTGGAAGAAATGCCCTTCAGCAGTCGACCTTGACTACTCGTGACTAAACAACTGTTCCGGATCGCGAATGGTCGAAGACCGTGGAATAAGCGAGAGTAGGGATAGTGTCCAAGTAGGCCAAACCAGTACTACTCCTATGTCGTCAAACCATTGCATTGTTGGCCTTTTATAATGTGGCTGAGTACAAGGACTGTGATTTTCCGGAAATTAGCTAAGGGCAATGTTTAATATTTTTTATATAGCCTATAAGTCTATAAATGTTAATATCCCTTATAAGAAATAACCTAATGGACTTAAAATGCTGTTTTGTTCTATTATTTGACTATCCAATTACAATGTAAAATGTTTTAAACAAGATTCATGAATATTTTCTTTATCTAATAACACTTTTTAGTTTTCTTGTTCGTGATAATGGACTGTACTATCAGACCCGACCTGTTTCCAAAATGACAAACTGAAAATTAATAATTAATATAAATAAAATGTATTGTAAGTTTTAATCTTAACAAAATATGCTACAGGAAAATAGGTAGTACAGTCTCCACTGATACGAGGGTACTAAAATGACAGATGTATCAAAGTTGCACCGTGGCCATCTCATAGAGTGGACCTATAATTAATTTGCGGGTGAATCTAAAGTTAACATTAGTAGTTTTAATCACAGGAAAATATAAAAGCCTATTCATTTTGAAAAGGTTAAAATAAAATGGAGGCAAATTTTTGGTGTTTTAGGCAAATTAATTCTTGTTATAATAATGTTTTGACGAAGATTCTTCATTAAAAAAAAAAAATAAATAAAATGTTCACAGCGCCGCTTACGACTCAAATTTTTAGGTTATATTTTGCAACTGATAATTTGAACCTACGTCAATATACTCGTACAAACATTGTTAAATCTTTAGCCTATATCTGTATCAAAAGTCAGGTGCAAAAATAATAACGCAATGAACATCAACAATTAATTAATAGGCATATATGTAAAATAATATTTTAGAGAGGCGTGTTAATTTAATATGTGTTTGATATTTATTTAGTCCTAGCAGTACGATAATTTTGTTTTCCAGATGGCAGCACTGATCATGGGCGTAAATTCTCACTCATTCATTCTTCACTGTTGTCTTGTATTGTTATTCGATTATTTTTTATATTGTTAACATAAGATGTCATATACAATTCTATTATAACTTAATCATAAAAAAGTACAATTAAGGAGTTAGTAATTAATTAAAAAAAAAACTATATAAATGGAATTATTATTTATGTAAAATATTATTGAATCCCTAAACAGAGTCTACGCTGGGCGCGAGAATGTGGCAGTGCCTATAACCCTTGAATTTTAGTTATACTGTACCTCATGTAAAAGGAATATTTGTGCCAATAACTTGACTCCATTTGATTTTAGCTGCATTAAATTTACATAGGCCTACACTAGCGCTCCACTACTAGACCCCAAAACGCAATATTTAATAGTCGATTGACTAAAATAATAACTCAGAAGAAATATGTACAGTAGAATAATTTCAGTTTGCTTTTAAGTAGAAAATATCTTAATATTCTATCAAGGTCATTGTAGGTTTTTACAATTACTAATTGTTTTGTTGTTATTGAATATTGTTTGTCATTTAAACAACTGTATAGGTGAATATAGGACTTTTTAACAGATTAAACAGTTTGTTTAAGAAATGTAAGGAACCAAATAGACGCCATCTTATCGATAAGATGTATTCGACGCCTGCAGCGGCAAGAAACAATGATTTTACCTCCAATAAAACCAACTCATCAACATAATTACATATTCATCAGTTGGTTAAGTACGCATGTTGTGTAGAAAATTAAATAATGATCAATATCTGATCAATCGGTTACCGTTGTCAGACGCTATCTTTGATAGCGTACCACTAATGACCGAGTAGTAAATAACAACTCGTTCAGGGCCTACTTACAATATTACAAGATTTCAAACCTACACGAATTTTAGGAATGTAAAGTGTGTTACATAATGTGATGTGTGTTATTTAATCCAGTCTAGTATTTTTGGGTATCTGATATTAACATAGACACAGGCTAGTGATCTGCAATGATACGGACTCATCGATTATCATAAGTATAGTCAACTATCAACCGAACCAGTGATTCGATTTAAAAATCAGTTTTGTGGGATATCGTATAGGCCTAATTCTGTAGAATGCACAAAGTTCACTTGACGAATCAAAATTGTTTGAAGTTACAACAGGAAAATTAATCATTCAACATGCAACAAAACATTTGCATAAATAAAAATGTAGATGCTTCAAAATTTAATGAGGGGAGCGGGCCGGACTCAAAATTCTTACAGTATTGGTATTTTCAGGCTGATTAGAATTAAAATTAGTTTTATGACGTGGAATTTCATCAGCAATCTTGTTTTATTCATTGTATTTTATATTTTTTTTATAATTGTCTCAGAGGAACTAAATAAACATTCACTCTTATGAGTGTTAAAAAGAATTAGGGTTTGAACGATTATTGTATTCTTTTAGTTGTAAGGTTGAATGTAAGAAAGAGCCAAAGGTAACATCGTCTATTGTTACAAATAAAGAAATTTCTTACTTTACTCTACCCTACCATAGAGTCTAGAGTATTAGGGTTCGGACGATTTTTAAAATTCTTTACTTGTAATGTTAAGTATAAGAAAGAGCCATAGGGCATTAACTTCCCCTTTTATTATAAATAAAGAAATGCCCTACTTTACAGTACGCTACCATACTCTACCCTATCCTACTCTACCATGCCCTACTGTCCCTTACTCTAGATTATAAGGGTTTGAACAAATTTTTATTCTTTAACTTGAAAGGTTTAGTGTAATATTCAAGATTAATTTATTGGCACAATATGAACTATTACAGTCTTCTATGCAAGTCATAATACAAAAATAAACATCACAAGTCAATTAATACTAAGACAATTTTTCACTATGGCCTACACTTAAGCTGACCTTGGCATTTATTTTATTACAGTAAGAACTGCTACAATAAGAAAACGTATTTAAGGTAGTCAAATAAAAATAAAACAGCCAACATCACCACCATGAGACCATGAAATAAAGAAAAGAAAGGAAAAATAAAGAAAAACTCTACTTTACTTTACTCTACCATACCCCAACTCTTCTCTACTCTACTCTACCCTACTCTAACATACTATACTCGACTCTACACTACTCTACTCTATATCCTACCATATTCTATACAATTTACTCTACTATACCCTACCCTATCCTACTCTAATATATTTTACTCTACTATACCCTACCGTACTATTGCCTACTCTATTCTACTTTACATAATATACTCTAGTCGACTCTACACTACTCTACCCTACTCGACTCTACACCACTCTACCCTACTCGACTCTACACTACTCTACTCTATATCCTACCATATTCTATACAATTTACTCTACTATACCCTACCCTATCCTACTCTAATCTATTTCACTCTACTATACCCTACCAATCTATTCCCTACTCTATTCTACTTTAAATAATATACTCTAGTCGACTCTACACTACTCAACTCTACCAGATCCTACCCCTCCCTACTTTATTTTTCTCTTCTCTACCCTGTACCTGTATGGATGGCTGGGTCAATACTACTCTACATGTATTGGTGGGTGTAAGAGGAAGTTGACTTAGTCAAATAAACAGATGATACTATAAGTAATAAATATCATTACTTACATGTATGTGTAATTAAAATAAATATCAGGTCAAGAGTAGTCCTGCTGTTGACAAATGTTGAACATAAACAATTTGAAAAAGTAGGAAACCTACTATAAAATAAATTACCAAAGAGTATTTATTGTTATTATTGTTAATATTATTATTTATTTATTATTATTTTTTGTTTCAATTGAATAATTCTTTGATTTCTATAAGAGGGCTGAGGATAAAAACGTTTATGACTGTCTACAATGCCCCTGACCGTTTAACAACATTATAACGCTTGGTTTTCTAAAAAACTAATCAACTTAAAAACTTTAAAAAGAAACTACACAGAATTTATAAGTCGTCCATGTCACACAAGGAGTACTGGAAGTACTGCCATACCAAGGCCCAGTGCAAGTCAAGGAAAGTCTTAACAAATTAGTTGAACATATTGAGTATTCTATAGCCACCAATATAAAATATTTTTGAAGTTATGTGAATGTTTCAGAACAGTTGTTCTCGAGTTCTGTGTAAAGCCACCGACCACATGGTTCGGTGTCGCCGCCAGGCTCATTCGTGAAGCAGTACAGTCAATGGCACATGGTTCGGTGTCGCCGCCAGGCTCATTCGTGAAGCAGTACAGTCAATGGTGTTTTGAGTCAACACTGTACGTGTTCCAGACCAGCTGCTCTTGAATTCTGTGTAAAGCCACCGACCACATGGTTCGGTATCGCCGCCAGCCACTTTCCCTGAAACCCGTCTGGGCCTGACTCATTGAGCAACCGATATCCCTGCTGTGGTCCAGTCCCTCCCTATTGACCTTTTCCACTCACATGGACTTGGGACGTTTTGTTTCCTTTTAGATGTAAGTTTTAGGAAGACGTTTGAACAAAACAGATCCACGTATTCTTGACACTTCTTAAAAACTTCCAAAACAATTTGGACAAATTTCGCTTGTATTGTATAGTATCATAGTAGAATATGATTTTCAATGTTTTTTTTTCGATTCGATGTATAACAAATACCAACTCAATACAAGTAAATATCATGTTATTTATTAAAAAGTATATGTTACACATCAAATCTACAACACATTTTAGAACTGTGTTATTATACTTTTAAAATTTTCTATAGGCCGTACATAAATCAAATACATTCTATAAGCGATTACCATACATGAAAGTTTTGTATAGTTTTCCAGCAATCTACAGTAGTTTCAGTTTTATCCATTAGCAGCAAACCTAAATTTGAAGTAGCCTTTTAAAAAGGTAACGTAATTTTGTGTGAATTTCGTAAATACCTTTCATGTTGTAATAACTATCTCTAAATAAAAATAATTAATCGTCGTTTCAATACAGTACATTCACATTCAGATGTACAGATTCAATTGACCTAACTCACTGATTCGTGCTAGAAAATACCGATACAAGCAATAAGTTAAGTCTGTGACTGCATCTGAGTTTCGATCCCAACTGGACACTACTTAACATGCAAAACAACCATGTGGATTAACAAAACAAAGTACAAATCATCAGAGAAAACTCCCAAGCCGTACACAGATAACAATTCTTTGATAAGACACACGCTCGAAGTTGGAATCAGTCACGTGATGTGCGGTCGTGACATTCAGCTACAATTGGTGACAAATAATTTTTAGTGATAAAAACGAACAGTGTATGCAACTTAGACAAAGTTATTGGATTAATATGGGTATATAGTTCATTTGTAGGGACAATATCAACATTTGAAGTGATCAACAACCGGGTCCCTATCCCATTCTGCGGAGAGATTGGCGGAGGCAGGAATAGTGATGGCGGGCGGGACCGGGCACACCTGATATGACCTTGACCCCAAGGTTACTCCTCCCTTCAGTCTTCGGTCACGTAGGACGTGTGTGGAGACATCGATGGGTTGAATTAAAGAGGTGATATTTTTAATCATAAGAACGAGACACTTTGAGGACATCATCAATTTAGCCTTCCTTAACTCAGCTGGGTCTTTTATGGTTCTTTGAATGCAGACTGGAAGCTTCAAAATGACTATATTACAAACCGTAGCCCCTGGTTGGTGAAGTGAGTCGGATGGATGAATGGATCGTCTTGGGTGTTCACATTGGGAGAGTCACATAGATATCACGCATGTTGGACGCATGGGAAGGACGAATATAGTTGTTCATATACAGACTGTTTAAAAGTCTAAGGACGGCATTATATTTTTACTTTCTCCCATAAAGAAAGTATTGTGATCGTAAAAAAAACCTTTTTACATGCTGGTCTAAAAATCCATTGTAGGGTCCCCTGAACCAAAAAAAGTGTTTTTTTCGAAAAACATTTTTGGTGTCTGTCCGTATGTGTGAATGTGCAGTTCGCTGAAGACCAAATGGATGGAACATTTTTTACGAAATTTGACATGTATGTGTATTTAGCCAATACCTTCATACAATATGCCACTTTTTTTTTGAAGGTTTAGATTTTTTCCTTTTATGTGCAAAAACATACAAAAATTGAATTTTCTCAAAAACTGCTCTAACTATTTTCAGAAAGATGTGAATTACAATTCAAAATATTTTACTAAAAACCGCATATCTATAACTGGACTAGTTTTTGAGTTATGGCAAAAAAACTTTTTTTGGGAATCAAACTGGTAATTTTCAAAGTTTAGATTTTTTTAGTGTTTATTATGGGGGAAAGTGTGTGCCAATTCTTTGGAACCATTTATTTTGAAAGTGATTAAAAGGTATAAAATTAAGCATATTGAACACTGTCTAGAGATTTCTTTCTTTCAGTGGGTTACAATAATACAATTTTGAAACCCCACTTTAGATATACAACAGTTTATAAGTAAGGAATGGTGACGTTTACCTCTTGGGAATGTTTTAGGAGAATGATAACCCCATTGTGTTCTTTTAATAAAGAATTTAACCTTTATATAAAAGCCGATCTATTCTGTTTTCAATATATTTTTCTGATTCCTCGGGGTTGATGTGATTAACAATTGTCAGTTATGTTTAACAATAGATTTTTAGGTACATTATCGATTTTTTACAAGCTTTATTATACAATGGTTCAACAAACTAAGAGATTGTTTATTAAGCTCAAGATTGCAAACTAAAATACCAACATTTGCATACGTACAATATTTTTATGTCGGCTTTGCGGCATTGTATTTTCATAAAAAATACTTTTGATTTGATACACAACTTAACCTGTGCTCTGATTAAAGACATTCTTCTTACATCCGAATCATGTGATGAGATATTTATAGTCACTTATAAAATATATTTTTAACGTAGCATCGATGTGTTAAGTTTCATTGCATACTTTGTAATGGTAAAAAAAAATGTTTTATATTTTGTTTTACTTGAGTTATGTGTGGTAGTTTTTAAGAGCTCGTGACTTTTCTAAGCATCCAACCGTAATCTATAAAAGCATGTTGTTTTTAAAGTTTTCTTAAATTATTATGGGTTAATGAAAAAAAAAAAAATAGTTGTAAATGCAGTCTAATGTAGTAAGTAACGCCTGAAGACGACATGAGTTTTATACCTATCGAAACGTTATGTTTGTTTCCTTAAAACACTTGAAGCATTGGAAATCTCCAGTCATGAAGAATATAATGCCAACAAATAAAGATATTTATAAATTTCAAATGTATACGTCTGTACGTCTAGCTCTTTCACCAATATAAGTATCAAATCAGGCTCCATAAATCTATCAAGATAAGTAGAATATGATATTATCTTTGTTTGTTGGGGGTTTGGCCACATTCCAGTCCGTTATCTGCTAATTCAGAATGCACTATTGAGATACAATCGTCATCCGTGATCGGGATCTGGAAGTGTTCGGACGTCGAACTCGACTGAGACATGTCGTCATACGAGATGATGACGTCAGACTCGGGGATAAAAGTCGATTTACAACCCAATCAAGTGCTGTGAAGAATATCGGAAGTAATGGGCTCGGATCTGCCTCATGTGCCTCTACAATCGCTCATTTATCTCCATCAAGTTATAAGGATTTAACGAATGGGTAGTACCACAGAGAAAATAGAAACAGATTTCGCTTTCTTATGACCGCAGCGAATGGCTCTGAGTCAGTTTTATATAGATTGTAACTAATGTACATCTTTATACATTAGCAGTAATAATTACTACATTTATCCTAGCGGATTAGGGAGGAATAGGGGAAGGACTGACAAGGAGCTGGCCCTGCCATCGCACGGCGAACTGGAGAAATAACTGCTTGACACACTAACTCGAAACACATTTAGTGCACATAGGATGCAAAGATAAACTTATTTTATATAATTACTCTGTGGTAGAACAGTGAGAGCTGTCAAACTCTTAATATTCTTTTAGTAATAAATACCAACAAGCAATAAGCAGAACACCACCCTGATGAAGAACAGTTCAACCTTATAAATTGTAACCTTCACGTCCTAACTGTAAAATTTATATTTACAATGACTTAATCTTTTGTTCACTGCACTTTTTAGAACAATTATTTCAATAATGCTTTATTTGTAATCATCACATTCTAACAAACTATTACTTTGTTCAACCCAAAACTCGTTTTTAGTACATAAAATGGTTATTAAGATATATAATAATTAAAACATACCAAAAATGACTATCAATACTTTTTAAATCAGTGTAGAAAATAACATGACTTAAAATGTTAAAGTTGTGTGAAACAATTTATAGTTTTTACAGTTCCTTTAAAATATAACTAACTAAAATAAGAGTTTTGTCAGCACATAGTCTATGATATTGAACATTTTAAATAACTGTACGCTGCCGTATCTCAACTCTCATCTGCCAATAACACTTTATTGTTCCCATTGTATACTAATCTCTTTTTATTATGTAGATTTTATTAGCTATTTTGACTTCAAATACTTAAAACTCAACTCTAACAGTCTCCTACTAACCTGTTATTCTTTTTCGCAATATTTATTTTGTACAATTTTATTTTTTTAGTATAAACTGTTACGGGAGATTATTATGTAGATTTTTAGCAATCCAAAATCAGGCATACTGAAATATTACATTTTTTTGCTTATTGTCTTTCATTTTTAGATGTGCAGTTTGATTCTGTAGCAAAAAACGCGTAAACAATAGGATGAAAAAAACTGATGCCATCCGTAAGAAATTTATTTGACTGTTATTTAGGTCCTTTAGGGTAAAAACTGTATAAGAAAACTTCAAGCCTACTGCAGTTTTTGTTGCGACTTTAAAATCCAAGTGAAATTACTATTACAGCTTGCAATTCAAAAACAGGCAATTTAGACACTGCACCCAAATTGCATTGTACATTACCGAAGGAGTTTTTCAAAACACGTACAATCTACATGCTTTATTACTAATCAAACTGAATATTTTTTTATAATTAGGTATTTATAACACTGTTTTATATTACAATAACAGTGTAATTCAATTCTCAGATTATTCTTGGATATGAGATGCCGACACAACTTTGTGCGTATTTTAAGGCGAACATTAATTATTATTTTAGTGCAGGATGATTCTGGAAGAACTGTGTTGTCTGGTTACGAACTATATAAGTACGATTTGGGCTCATAAAGGGCCACTTATTAACAGCCCAATAGCCAAGGCAACTAAGGGACCTGCAGCTTAACGTGGAATCCGAACCACGTAGTATTTGTCTGATTTTCAGCTATTTAACAAAGCTTGGTGGTTCTCTCTCCTACACACGATCTCGACACTGACTACAAACCAAGAGACACACCCAAGACTTCCCTAGTTGTGTCAACGCCGATGGCAACCATGGAGTGGACCGAGCATGGAACCTATCGCCTACAATCTCCACAACAGTTTGTCCCCAAGTAGTTGGGTTACAGCACTACACCACTATTACCGACCTTGTCTAGACCTAAGGGGATGTATTTTTTTTCTCTTTCTGTTGATACATTTAACGTCGTTTTAAGTACATAATTAAGCACATAATGTCAGACTGAAGAGTCACAGTCACGTTTAAATTGTCATGATAACAAAACGTGCAAGTATTTGTAATCCAAGTGGGAAGTAAAACGTGACGGAGCATTGCGTCATTCATGGTGACGTCACTTGATCGGTGACAGTAGTCTATGAAGAGACATGATGTAGAACGCTTTAGATAAGACCCTCTCTTCTTAACGAGGATAAACTGAACAAATGAACTTGGGTGTGACTCATTTTACCTCAAAATGACATAAAATAAATGTGTCTTATCTCTCATAGCTTGACGAGGTCAATGAAAATTTATGGGTGGGTCCGAGATTCAAGTCACGCTCATTTGAAGAAGCACGCCATGTCCGAGTAAAACAATGAATCAACAGATCGTGAGTAAAAAGACAATGAATCTATAATCGGCTGAGATAAACTCGAAGTTCGCAATAAGGACATATCTGCCAGTAGAACAATGAAAAAATAAGAAAAAAAAAAAAACGATTCATTTAAATGCATATACCCTCAACTAAGTAAACAATAGAAAAGGTTTTCAATGAGAGTTAAAGTATTGATTTTCGTAAAAAAGCTCTCTAACACGTGAAATTAGCTTCTAGAAATAGAGAAAGAAACAATTTTGTGAGCATCATCGTGCATTCCAAGGATGATGGGTTTGCATTGTAAGCAAGCGATGTGGCGAGATGGAATCTAAACAATCCTGTAATATATTCCCTGTCCTCGCGGTATTGTGGAGAACACGCGTGTCCCGAGCGAGACGTAAAAACACGGAAATGTCGAGGTCGGCGACGTGACATATCTGCCACACTTCACCGACTCTGATCTCAGATTCTTTGTTGGGGTTCAGACTTACTAATGAAATTAGTAGGTTGTGTCACAGAGAAGAAAGAATCGGATATTGCATGCAATAGTGCACTGAATGTGTGTCTAGTAATTTCTCCAGTTTGCCAGTCGCACCTTGTCACTCCCTCCCTGTATTCCCCCCAAAATCATCAGAGATAAACGTAGTAATTATTATTCTATATGTATGTAGGTGTTCATTACTTTTTATCTATTTATAACTGCCAACTGAGGCGTGCGCTGTGGCCATAAGAAGCGACCCATATTTCTTCTTTCTCAGTGGTTGTGTGGCATCCCTCCAACATAACTCTTCCCTTCACTTGAGTCTTCAAGAGTTTCATGAAAGTAATTTTAAAGGATACATGTGTGAAAAGGAGAAGCAACTTCGTGTGTTTTGCAACATAAATAATTAATATGATATTAATAAAATATTAATATTAGAATAACGATCCATTAACTAACCATATCCAATCACTGTTGGCGATCTTGTCAATCTAATTCTCTTTTGACAACCTCCTCAGCCATCAGACACTATTATATCTCTTGATAATCTTCTCACGACTTACGACCATTCTTGATGATCTATCACCCACCACACTATTATAGCTCTTGATAATCTTCTCACGACTTACGACCATTCTTGATGATCTATCACCCACCACACTATTATAGCTCTTGATAATCTTCTCACGACTTACGACCATTCTTGATGATCTATCACCCACCACACTATTATAGCTCTTGATAATCTTCTCACGACTTACGACCATTCTTGATGATCTATCACCCACCACACTATTATAGCTCTTGATAATCTTCTCACGACTTGCGACCATTCTTGATGATCTACACAGACCACACTATTATAGCCTTTTACAAACTACTCGCTATCCACGATTACGACCATCGTCAAGATAATGCTTGACATTATTACAGTTCTTGACGATCTACAAAAACAAACACAACTAAAATTATTGAAGACCTACACTGCCACCAAGCTCTACTGTACATGTACAAAGCAAGACTATCTACTTTAAATTTCCTTGATTAAAATCTACGAGAGAGGATCTTATTTTTTCTTGTTTTGTTATTCCTACCAGAGATAATATTCTTTAGTGACCATTTTCTGATCTTTGCTGATCCTCTTTCAAGCCATTCCTAGTTTATCAGTTAAAATTATTGATTGCCTTTCCATTCCATTCTTTTCTATTGTAATATATATAGCCCATGGTTTTTTGTCAGCTACCATTTTTTTAATTTTAAAATTATGCAAAAGCTGTGTTTAATTTAACAAAACTCCAAAAGTCACTAGATGTTAATAGAAATAAAAATGTAAAGTGATCTCTTGTCACAGAGCTAAATCAAATTCGTCAAGCCATTTAAGACCTGCCTCACTGATTCTATGATAGCTAATCTCTCCGTAAAATAGCGCAAGGGGCACTCTGAAACTATGTGATCCATTGTTTTTATAGACTCTCCGTAATCACATGACTGATCTACTGTCAATCTCCATTTGTATTTCCAGTAGTTACATCTGCCCACTCCACTTCGGAACCAATATAACAATGTCCACTCCCTACGAGGGAGGTTCATCCCACCTACAGGTATTGACGGATCGTTAATAAGGAACTTATTATGTCCATAAAAGCTGTTTCACGTAATGGCCCAGCTAGTATTGAGCGAGAAATTGTATCTGCTCAACTAAAAAGTAGTACGTAGAGGTGGCCTTCGAGATTTTAAGCGACCCTTACTAATCGACCAGCTAATCGAAAATTAAACGTCTTTCTAAATGGTGCAAAACTCCACCACAATGATCATCCACAGTACCTGGGAGTAACGTTAGATCGATCAATGACGTTTAAAAGCCATCTTCAAAAAACAGCAGCTAAAATTAAAACCAGGGCAAATGTACTACATCATATTGCTGGGACAACTTGGGGTGCCAACGCACACGTCCTGCGTACTACTGCTTTGTCACTGATTTATTCAACTGCTGAATACAGTGCTCCCGTATGGCTAAATATCGCATAAACAAAAGCGATTGATTTTTTGAACATAATAGGGTCATGAGAGCTATTAGTGGCACTCTCATGGTAACTTCACTACTTTGGCTCCCGGTGTTGTGCAGTATAGCTCCTCCAGAAATAAGACGTCAAGAGACACTACTTAAAGAATTTAATAAGATCTTGAATGCCCCGCAACTCTACATTATCCGACTGTACTACTAAAGGCAGTCTGAACAATCTTGGCATGTCATAGATCAACATGCCATGACTGTTGGAACATTCTGTTAGGAGGTGAAGTGAGTTTACATCTTTTGTTTATTTCTTCGTTCGCTAAATGTTCTAACTGTATGCCAATCTTGGGACGTGACCTAGTTCGACCGATCTGCAAAGCTTACACAGCTGAGTGGACTGACAGCAAAGGTACACTAATGTGTTGATTGTATTTTACATGCTTGTGTTTTCACTCAGGTATATCTCGACGCAAACAGTTTTTATGTGTGGGTGGGTGAGGGGATCAATACCACCATACGTGTCTGGATGTGAATGGCCCATTTATGTAGTAAAATACACGTATTTATTTTGTTTATTGTTGTTGACAGTATCAAGATCTAAAAGAATGAACAAAGTACGCACAACTATGCTTGATTGCACATCTACAGATGATTTGTTTCGTTTTTGTACGTATTGTAGCTGAAACGATCTAAACGCTACCCTTTCTGAATCGTTTATACTCGTGTTATGAATTTTGAATTGAAGACTAGCCTTTTTGGTTTTTAGTTCATGATCTAATTACTTTGTAAGGAAATAAACACGACAAGACCAAGTATTGTACTGAAATATAACAATTTGGCATCCAAAATAAGAAAAATTTATGAATCATTTTCTAAAAACATGGGTGATATGTCATGGAAAATACGATAGGGCTATAAATTAGGAAAATCATCAGAAGTGCAAACAAAGGAACGATTTTCGGTAAACGTCAATATTTGACGTAAAAAAATAATAATATGAAATACAACATTTAAGGGGACATTATTTGTTATCGAACGTGAATTTATTATTTGATACTTTTTTACAAATACAGAAAAAGACCCAGCTCCTACTATCCAAACTTAGTGTAACACAAAATAAGCACAAAGGTAACTTAATTACAGGACAACTTTTCATAACTGAGAATACAGTATTTTCTCTTTAAAAAATGTAAATAAGATCTAAAAACTCCCCAAAACGTGGCATAACAGAAAATAATCATGAGACAAGTCAACTCTTCGGAACCATTTTCATCATTAATAATGCATATAGTATTTGATATTAATGCCATGTTAAATATGGGGAATGAAGCCAAACCTTCGCTAAAAGAGACACAACATACGTCAATTATGAGAGATTCTATGTTTATGAGAAGTTGAATCCATACATGAGTATAAAATTTAACAATAATTTTCTAAAAATAAACAGCATAACACAATACAAAAAGAATGAATAATCAGTACTTTTTATGGTAATTTTATGTTTACGTTTTTATATAAATTAAAACTGAAGCATAAAACCTCCAAATCTTGACTTAAAACAAAACAATCTCAAATAAAATCCTAACATTCCAATCTAAAAAAATCATAATAAATAAAACTTATTTTCTAAAGGTGCTGGAAAGAAACCCAAAAATATCCAGCCATCAGGCTTACTTACGTGTATTTTTTCCGTTCGTGTCTCCAACGAAGGAAGACAATGACGCCAATTTTGAGAAAAAATTTCGGCATGAATGACTTATTTTCCTAGTAAGTTGATGCGAATTAAACCTTAGTGTACATTCTTCATTTAGGTTGATCCAGAACTTTGCAATATTCCTTTGTACGTCAACGTTTTGACACCTGAATAAAGTTAACCTTAGCCGCAGAGAAGAAAGAATCTTGGTCGCATCCAACAGTGCGCTAAATGTGTGTCGAGTAATATTTATTCATTTTGCATGTAGATGGCAGCACCTTGACACCCTTTCCCTTTATACCTCCAAATCCTTGAGGATAAACGTAGTAATTTTTACTACATATGTGTAGTAAAAACATTAATGTGTATGAAAATCACTTTAATGTTTCAATAACTGCCAATTAGAAATTCGCTGCGGCCATAAGATATTAGTGACCTGTGTTTCTTTTTTCTCTGAGCCTTACCACACAATTTTTCCAGTAAACCCTCGATTTAACGGACCCCGATTTAACGTACTTCGGATTCAACGGAGAGCTTACAGCTGAATTACAGTATCTAAAATTCTAAATGTCACGGAATTCAGGAATTGTTATAGAACATTTGTAATTTATAAAGTGCGTTGGTTAATCACCTTTATACAATATTTATTTGTATATTTTATTAATCTTAGAGATGACTATTAGCTCGCAGCGTCACGGTTAGTTTTGATTTAGATGTGGCAATCGCATTAAGCCGCGTTAAGCTGGAGGTGATTTCACCCTGATTTAACGGACTAGAGCCTGTCCCATATAGTCCGTTAAATCGAGGGTTTACGGTTGATCAAGTGTAACTTTCCTTTGAAAACTGACGATCTGAGACCTGAGGGTTCAAATTAGGGTTGATGGTTATAATAGGGTTCTTCCAGGATTGTTTCACTTTATTCTGTAGGATTTACGGCCGAAATCTTAAGGACATTTAATTTAAATAAATTATACAAATGTATGAAATTAATTTGAGACAACCAGCACGTCAGTTTAATCTGTACGATTTTCAAACTGATTTAATATATTGAATTGTGTATTTTTAAGTTATGTTATTATGAATGTTTTTTTTTTTTTTTTTTTACAACAGACCGCTCATACGTTAAAACATATAGTATTACAGAAATCATTTTAAACTCAGGTCTTTAATAAATATTGTATCAATCATTGAATGTTGAAATTTCCATTAAGTTGTATAGATTTTTATCACTTAGGGTATTTTTAATTGTTTTAAGGTCTTAAGCAACTCCAAAGTTACATACAATAATCATAATATAAAGTTGTAGATTACCTTATAGTCGGCAAAACTGTTGAAATGTGCACAAACACGTAATTTTTGCTGGTACACAGCCGACAAAAGTAGGATGACTTTAATTTGAAGATTTCTAAAAAAATATATTTATGTACATTGTTGACTTCGAAATTCATATGATGCCAATGACCGAGAAGTTGTTTTACAAATTTTAAATAGTCTTTAGATCTTAACATTCTAGAGTTGGAAAAAGGAAATAATAACTGGTACTAACTGAACATTACAAACAGTCATGTTAAACATTACAAACAGCATGTTGAACATTACAAACAGTCATGTTGAACATTACAAACAGTCATGTTGAACATTACAAACAGTCATGTTGAACTTTACAAACAGTCATGTTGCACTTTTCTGAACCATTTAAAGTGTAAACTTTTTAAAATGTAGAAAGTCAAGATAAAAGTCAAATTTGTCTCCATTACTATTTATTTCATTAAGAAAAATCAATAGAGCACGGTAAAAGAAATTAAGGGAAAAGTATTTAAACATATAAAACTAAGTATAGCCGAAATAAAATTCGATTGTCTAGCTGTTATCATTGTCAACTGAGACTTGGTTGTTCTTGGGAGTTCCTGATTGTCGCTCTCCTCCACAAGACTGGGAGAGCTCTTGACACAACACTTGATGATACAATACCAGCAGGCTGTAGCAGCTGGTTTAACCATTGATGTGGCAAAGAATACCTGAGGTATCGTTTTAAAGTGTTTCCCCAGTGGCAAACGATACCTGAGGTATCGAATTTACAAGCCTATTTTTAGCGGCTATTTTTTCATACAAATAACCATGAAATCCTATCATATTATATATCACTACACTCGGAATATTCTCAAGAGTAAAATACTGTTATTTGATAAAGATACTCTTAAAAATACCTTCGCAAAAAATTATAAAAGACTAATTACAAAATCTGCACTCCACAAATATCCCCGCGCCCGAGCGTATACACAAAAGATCACACGTTTTTCCCTCCACTTTTGGCCAGGTAATTTTTGTATGGGAAAGATATGTACTCAGATACTTTGATTTGAGATCCTGGAGACATGATTGTGCTAGTTTATTTGCAAAAACATTTTTCTCAAATTTCATAATTTCAACCATTTGTAAAAAAAAAAAAAAAAAAAAAAAACTAATGTCCAATAAAACAAAAAAAATATATATTTTGAAAGGTTATTTTATACTGTACTCAATAATAATGGGTTTTATCAAATAAATGTAAGTTTACTTATTTTTCTGCGTATTTATTTTCATATACCTATAATTTCATAAATTTACACTTTTTCAAATATTTACAAAAATAAAACAAAATACAAAAAATTTGAAACAAAATTTTACTATATCTTGAAGAGAACCTTTTTTCATACATTTTGTATATTTTGATTATTCCAGTAAAAATTGTAGTATATTTTATAATTATGGTTACTTTTCAATTTTATAACTCAAAATGTACAAACTTTTATATTTTATTGGTAATAAAAATTTTTGATGTGAATATATAACATCGTAAAGATAAGAAACATATTATGTAGTTATTTCTGAACAAAAAAATATAAAACATGATACATTTTAGTGTAAAACAGTATTTTTTACTGAATTTTGAAGTATAAGGCTCAAAACAACAAAAACTGGCCTGCCACTATAGAGATTTTAAGCTGCCATGTATAGGGTTAACCAACGAAGATAAAAAAGCTTGATGCATTATTACACATTTTCAATATGTAGTCTAATAGTTTTAACATTTCAATTGATTACGCACAACTGGCTGGTTTAAAAAATTAATCACATTTATTTCGAGTCTAATTATGCCAGAACCCTTTGCATAATTTAATGTATTGATTTAATAGTATTTGTATTTTATTAAAACAAATTTCTAAAGAAGAGTTTAAACATACGAAATAAACTTTTTACATTTTTTGCAAGCTATAGTTTATAAACTATAGGTTTTTTACATTGTTTTGTGTTTTTATTAATTTTTACAACATGAAACTCAGCTATGGGTATTCTTAGTTGCCGTGGCTGTAAAGGACACGTGAAGTTGGTAAATTATGTGATGTGATAAGTTGGAGAAAATGATGTGAAATTTATAATAAAGTGATATAAACAACTATATGCCTTGTATTTTTGTGGTAATAGATATTTTTGTTAAACAATAAAATATATAAATCCCTAATCGTTCTTATCCTATTTTGTTGTTGCCTGGTTGTGTTAATGTATTAGCCTCTTTCAAGAAAAAAAAAAAACCGAATTATGTTGATTTAAGTCAACCCCTTAAAAGTGGCTAAAAATGCCTGGCACGTTTGGGTACACCACCTTAAAAAATACTTGGCTCGCAGAGATAAATATCTAGCCACATTAAATCACAGTAGAACCTCTTTGTGTAATTGTTTGTATTAGGAAATAACGTTGTATTAATTTCCTTTAAAGACCTTCGTTGGGGAAAAATAATATATTACTAATTAAAATATCAAGCTATAGTGATTATCTGATCTGGATGATTTCTAAAATGAATAAATTAATCAACAGATTCAGTTACGAACAATGTATAACATCAAAATCATTCCCAAACAGGTTCGTTGTAATGATAGTAGGGCAATAATAATGCAATCGTTAAGTAAGTTTGTACATTCCATTGTTGAACTTACCAAGTAGCGAGACCGCAGGAGGAAGCCACATGCCATCTGCGCACCTCGGGTTCCGGCCGCTGCCACCAGACTGCACTTCTGTGGTCGTGGTCCTCCGTGAGCAAGACTCGCCTTCCTCTCACCCCTCCACACATTTCAGTGTTGCCAGGTGTACGATAATTTACCTTTTATACGATAATTTTGAGGTTTCTATTTATATAGCGTATGTTTCTTGTTAGCCGCCATAAATTAATAAAAAGAAAGAGCAGCAAAACTGTGTTTATAGTAGTTTCAATAAATAAATCAATAACACTACCACTACACTACGATAATTTCACTGTATACACAACTTGCCGACAGACAGCCCCGCTTCGCTACTGGGTGGTTCACTACGCTTGCTTATTCTTCCTTCCGAGGTTGTTTCTAACCATCGCATCAATATAAAAGCTCAGCCTGCTGCCATTCTCCTAGATAACAAAGATTTTTAGTCTAGAAAATCCTGCAAGTTTATTTTAGCGGGATGCAAAGTAGTGCATTATGTCAGAGTTCGTAGAAAAGACCTTGAAAATCTCCATGTATATAGTTAAGATTTAGTGTCATATTTATAATTATTTCTTCATCAGCTGTTTGAAATAAATTATTACATTAAATTAGTGCCAATCTTACTCTTATGGGAAAAAGGAATCAGTGAGGGACTGTTCCTACCCCATAGAAATTGAATTTCGAGAAATCCTTCTTTAGAGGGTCTCTATGATACAAAACCTAACTTCCATCCAAACTTCAACAAAATATGTTCGTTGATTCCAGAGTTTTCTTGACGAGTGAGTACAGAGTTTTTGGATTTTATATTAAGATAAAGAGAGAATATCTTTTAATAAGACAATAACAATTTCTACATGCCGATGTTTTCTGGTTAGAATTTGTCATTCTGCGTTTGTTAAGTTCTTTTTTCTACTCTCCTGTGTTTTTGCTTTTAACATTATTTATATTACAGTAATCTATATTCTACAACTCAATTGATTCTTTGTTTGTGTAGTATTTGATTTAAAATGTAGGCATCATGTACAACGTACATTAGTTTTTAATTTTTCTTATAGGTTAGTTAATTTATTTGTCCCAACAATATCAATAACAATACTTTTTATAAGTTTACATGTTTAGTAACACTTTAGGAATTCTGCTTGTAATACCTGTTACCAATTTTGTAGTTCTTATGTGTTAAAAAAATGAATATAGAAGATGTCAAGTACCAGGCAGTCTAAGATTTAGATACCCATTTTTCATACGCATTTTATATTTATTTTTTAACTCAGAAACAGGTGGCAGCACAGTTCCTTGTATTAATTGTAAGTTACTTAAATACTTAATATTAGTTCACTAACCAGAATTACTTTATTTTTAATTTCCCAAAAACTTATGAATTTATTTTAGTTTCATGACTATAATTTATCTTTTTCTTCTTTCGCTCATGCCGTAGAAGCAGATATCCATCTACAGGCCCGTTATCGCTACTTCTAGATCTGTATATTTTCCTCCTTTTCTTTTTAGTAACATTTGCTTGGCATCATTCTCTTTTCTGTTATCTCTTTCATCTGTAAATATTTATATACTATATAGCAATTTTTCGCTATCTAAAAACTGTTGACCAAACTAATACCGTACTGATGTGTGACAATATTTCTTCCACTTCTTAAGAGTTAGATGATACAGTGATATCTGTACATATGCAGATAAAGAAATATTAAAATCCTGCTGGACTGCTCAATTTATATATCAAAGATACAAGTAGAACTAGGAAATAAGGCATCACTTTTCTGAAATCAATCAATAATTATTTTCTCATAAATCATGATACATTGTCATTCTACAGTATTTGCAATAAATTCCTTGCTATCAATGATGCTTTTGATTTTTGTCCAAATCATTTTTATTTCATTCGATGACTGTTGAATCTGACACTTTATATCCTTGCATTTAATCCTAAATCTTAATCGACTATATTAAATTTTATAATCAGCACTAGCACTTCAGGAAAATTACTCATTTCCACAGGGTGAGAGCAAGTGCCCCAGAAAGAGTTATTTCAAAACATCCAGTTTTTGTCGGAACCAAATCTGATTATTTTCATAATTTTCAGGCACAAGTTCAGTAAGCTGTGACTCCAAGAATGTTCTCAAAATGTGAATATAGGAATTGGACGTGACAGTGAACTAGAACGACTAAAATTAGAAATGGTACTTCCTCCTTCATCTTCCTCGCGACTGCAATCATCACCCAAACTCTATCATCTCTACTCTCCTTCGAGAGTTTTCAAACAACCTTTCGTTCCATTACTCAATTTGTAATGAACACTCTTAGAGTGGTCCTGAATTAACAACTCTCAAACTACAATTAAGCTCAATGGCCAGTCTTATGACATTTATAGAATCCTCGCTTGTTTCAAGTTGTCAATCTTTTAGGAACATTAAACCACATTTATTTTTCCTTTGACTGATTTAAAATACTTTTTTTTAAATTTATTATTTCATTTTGTTTTTCTGTTTCCGGCTCTAGCCTACGCACAGGATTTTCGCCCATGTAGGCTAATTTCCATATTATTTTATGATTATGTAGGAATTGCAATTTTTTTAAAAATTTATCCTTAGTTATTAGAAATTGTATTTTTCATGTATTATTTTAGTTAGTTAGTCATTTATATACTTTAATTGTGTACTTCTATGTACTGAATTTTGGAAATAAAATTTATTTCAATTTAAAAAAAATTAACTGTAGAAGCATCATCAATATCAATTATTCACAAAGAAATGCCACTAAAAACATTCGTCCTGTCCAAATGTGTCAATATAAGTATTGATATAGTAATTAAATAATCTTTTGGAATGCTATCACTCAATCCTCCAATAGAGCTTGGATATCTTGGAATACCAATGTCCAACTGATATTAGTGTAATATGTGAAACACATAAATTGAATGTTATGTTAATTACAAGATAATTATAATCTCTGTGTTTGAGAGGTTTATATGTTTAATGGGCTTTAATTTAAAACTTTATGGACTAAAAATGTTTGTTTGATTTGTCAGAAAGCCCTTTAGCGTTCCTAAACCAATCGCTTACAATAAGTTTAAACTATTTATGTGAAAGAATGAAACATTTAGGCAAAAAATAACAAATTTGGCATAATGAGCTTATAGCCTGACTCAGAAACATGAACTGATAGATAATTCAAACCATATCATAAAACTTGGCCACTGTTTATGTAAATTACATCCATCACATGTTCAGATCTTATTTTACTTTATCACTTTGTCTTTAAACCGATGAAATTTGTTTATGATTGTCATAGTGTTCATTTCTGTGACACACACGAGTAGTTAGCTGAAAGAAAAGTCTTTCAGAATTAGTTTAGCTTTCAAATCATCGTGATTTTATCTGTGTTTGCAAATGTTTGGTCCTATTCATTTTGTTGCTGGTTTTTATGTAGGCAGAAATGTGTCCATGGGTTACAAGATATATTGTAATTTAATTGATTTTATTGTATTCATTATTCTTCTCGGGGCTGCTTACCAGATGTCTCCTTCATCTAAGAAAGAGACGATGGCAGTCAGCATAATCGTCTGCATAGCTCATATTTCTGTATTATATCACTCTATTTGCTTTCGTCTACAGTTTCAAAAGATTTCAAAATTAATGTCACTTTTTGAAAGTACTGTGAGTGTTGTTTCTGGAATTATTAATGACGGAAGTGAAATAAAAAATGTCTACACTAGTTTAAAGCATGATAGAAATAACTTATATTTTGGAGTAGTGGCAGCTCTCACGCCAGCCTTCTTGTTTTCTATTCAACCTCTCCTTCGAAGTATGGCTGTTTTTGGAATGGACGGTAGTAAAGAACTTCAGATTGATGTATGGTGCCCTTTTGATATAAAAAAACCAATTTTATTTGAGATTATGGTAGGTCTTGAGTTTTTCACTGTATTTTGGGTTTGCCTTAGATTTTTTGCCTCCGATTCATTTTACAGATCTTTGTTCAAATTAAACATACAGATATTCAAATGTCTGGCAGAATTTGGCAAAAATGTAATCAGCCTAGATAAAACTAGATGTTCTAAAAGGAAGAGATCAAATAAAACCATTTTAAAACTAAACCTTTTCCAACATAGTTCTCATACAGGTCATTTGGATATAAATGAAAATTTACACAAATATTACTTGACGGATATTAATATAATGACAGATGATGAAATAGAAGAAAATCTGAGAGTGTTCATAAGACATCATCAACTTATTTTGAGGTAACTGATCAGTTTGAATTCACCTATTAATAGATTTGTTAAGTAAGTTATCACAAATGTTTGTTGATTACAAATTTTCTAAAAAAATGTATGACTTATCATGAATATAATAATCAGTTGTTTATAATGTATTTAATTAAAGTAACAAAACGTATTTAATATATGATTTGTTATTTAAAATTAAATAACTATATCAGTTTTCACAGCAGTACTGGAACGTTAACAGTGAAACAGACAGGTTGATTACCGTTGTTTAGATATTTTACAGCGACCCAAAATGGTCTCTTTTAAAATGAATATAAATGTTGCAAGGAATTAATTTAGGAGACTAAAAGATCTTAGTAATCACTAAGACATTAGAAAGGCCATTGGCCGAGCGGTCTAAGGCATCTGAATTAGAGATAGCGTAGATTCGAATCCTGGCCTTGAGTGAAGGTTTTTATCAGTAATATTTACCCTATTCTATACTGGTTCTCCCTCTAACTTTGTCTGATAAGTTCCCTGAATTAAACATAAGTCTATGGGGAATGAGTAGAGAAAGGCAAAAGGAGATTTGCCTACCCTTTTTATTTAAAAATAAAGGAATGTTTCTTCGTTACCAAATAAAACATTAATTGAAATTGTAGTACAATATTTCTGTAATCCTGTAAAAGGAGAGTGTTGATGGTAGAGTTTGGGTGATGATTGCAGTTGCAAGGAAGATGAAGGAGGAAGTACCATTTCTAATTTTATTCGTTCTAGTTCACTGTCATGTCCAATTTCTATATTCACATTTTGAGAACATTCTTGGAGTCACAGCTTACTGAACTTGTGCCTGAAAATTATGAAAGTAATCAGATTTGGTTCCGACAAAAACTGGATGTTTTGAAATAACTCTTTCTAAGGCACTTGCTCTCACCCTGTGGAAATGAGTAATTTTCCTGAAGTGCTAGTACTGATTATAAATTTAATATACTCGATTTAGATTTAGGATTAAATGCAAGGACATAAAATGTCAGATTCAACATTCATCGAATGAAAGAAAAATGAGTTGGACAAAAATCAATAGCATCATTGATAACATGGAATTTAGTGCAAATACTGTAGAATGACAATGTATCATAGTTTATGAGAAAATAATTATTGATTGATTTCAGAAGTCATGTCTTTCCTATTTCTACTTGTATCTTTGATGTATAAATTGACTACCTAGAGTATTCCCGCAGAATTTTAATATTACTTTATCTGCGTATGTACAGATATCACTGTATCATCTAACTCTTAAGAAGAGGTAGAAATATTGTCGCACATCAGTATTAGTTTGGTCAACAGTTTTTAGATAGCGAAAAATTGCTATATATTATATAAATATTCACAGATGAAAGAGACAACAGAAAAGAGAATGGTGCCAAAGCTAAGGTAACTAAAAAGAAAAGGAGGAAAATATACAGATCTAGAAGTAGCGATAACGGACATGTAGGGTGCCCTGTGGATGAATATCTGCTTCTACGGCATGAGCGAAAGAAGAAAAAATATAACATTTTTTTTCTTAAATTAATCATGAAATAAATTTATATATAAGTATAAAAATAAAAAACCATTTCATAAGTTTTTGGGAAATTAAAAATAAAGTAATTCTGGTTAGTGAAATAATATTAAGTATTTAAGTAACTAACAATTAACTGTGCTGCCACCTGTTACTGAGTTAGAAATAAATATAAAATGTATTATTTATGGATATTTTATCTCAAGAGGATAACTTTTCTGAAATCAATCACGAATTTCGTTTTAACTATGACACATTCTAAAGTCTTCGAACAGAGTCCTAGCTATCAATTATGCAAATCAGTTTGCTTTTGATTGTTGTCTAGCTCATTTTTCTTATCTTTTATTGTGTAATTGTTGAATGTACCATTTCCGGGTTGAGAATATTCAATTTGTAATGAGCACTAACACTACTGGAGAATTAATAATTTTCTTATTTACTCTAAGAAGTAAAGACATGTTTCCATCCTATTGTTCTTTGCTCTTCTGGGCAGTTTTCTACCCACTGTTACATAAAATGTTTACTAACGCATAATATGTTAATGTAGAAGCTATTTGTTTGTGTTTAATGGGCTTATTATCATATATGAGACGCAGATAAAATGTTGTGCATATTTTAAGGCGAATATAAATGAGTATGCTCAGAAAGAACCTTTTAGTAATTGCTCAATAGACAGGGCAACTGAGGGAACTGAGCTTTACGTGGAATCAAAACTACATAGTATTGGTCTTCTAATGAGCTAATTGATAAGCCTGATACTCAGTTCTCTCCCCAACAGAACTTCAGGATATTGTCTACCACCCACCATGGACACCCCATATTTCCTTAGTAGTTTTCACATTGATAGCAACCATTGAGTGGATGCCATTAAGAGGGCCGAGTACAGAACCTATCACCTACAATTTCCACAATACTTTGTCCCCACAAAGCTGGGTTACATCATTGCGCCACTAGCTTCTTAATACCTAATTTGAATTTGAACATAATGTAAATTTATAGTAAAACATTTTGAAAGATACAAATAAGGTACATACTGCGAAACCATAACATTTCTGTTAGGAAATACGCTGAAGCTGAGTTCTTCCTTTCCCCTTCCCCATTGAACGAATAGTCACATACTAAGTAAATTTTATTTTATTTACTTATTTTTCATGGAGTAGCTCTACTTTTATTTCACATAATTATTTCAAAAATGTAAAAAAATATTTAACCAACTGTCCCGACATGTAACTTAAAAAAAAGAATAAATATCTTATTTTGGAATCACTTGTCTTATTCATGAAAAATTAAGGTCTCTAAGGTATTATCTTCTTAAAAAAATAGCACTTCACACATTATACAACTGTCAAATAAGTTTTAGTTTCTATTGGTGAGATAACTGTTAGATCGGTCGAGAGGCAATGGGTTGTTTTATATCTATGGTATTTGGCTGTTTTTTAATGACTCCTTTTAACTTGCTGACAACAGTTAAAAGACCCTTTTTACATCCAGATAACCGTTTACAATTTCTCTCTTCCTCAACTTGATATATTTCTGCCATTGCAGAATTAAATGATACGTTACCGTTTTCATACTAAACCAGATAAACACAATAATTATCTGTTCTGCTTATGTTAACCAGATGTGCAAAAAAGACATGTGAGCTTTACAGCCCAGTGATGCTAATGTACCTGCTCGGTTTGATGGGATTTGCAAGTTTTGGATCATTTGGAGTGTTTAATGTAAGTTTATATTTATGAATTTGTATTTTTTTCACATGTTGTGGTGCAATTTTTGTTTTAATTGTGATATTTTAGAAATTCTATGCCTTTATTTTCATATTAAGAATATATGTACGGGACACTTCTGATCATTTTGTGTGCATTTTCTGTCAGTGGCTATGCTTGTGTCAACTCAGACCTCAGCCACTGTAATGACGAACTCTTTTTCCCTGTGCTATTCCCGTGGATTGGAAGTCACTTTAAGCGAGAGGTCCAATGAACCTAAAAAATAAAAATGGGCTTGTCTAAGCAAGTGAGATGAGCAGTTTCTTTATTTTATTTTAAAACCATACAATTTTTTATTTTAAAATTTGAATATTTTACTACTAATCTATATTTATACTAGCTGTACCCGCCCACTTCACTGGTCATAATATTGAGTTTGATTTAGAACCTAATAGCTGAAAGAATTCGAGCATTTTTGCTTCTTCTACAAATATTAGATTTTTTAGGAGGCATGTCATAAAAAGTAAACTGCAAAACAAATAATTATTTATTTTTTATTTTCACGTTTCACCACATGTTTTAATTACCGAGGAAAAAAGGTTAACACCAAATACAGATCACCTGATCAAGTAAAAGTAGTGTGTGCTACACTCTCAAGGTGAAATGTAGAACTACAATAAATCAAAACATATACAGTACTGTTGTTGTGAGAACTTCAATCTGCTTATGGCATGTGAAACTACATTAAACCACACAGTCATATGTTTTTTGTAAACAATTCAGATTCTCCATTTGAATAACATGGGATCTTTAGGAGCCCGTGGGGCGGGACCCTATGGACGGATCTGCATCAAACTTCACAGAAACCATCTCGGGAGTATACAGGACAACATCCTAAAGTTTCATGGCGATCGGTTGGATGGTTTGGCAGCGCATAAACTTCAAACATATATATATATATATATACATACATCCTCTTTTATAAATATAGAAAAGAGGATGTTTGTATATATATATATATATATATATATATATATATATATATATATGTTTGAAGTTTATGCGCTGCCAAACCATCCAACCGATCGCCATGAAACTTTAGGATGTTATCCTGTATACTCCCGAGATGGTTTCTGTGAAGTTTGATGCAGATCCGTCCACAGGGTCCCGCCCCACGGGCTCCTAAAGATCCCATGTTATTCAAATGGAGAATCTGAATTGTTTACAAAAAACATATGACTGTGTGGTTTAATGTAGTTTCACATGCCATAATCAGATTGAAGTTCTCACAACAACAGTACTGTATATGTTTTGATTTATTGTAGTTCTACATTTCACCTTGACAGTGTAGCACACACTACTTTTACTTGATCAGGTGATCTGTATTTGGTGTTAACCTTTTTTCCTCGGTAATTAAAACATGTGGTGAAAAGTGAAAATAAAAAATAAATAATTATTTGTTTTGCAGTTTACTTTTTATGACATGCCTCCTAAAAAATCTAATATTGGTAGAAGAAGCAAAATGCTCGAATTCTTTCAGCTATAGGTTCTAAATCAAACTCAATATTATGACCGGCGAAGCGGGCGGGTACAGCTAGTATTAATATATAATTGATTAAATATAGTTATTAACTAAACATAGAATATTTTAATACTTATAATTTCAATTAAAGTTATTTTTTCAGACCAATGGATTAAGAGGTGTCCAACCACTTTCGGTTCTCCTCTTCAGCATCGCTAATCTGCTGTGTATGTACCTTATGTCCACTGCTGGGGATGACCTTGCCCAAAAGGTTGATAGTTCGCCTTTGTCATATAAATAATTAATGATTAACTTAATCAATGATTTATGATAAAAATTACAGCCTTAGTCATACGAGTTGCAGCATTTAACATTAATTTGGCCATGTTTTGAAAACTTGGCCATATAATACAAGTAAACATTTAGGCACTGATGTGGATAATACCAGGTTTAAGTATATCCACAGGACAACACACAAAGCTCTAAGGACTCCCCTAGATATAGCTGCTGTTGAGGATTGCACCTAATGGTTGAAGGACCGATGCTTCTAGGTGTCAAATGAGGCGACTGAACCTGATTCTTAACTCGTAAGAGTGATGATTCTGTGAACTTCGATACTTGTTAATATATGGTATTTGAATGTCTCGACTTCTACAAGAAAGATGAAAAGTGATCCACAAATGGGATGCTTCTATTCCAAAATAATCAAGCTCAGATAATAGTTTTACAAGGTCAATCATGTCAAAAGGCTTTGTTGATAATGTTGATAAATTACAAAACATACTAACTGTCGGCTGCCTGTATCTAAAGCACACACTTTTGAAGATATCAATAAGTGAATTGCATCATCAGTTCATTTGCCGCACTTGCCGCTTATAAATAAAGTTTATAAGCGGTGAAGGTAACGTGATTGGTATGAAATTACTGCACAAATGTTTAAATCCCTTTTTGCTTTCTCCCATATGCGCTAGCAAAGAGAAAGTATTGTGATCGCCCAAAAAAATATTTTGTTTACTAGTTGTTGTAAAAATCCATCTTCGGGTCCCCTGAACCCAAAAAAAGTGGTTTTTTTCGGAAAATATTTTGATGTCTGTCCGTATGTGTGTCTGTCTGTGTGTATGTGCTATTTGCTGTAGACCAAACGGATGGATCAATTTTTTAAATTTCGTATGTAGGTGTATTTAGCCAATATCTCCAGAAAATTTTTTTAATTTTTTTAAATTTTGTTTTTTTTTAATTATTATAGGTAAAAAACATACAAAAATGCAATTTTTTTCTCAATTGTTCAAATGATTGTATGTATGTTTGGTATTATGGGAAATAAACTCATTTATTCATTTAATTAAGAGTAACAGAACAAATATTTAGTATTTGTTTAACAGCTATTTTCATGATGTACAAAAATCATACGGTTTTAAATCCACACTAAAACTATGCAAAATATTTACACCATCATATATACTACAAAGTATAAACAATAACAGAATCAAAATGTTTGATGAAAATACTTGTTTTCACATACTTTTGATGAACCTAAATTCTTCATAAGGTGATATTTATTAATCTTTGTTTGTTTGAGACGATGATTGTGTGTGAGCATGTGCGGTGTGTGTTGATATAAATTCAATCTACTGTATATTCAGATTAGTAATGGGAACATAATGATTTTTATCAAATACTCTTGAAGGATCCTTTGCTGAATAATCCAGAGAGTTTTTTATTCACTTAGGCAAAAGAAATAGTTTTCTTACAAACTAAATATAACTTTTACCGTTTGATTGTTATTACTTATTATGTTCTAGAGCAGTGAAGTTGCCATAAACCTAGTCGGTGATCCTTGGTATGTCTGCTCCAAGAAGTTTCGCTCCAGTCTGGTGTTAGTCCTTCAGAGAGTTAACGCCAGGGTGCAGGCCTCAGTCATTGGAGTTCCAAGCATGCCTCTTGGCTGTGGCACGTTTCTCTGGGTATGGTAACAATTTATTTTTGGTTTTGTATTTACTCTTTTAAAATTGATGTTTTATGTACAGTAGAACCTTGATAGTTCAAAACTCAACACTTCAACAGTTCTTATACTTCAACAGTGGCCATTGGAGTACATCGGAGATTAATTTTGTCTCTTTATACAGTGTCTGTGAACCTTGCACAGGTGTTCTATTTCACAAACCAGGTTTAGCATCTTCTAACAGTGCTTGCTCATTTAGAGTTACAGCTGCTGATGACTGAGGAAAAACACTGAAATATGTGTCCTATTGTCAAATTTTACATCATACCTTCGACACCATCCTTCCTAGAAAAGTTAAAGTTTAATACCATTTTTTAACTCGTGAATACACTCTGAGTTACCCTTTGTGATGAAAGGAACTAAAAGTTTTCCCCCTGGATTAGACTATCAAGCTCTATTTTAGAAACATGATTTTCACTATTTCCAGATTATAGCTCATCATATTTGCTTTCATGTCAGGGAACCTTCCTTCAGCAGTAAATAAGAAATAATCAGTGTATCATTGATATAACTCTTTGAGCTCTTGCAAAAGTTTAGTATCCAAAGGAGTGGTGAAAAACTCCCGACCCAAGGAGATCTTCTCATTACAATTATTTTTTCTTAGCTCTGAGTAAGCTGCTTTTTATATACAATACAACCTTGTTGATCTGCCTGAATGTGGTGGCCAGATTTAGAGAAAAGTCAGATAAGCGAAAGGCCATTTAAAGTAGCACTTTGAGACAAAATAAGCTCCTACAAAAGTTGATACAATACTATATTTTAAATATTTTGTGCCTAACTGCTTTATCTGTTAGCTTTTCAATGTTGTGGTTGTAAAAATATAAATATTTTAAAAAAAACTAGTCGAGCCAACTGTATTGACGAGACTGAATGATTTTTTTAAAATTTTTTGTGACGGAATACCAATTGCAAGAAACCATTGTCATATCCATCCATCTAACTGATTATATTTTTTTAATAGCGCACAGAGCATTAACCCTGATGTTTTGGTTTTTAATTTCGATTTCCAATCCCAAACAAATGCACTTATATTGTATTTACCTTCATTGTTAAAAACAAAACTTTGGAATAACCACTCAAAAACTATTTCCACTTTAGGTTTCCGAATCACAGGAGGGTGCAGACGACCGAGTCGGTCAAGTGAGGTTCTACTGTACTTCCATTTGTCAAATGAGAAAGCCATCTCCAGATTATGTTAGGTTCAGTTCCTTCCTCTACCCTTTATCCAATCCTTAGGGACCATAGTGACTCATTTAAAGAAAAATTCAAAGAACTGGGATTACTGACAGTTTATGTCCTTTACATATTACATTGTACAATGATAGTAGTAAAGAAAAGTTACTTAGATAGATGTATAAAAAACGTGGTATTTAAACACAATTTTATACTACAAGATATAAGGATAGAGTAACAGCGCAACCACATAGGCTGGAATTATTCAAGAAGAAGGCTACCTTTTTAGGCCACAAGTTTCTAGAATGCTTACCTCACGGCCTAAAAATTGTAACCTACAGTACTAATTTTAAAGACAAATCAAATTTTATTTGATAAATATAACACCATATTCAGTAGAAAAGTTTCAACAACTGTTTTAAATGTTATATATATTTTTTCTTTATAAATCTCTCTGGTCTGAGGAAGGTAAAAGTGGTTTACAAATTTAATCACTATAATATCTGTACATTTTATACTTATATTGTTATAGATGTTTAGTGTCTGATGTTCACTTGTATATTTTACTGATATTTACTTATTTAAAGTATATTGTCATTTAATTTAACTTTGTTTCAGTTTTTGAAGACACTAATCACCTTTTACTTATTCTTGGTTCAAGTTCAACCCAAAAAGTGAAAAGCAAGTACATGAATGAAGATTGTACTAACACGTGTGTTATTTGAAACATTATTAGAAAAAGAAAATGTATACTGTTATTTGCTATGTGTTAGAACACTCAATTTCACTTCCACTAAATAAAATATTACAAGCATAAATGATGTCACTTATTTGCAATGATGTTTATGATTGTGAATTGATCAAATAAAGTAGAAAAGTACTAACCTTTGAAACATTAGCTTAACAAACTAAACGGCTAAATGATTACGTACAATTGTGAAAATTGCCGTTTCTTGTCAATAGATTACATTTATATTTTCCCATAATTTCATTACACATTACCATAAATATTTTGAGAGGCTTTCAGAAGAGCGTATTATAAAGCCACGATTATATATTTATTAATGCTAACCCAATTTATATTTTATTTGGTAATCGATAAAACAATTTTCATTTGCAATACATAACATCAATTTAAGGTGGAATATTATGTGTAACCAATTCAGCATGATAAATAGGAGATTATTAAAATTACATTTGAGCTGTTTACTTTTAATTTACTTTTTAGAAGCATTTATACAAATTCACAACAATTATTTACCATTGAATTCAATATACTGTATATCAAATCTTTATAAATAATTAATAAGATGAGCTAGAAAAAAATACTTCAGTGCTTTTTCTAAGGTTTAAAAACATTTTGTTTTTAGTATTCCCTGTTTACTTGAGAGATAAACAAACTGCCTAGTTATTGTTAGTTAATCTAGAATTTAATTTTATGAAGTTATTCAATATTTTCCCAGTTAAATTTAATTTTACCCTTGCAAAAGTAGTGCAAAACAATAGTTAATTTGAAAATCTAAAAATAATTTCCAATACTTTTACTTCCCATACTTAATTTTATAAATGCTCAATAAATAAAATTTTACTGTCAATATTTTTAACTAGTTTTTTTTCCATGAACTTTTTGTTATGTAGCTATTGATGTTTATTGTACAAGTGTTTGAATGAAGTATAAAGCACACATTAGCAACAAGGTAGAGATCATAAAGAAATTTAATACCATAAACATAGTTACTTTAATTATTGTGTTCAAGTATACTAGACGAAAATGAAGGATTTGTAGAGGAAAAGGTTTCAACTTGAGATTCGGTGGCAAAGTTCCCAGAGTGGAACTTGAGCTCCTTACTGTGTCTCCACTTCATCCTTCTGTTCTGAAACCACACTTTCACCTAAAACAGACGTTTATATTGAACAAAGATTCTATTAATTGGAGTCTATATACAGCACAAACTTAGGTATAAAAAGAAGATGCCATGCTAAGTGTTTAAGGCAATAAAACTTGTGAATGGCAAAAGATTAATTAAGGGAAAACGGCTGTTGTGTATTAACACAAAATTTAATTTATTTGATTAATTTTTTCTTAAAACTCTGGTGACTTTTTTGCCAGCATGAATCTATCTTCAATAAAAAAAGTTTCATTTTTTTTAACTTAGCATATCTGTAAAATTAGTTACATTCCATTGATCCCAAATTTGACAGTCTTCCCCAATGAATAATTTTATGGCAGCCTCTGACCTTCTACCTGGTATTGACTTGAAACTACTTGCAACTCGGTCGATTAGCAGACGACAAGTTGTCGTCTGTCCGTCCGTCCCCAAACCACTGTGTGATTTAAGAGTCATGGCAGTTGACTCCCCTTCCCTGGTAGGCTACCAGTCAGCCCCAGTTATCAGTAACTGACGCCAGTGTTTTGCAATTAATTAAACATTACTTCACTTAAAAACGTATCACGCTTACATTTTTGAACACATGTATATTTGAAATGTTAACATGCTTTATAGAACAAGTGTGACTAGATCATTCTGAGACAGATTTTTTCTAACTGTTCTAACGATAGTAATTGGAATGTAAAAATGCACAAAAACAGTTAACAAAAAAAAAAAAAAAATGTCTTAGAGGGCAATAGACAATTATGTTCAGCATTCTTTAATTCTTTATTTGAATTTAACATTGACCTTATGGAGAATTAAATAAAAAATGGTGGCAAGTGTAGCAGACTTTTAAGTCATATAAAATTCATCATTACGTTCAAGTGGACTGTCCGTACATTTCTAGAACTAAAAATAAATTTGAAAAACTGCAAAATACTGTATTACCAATAACGATTACAGAAAATTTATATTTTGAACAATAGTTTAATTATTGTCAGTACATCTGACAGCTGCGTAACTAAGCCTTGTTTCGGGGGTGGAAGGAGCGAATAGAAGTGATTCAGTCGTTACTGCGTGGGAGGCGTTGTACAGGGAATTTAAGGTGTTCATTAGGGACAATTTAGGATAAACATTTAAATGAGGTAAAACTTTTCATATTGATTAAAGTACATAGTTTTTAATATTCCCTTAATAACCCACTCCCTAGTTTTTCCACTGACATGTGGCATAGGCTCGATATGAAAGTAGCAAGAGATAAATACAGGGATTTTTACGTGGTAGAGGTCAGAAGACACTCATTAGTCTTTAAGTAAGCATATCTCGAGACTGATATGAAAATAAAGGTCTATTTAATCTGAGTAAAACGCTACAAATCCGACTTCAAAAATTGCCTCTAACTTGAGTAGTGGGGATTTAAAGTTACAAAATAATGGATTTCTCTTTATTAGTTATTTCTCTCGCACCTTTTAGTATGATAAAGCAAGAAATACAAGTTTTTGACACACTGGAAAGAAGAATGCCTTGAAAGTAAATGTTTATATTGTATTTTCAACATCTTAAATAGTCTTTTCTATGTTATTAGTAACTGCCTCCTTAAAAAAATTAAGAGGAGGGGGGTTAAAGTTCATTCATGAAACCAAGTAGTCAAAACATAATGTCAGGAGTTAGTGAGCAATAAGTTTACATAAAATATGTAAGATAACACATGATTAAGCCTTGATTTATATGTTTACAGTTTATTGCATAATTTTTTATTTCATAATTGAAGTGGCCACTATTCAAGTTATAGGCAATATTTTGAGATCAGATTTATGACAGTTTATTTAACTTGGTAGTCCTTTATTTTCACACCAATCTGGACATTTGCTTACATTAAAGATAACCGACTCCTGAATAGGATGTCGTCCCCAATGCTCAAAATTCATGAAAACATCATACAACTAATTACTTAAAGCAAAATAGAAAGTTGTAGCAGTCTAAGTTTTATAATTTAGTAGATATAACAAAGTGTTTAAACTTATTTTACACACTGTGTAAGGACTCAACTGCGATAATAAGCCATAAGGCAATGAACTAAAAACAGGAACTGTAGCTTTTTGATGAAAAAATTTGGTTCTGTACTGAATGAAAAACTAAAATAACAAATGAAATCAAATTTCCTTTCAGCGTACAAGTTCAGAAACTAAATCTTTATATTATATGTTACACTCTTCTTACTTGAGCATCTGTGAGGCCAAGAGTCGCAGCTAGTTGACGCCTGTCAGGCTTGGTAATATACTTTTGTATCTGGAACCTCTTCTCCAGTCCTTTGCGTTGAAGGTTAGAAAATACAGCTCGAGACCAGGAGCGCTTCCTCTTGGCTGTATTGTTGCACACCATAGGATTCCTTTCTGGAGCTTCACTCTCTATTATCACTAAAACAACAACAAAAAGGATTAAAATCGTAGAAATATAAGAATAGCATAAAATAACTACTTTGACAGAAAAAATTACTGATTTTTTTCCATTATTTAATTGTAAGTAATCAGGTTCAGAAATAATACATGCTGAAATTGTTACGTATACTGACCACGGTACCTAGAAAAGAAGAGGGTAGATATCAAGGGCATTTCGCATGAGTTTACATGGGCGAAATGGTAGCTGGGTGGAACAACAAGAAACAAAAAAATACGAAAACACTGTACTAATTCCAGTCGGTTTAGGTCAAGTTGATTAGTGGTAAATAGCTTACTTACTATTTCGCTGACACTTTCCATGTGGTAGATTTAGTGACCAGTTTTAATAAAATAATTGAGCCAGCTGATTTCACCCATGTCATGATACTACCATCTGTTCTGACTATATCTGACCTACGATGGTAATACTGACTATATATTTTTTCTTATTTTTTATTTATTTTTTTAAGAAGAGGATGAACTCCTTCTTAACCTTACTCTGCCCATTCCCCATAGACTATTGATCTGTGTGAGGAATTTATTCAGACAGAGTAAGGGGGCAAACCAGTACAGTAGAAGGTGAATATTACTGATAATTTTCTAGTTGCGCTATCTCTAACCCAAGCTCAAAGTCCTAAAGCTTTAGACCACTCGGCCACCGGCTCGCCCAAACCTTTACTTTGCAGTTCACATGGGCCTGTAGGTGGAATTAGTTGACCTTTATTGAACGAGTGAAGATCAACCTGTAGCATTAACTCAGTTTGGGGTTCAAACCTAGAAACTGGCTTCCACAGCCCGAAGCCTTATTCACTACGCCAGAAAAAATAAACAGGAACTTATTTTTACATAATGTGATTCTTACAATAATTTTTAAACATTTTAAAACTAGTTCCGAATGTTATGTTTTAAAGAAATGAACCATTCAATATCAAAATTAGAGGCACCAGAAAACTGGAGAGTGTATGAATTAGCTCAAAATATTTGTCCTAACATAACTTGCCAGTGTGGTGGCTCAGTAGCTAAGACTTCGGACTGCAGAGTGCAATGTCCAAAGTACTAATACACAAAGATCTGCTTAGAGCTTATTACTTAAAGCTTCCAGTAACGACCGTGTCAAAGTGTTATTTACAATATTTACATCACCAAACGTTTCACCCATAGTGTTATGTGGCATTCTCAGTGGTATCTCAGAAACTAACTGTATCTGAGACTAATCAGTCTCAGAGATACCACATCACACCATGGGTGAAACGTTTTATGATGTAAATATTGTAAATAACACCTAGAAGCTTCGTTAATCGTTACTGGAAGCTTTACTTATAAGTCATATTCAATGCAAAAATTTTTTCACCTCATTTAACTCGAGAGTAATTTTTTTATACTAGAGATTTCTTTGCAGATACAATAACTATATACATGTAAGTAATAAATTTACGATATGATTGAACTAAAGTCAACCTTGTTTGTTCATTTACTATGATTGAACTAAAGTCAACCTTGTTTGTTCATTTACTATGATTGAACTAAAGTCAACCTTGTTTGTTCATTTACTATGATTGAACTAAAGTCAACCTTGTTTGTTCATTTACTAAAACCCACTAAAAATTTCAATGTTCTGGATAACACGACAACCCCCAAACTTGAACACTTGTAAGGTTTTTCCGTCTTTTTAGAGGTTCTCTGCAAGATCAAAGGCTGAGATCTTCAAGCGAGATCCAAGCAAAGTTCAGTTGTGATGTCTCCATAAAAGTTCCCTCATGGAATCAAAGGCTGAGAATCTCAAGAATATATTGTGTACTTATGACTTGAATTCTATACAAAAAGGTAAGAGTAACACAAATAAAACATCAAAAGTGACTCATTCATTTGACTTACAGTTGGTGTAAGGCCGGATGGGCTTGGGGTTGTGTAGCACAGATGCCGTTAGGTGAGGGTGATGGTGCGAGTAGAAGGGCCCCAAGTAGTGTGGCGAGTCAGCCCCTAGGCGGCAACATCTGAGCAGAGAACTGACACACTCTGAACATGGTGGGGATGATTCTGGACACCTCTCTTCTGAAATTATAAAGATACTTTATCTTCAATGTTACAAATAAATTAGTTGAACATGTATAATAGCATGCTATTAATTTTGAAAACCAAGCAGTATATGCTTTAATAATTAACCTGAGAAAAATTTAAAAAAAAGTCAAATTAATCCTTAACAAATTTATTCATTCTAAGAAGATAAAATAATGCAATTAGATGGGGATGTACTTGCTGAGTCTTGCACTCTGTGATAATTTCTAGATAATGCAATATTTCCATAAGGTAGTTAAGACGTTTCTTGCGATTCAGAATCAGATTGTTATTGCAGGTTCTCAAACTTGACATTTTATAACAAACAATCTTTTTCCTAATCGTTTGGATTAATTTTTTAGGTATGATATCAAATTAAAACTTACATTCATTAATATTGTTGTGAAAAGAGAATTGATTTACCAAGAAAACAGTTCCATATAGATTTCTGAGCACATAACTTTTCATTCCTTTAGAACATATAAAATAGAACACATTTTAATTTTATTTGTTCAAATAGAGCATTAAAATGTGTTCTATTTTATATGTTGATATACACAATAAAATATCCCAATGATCGTCCTTCATACAATTTGAAAAATGTATTTTATTCACCATATGATCATATTTCAACAAATATTGTACGGATGTTCTTTTTTATTATTTTTTGTAAACATTCCCAATTGTCACAGGTATTTAGGTACTTAAAATAACAGATTGATTTGAACTTCTTTTATCATGTGGTAAATAACCTAATATGTAAAGTTAAGATGGCTTGAATTGAGTAAGATTTCAACTATGGGAGTAATTTTTCTTGACAGATTAATTTCTAATAGATTTTGTTTGTTTGTATATCCTCTACACAAGTTTGATGACTAAAAGATATTGTATGAATCTGATTTAAATCATTTTTAGTTAATCATAATAATGTCTACCACATGCTAGAATTTACTAACAAGTGTAACGATACATAACACATGTAATAAAAGCTACATAATATTATGATCAATTTCTGTATAAACCAAGATTGTTAATGAATCCACAAAATAATTTGTACTAAACTTGAATTGGGAGACATTTCACTTTTTGTTTTTTTTTAATTGCTAACTAAACTTCTTTCCTCTTCTTTACTAACATGTTACAGTTCTTTAATGGTATGTCCAAGAGAACTATTGACAAAGCTGTTCTGCTAGAAAATCTACAATGACAACCATAAGCATGATGCCTTTATCAGGACCTTATCATCGTACAACATGTACCAAGATGCAGCCTACAGATTGCTTGTAACAAAAGGGAAGCCCCATCCTTTCTAGTTTGATTTTTATTGCGTAGTAACAATTTTTAACATGTCATGCAATCGTCAATATTATATACATAAATATTTAAAATGTGTTAAAATTCTAAAACTAAACAACAAATTGTCATTCACCCCACATTCACATACATATTACTAACATTCATACACAGACAATCATATTGTCTTCCTGTCCTGCTGTTTAATCTTCCCAGCGACTCATCATGAACTCATCCACAGAATAGAAAGCTTTAGGCATCAAGAGGTGTGTCTAAGTCGAGTTTTTTTTCTAGGCGTTTTTCTTAGTTTTCTAAAACTAGATGGGTCTAGTTTTAGTGTCTAAGGCGAACTCAAATTGTTTTTTTCTAGTGATGAATCATTAGTATAAGAAGTAATATTTTTATGATTGATGTTGATAACGAGTTAAATGTAAAAACTTAAATCAAAATTAGTATGTTTCAACTGCAAAATATAATTTTAGAAACACTTTCACTGAATTTTCATAACACAATTTTTATGGAACGATAACTCTTGTTCTACCACCAAGCGCTGCCACGTCCATAGTTATATAATTGACTATTGAAATAAATAGACTGCTCTCATCCGCAAGGGAATGCGTGTGCTGTAGGCGCTCATGTGCTGCAATCAAAAATTTGGACGGCTATTTGGCGTACTATTTGCTCAGCTATTAGTGACTTCAGCGTGTGCTAGAGAGAGACAGAGAGTGGTACGAAAAGAGATAGAGAGGGAGACTGCTGGTGCTACCTATGAACCACGTACAGAACCACGTTAATCGACAGTAAACCCGGTTCTCCGGGACCCATTGAGTGAACAGTCTTCTTGTTTCTGTAGTCATTGGTTCTGCCAAAACGTTGGAGCATTACGGTATCTAAAACATTTAAGTCATGGGACTGCGAGTTTTGTAACTCGATAGTAACTCTTACGGCTTTATGTAGACATCGTGCAAGTTCTGTTGTTATTGAAGTTGACCAATTTGACATATTATTTTAGACAAATTATATATATATATATATATATATATATATATATATATATATATAAATGTAATCTAATCATGTAAGTAGGACCTCCACTAGAATTTTCGTAAACAATCTGAATGTTAGGCCTAGTAAAACGCAATTAGAGAAAATAAATATAATGGAGTAACCACTTAAAAGTGTTTATTCAGGCGCACAATTGAGCGCTTCATGGAATTTAATTCTAGATTTCACGCAACTGTCGCTAGGAGTAGCAAAGAACTTGTCTCACTAACACACATATAACGTGTTTCCCTCCCTTCTCTCTCGCACACTGTCCCCACAAACAAATTGTATAAAATTACTTAACTCATTCATAGCAAATTTTATAAATTAAGTTTTTATACGTTATTAATCTTCTGTTTCAGTCAAAGATAATTTTGTACATATTTCAACTCAACATTATTATGTGTAATATATATATATAGTCTAACTAATATATAATACAAATTAGTTAGACTATAAAACATATATTTAAAAAAAGTTTTTCTACACTAGGTTGGTTAGTACCCTTTGTCCACTATGTTCTAAAAATTTCAATAAAATATATCGCACGGTTTGCTAATGAGTTTTGCACCTAGGAAGGCCAAATTAGCCACTTTAGGTAACCATATCTCCATAAAGAGTTTAAACATTTGTTACTAATAAGGTTAACACTTTTAATAAACAAAATTTCAATAACAATGTTTGATCGAACACCCTTAATTGTTCATTCGTTTACAAAACATATTGACAGATCAAAGTCAAATACGATCAATGGAGGAGTTTATAAATGTACAGCTCTGGTCATATGTGTCGTTCTGGCCGTCAATATGTTTGCATATGAACGTTGATCAAAGCTGAGTAAACGTGCTTATGTTGGAGTTCAAACGACAGAAAAACTAAAGGTGGGCATCGTTGTAGCCGTTGGGTGATATTCAGACCGGGGTAACGGCGGTTCGTCGTTCTCTCGATGGCTCTGAACCTTCACGAACCAAGTAACTGAATTACTAAACATGGTTATTGTCTGCGCAGAAATTATGTGCATCCGAGTTTGAAGGTTCTTTACTGATAAACTAAGAGGCTATGGCAAATCAGATCACACCATTATTTCCTCTTTAACTGTACGTTATGACTTCAACATTGTATTATAAGTTTCAATAATTTTTATCCTAGTTGGACCAAAAATGTACCGGAGTTTTAACTAGTTTTCACTGTGCATTAATTTTAAACTTTTATTACTAAAAAACCAGTTAATGGTTTGCATTTATATTTTAATACGTGTTTGACAGGAATGTTTTCTATAATTAATAAATTTCATAATTTTAACTTTTCACCACATTTAATAATTATGACGACGTAATTAATTGTGCTACCATAGAAACGCAGAAATCATTATTTCAAGAAATTGATAAGAAATGTTCTTGAAAAGTTAAAACTCTAAATTTTATAAAACTTATAGAGTAAATTTCTGTCAGCCATGTGACAAAACATAGATGCTATACATTAACGGGCTTTTTAGTAATAAGAGTGTAAAGCTTATGCATAGTGAACACTAGTTGAAATTCCGATATTTTATTTTGTTCCAACTATGATAAAAATTATGAAAACCTAGAGTAAAATTATAAACTGCATATGTCATGACGTATAATTAAATGAGAACGACAATGGTATCTATAGATTTTCGTAGGCCTCTTAGTTTCTTAGTAAACAACCTTCAAACTATACTACACACAATTTCTGCGTCGACAGTAGATAAATTTGTTCCAACCAAATGTTATAACTAACATTTCCAAACAAAACACCGTTAGACTGATGTATACACTGCTAGTTGGTAAAAACACAATCCTCTACGTCTCACTGTTACATCATCAATTCAAAGCTGGAATAAGATTATGATTGTGTCTAAAGGGTTAACTCTGTGATGACTTCAAGTCTTGCTCTGGGCCCGTTAAGTTGTGGGATAATTGAATGACACTGGTGTTGAGTGAATGTAGAATGTATGTAACAGATATGTATGTATGTTATAGTTAAATGAATGATGGTTCGTTAGTAAAGACGCTAGCAATAACAAGTAATATTGTTATATTGCAATAAACATGTTACTTGTATTTACGACTCATCAGGTACAAATATGTATGTTATAGTTAAATGAATGATAGTTCGTTAGTAAAGACGCTAGCAATAACAAGTAATATTGTTATATTGCAATATACATGTTACGTATTTACGACTCATCAGGTACAAATATGTATGTTATAGTTAAATGAATGATGGTTCGTTAGTAAAGACGCTAGCAATAACAAGTAATATTGTTATATTGCAATAAACATGTTACGTATTTACGACTCATCAGGTACAAATATGTATGTTATAGTTAAATGAATGATGGTTTGTTAGTAAAGACGCTAGCAATAACAAGTAATATTGTTATATTGCAATATACATGTTACGTATTTACGACTCATCAGGTACAAATATGTATGTTATAGTTAAATGAATGATGGTTTGTTAGTAAAGACGCTAGCAATAACAAGTAATATTGTTATATTGCAATAAACATGTTACGTATTTACGACTCATCAGGTACAAATATGTATGTAATAGTTGAATGAATGATGGTTTGTTAGTAAAGACGCTAGCAATAACAAGTAATATTGTTATATTGCAATATACATGTTATGTATTTACGACTCATCAGGTACAAATATGTATGTTATAGTTAAATGAATGATGGTTCGTTAGTAAAGACGCTAGCAATAACAAGTAATATTGTTATATTGCAATATACATGTTACGTATTTACAACTCATCAGGTACAAATATGTATGTTATAGTTAAATGAATGATGGTTCGTTAGTAAAGACGCTAGCAATAACAAGTAATATTGTTATATTGCAATAAACATGTTACGTATTTACGACTCATCAAGTACAAATATGTATGTTATAGTTAAATGAATGATGGTTCGTTAGTAAAGACGCTATCAATAACAAGTAATATTGTTATATTGCAATAAACATGTTACGTATTTACGACTCATCAGGTACAAATATGTTTGTTATAGTTAAATGAATGATGGTTTGTTAGTAAAGACTCTAGCAATAACAAGTAATATTGTTATATTGCAATATACATGTTAAAAATTTACGACTCATCAGGTACAAATATGTATGTTATAGTTAAATGAATGATGGTTTGTTAGTAAAGACGCTAGCAATAACAAGTAATATTGTTATATTGCAATATACATGTTACGTATTTACGACTCATCAGGTACAAATATGTATGTAATAGTTAAATGAATGATGGTTTGTTAGTAAAGACGCTAGCAATAACAAGTAATATTGTTATATTGCAATATACATGTTATGTATTTACGACTCATCAGGTACAAATATGTATGTTATAGTTAAATGAATGATGGTTCGTTAGTAAAGACGCTAGCAATAACAAGTAATATTGTTATATTGCAATAAACATGTTACTTGTATTTACGACTCATCAGGTACAAATATGTATGTTATAGTTAAATGAATGATGGTTCGTTAGTAAAGACGCTATCAATAACAAGTAATATTGTTATATTGCAATAAACATGTTACGTATTTACGACTCATCAGGTACAAATATGTATGTTATAGTTAAATGAATGATGGTTTGTTAGTAAAGACGCTAGCAATAACAAGTAATATTGTTATATTGCAATAAACATGTTACGTATTTACGACTCATCAGGTACAAATATGTATGTTATAGTTAAATGAATGATGGTTTGTTAGTAAAGACGCTAGCAATAACAAGTAATATTGTTATATTGCAATAAACATGTTACGTATTTACGACTCATCAGGTACAAATATGTATGTTATAGTTAAATGAATGATGGTTTGTTAGTAAAGACGCTAGCAATAACAAGTAATATTGTTATATTGCAATATACATGTTACGTATTTACGACTCATCAGGTACAAATATGTATGTTATAGTTAAATGAATGATGGTTTGTTAGTAAAGACGCTAGCAATAACAAGTAATATTGTTATATTGCAATAAACATGTTACGTATTTACGACTCATCAGGTAAAAATATGTATGTATGTTATAGTTAAATGAATGATGGTTTGTTAGTAAAGACGCTAGCAATAACAAGTAATATTGTTATATTGCAATAAACATGTTACTTGTATTTACGACTCATCAGGTACAAATATGTATGTTATAGTTAAATGAATGATGGTTCGTTAGTAAAGACGCTAGCAATAACAAGTAATATTGTTATATTGCAATAAACATGTTACGTATTTACGACTCATCAGGTAAAAATATGTATGTATGTTATAGTTAAATGAATGATGGTTTGTTAGTAAAGACGCTAGCAATAACAAGTAATATTGTTATATTGCAATAAACATGTTACGTATTTACGACTCATCAGGTACAAATATGTATGTATGTTATAGTTAAATGAATGATGGTTTGTTAGTAAAGACGCTAGCAATAACAAGTAATATTGTTATATTGCAATAAACATCTTACGTATTTACGACTCATCAGGTACACATAAACAGTAGTCTTCAGGTGTCACTGTGCTAGAGTGGGCTGTGATATCTTTTGCAAACTTAACTTTGGTTGTAATCAAGTTTCTTACCTTGTCCTTTAGTCCCACTAGAGTGCCTCTGAGTTAAGCATTGTTGTATTGGGCAGTACGTCTACCGCCCGTAACCCTAACAACTCAGAAGTCTTTCGAATACGGTATTGGAGTAATTACTGTTGGAGCAGAAATTAAGTTTACCCGAGTTTGAACGTTTAAACGTTCAAAATCAGGTAAACGTATTTGATAGGAATTTTTCCTATAATTTTTTATAAATTTTGACTTTTTACAATTTTAAGAAAAAAAGTTCCAATCAATTATATGAAACATTGTTTTCTTGGCTTCTAGAGGTCGTAAAACTAATTATTTGGTCTTGTTGTAATCCTTATTACATAAATATAGGCCTATATATAGTTACGATACACCATTTCCATATGTGTAAGTAAATGCAATGCTTTTGATTCGATTTAAATAAACTAAAAATAACTTTAAATTGATAAGTTTAAATTGATTTAAAATCAATATAAAAACTGCATTTACTTACACATATGAAAATTATGTATCGTAACTATATATATGTAATAAGGATTACAACAAGGCCAAATAATTAATTTGAGGACCTCTAAAAGCCAAGAAAACAATGTTTTATACAATAGATAGAAACTTTTTTCGTTAAATTATAAAATTCACGAACCATATAGGAAACATTCCTATCAACCACGTATTAAAATATAAATGCGCTGTATGAAAGAGTTTTTGAGTAATAACGGTGTAAATTTGATGTACAGTGAAAACTAGTTAAAATTCCGGTACTTTTGTTGTTCTAATTAAGATAAAAATAATTAGAACTTATAATTACATTTCGAAATTCATATGTCATAACGCACAATTAAACAGCAGAAACAATTGTATGATTGGAGTTTTCGTAGGCCTCTTAGTTTCTTAGGAAACAACCTTCAAACTCGGGTGCACTTAATTTCTGTTTCCGACAGTAGTTGAGGAATTGCAGCTCCCAAAGTACGAGTGCATACATAAGTTTATAAATTCTATATTTCCTTCCTTAATCTTACCCGATCACTCCAAAAACTCCCTCATTAAGTCTAATAACTAGCTGAATTGTTTTAAAATAAAAATAAAATATTTAAATTTTAATATTACCTTCGTCAACCAGCTCACAAGTACGTAACAAATGTTACGGCCGTTTCGACACTAAAGTGTCATCTTCAGACATTTAATACAAAATAAAAACTAACATAACCAACAAACACATTACGAAAATAAATTTTTCTAAACAACTGTTTAGAAACACATTTTTCACGCACTTGAGTAAGTAGCTGATTCAACATTTGTTATGAATGTTGAATGTTACAAAAGGCCGTAACATTTGTTACGTACTTGTGAGCTGGTTGACGAAGGTAATAATAAAATTTAAATTGAATTGTTTTGCTGTTTAAAGACAGTATTCTTTAAAATAACCGACTTTTGAACGTAGTATTACTAAAGTCGTGTGATGTGACTTAAGTGATTAATATCTTAATATGTGTATAGTTTTCAGATAGCTAAAGTAAAAGCTTTACCCATAAAAAAGTGATTTCCAACAAGTCTTAGGCCTCAAGAAGAGAACTGACTTCAGAGATTTCTTCTTGTGAATCTTTAAATTTTCTTGGCGTTTACATTGACACTAAACTAAACTTCGATGATCATATTGAGCTCGTCTGCAAGAAATTAAGTTCAGGGGTTTTTGTTATACGAATGTTATAAAAGTTTGCTGATGCTAGAATAGCCTTAGCTGCTTACTATGGACTGATTCACCCCTTTCTTACATATGCGGTTGTTATTCGGGCTGTGAAAGTTCACGCACAAAAATTGTTTCAAACTCCAGAAAAGGGCATTAAGAGCGGTTTTTTTGGAAACCTCGAAGAACTTCGCGTAAGTCACTTTTTAAGGAAGCTAAAGTTTTAACGTTCCCATAAATTTATATCTTAAATTGCGTAACATTTGCTCATAACCACCTTCACCTTTTCAAACCAAATAATCCCCAACATCGTCATAATCTTCGTCACACCAATATAATAAAAATCCCTGCCCATAGAACCAGTTTAAAAAAAATAATTTATTAATCAGTGGCATTAAACTTTACAATGCTCTCCCAGCCTCTATGAAAGTAAAAACAAGGCCGCATTTTGAGAGGGAGGCCAAAAGGTTTTTGATGCAGTGGGCCTATTACGGTGTCCGGGATTTTGTTGAGTACGGTGATCAGATTGGTTTAATATAAGGGGAATAACCTATATAAGCTTTAGTTTATTTTAGAATTAAATTTTAGAAAAACATTGTAGTCTTATTTTAATTATTCTGATTATGTTACCATATTTAATTGATTTAGGTTATTTTTAATCACCTAATGTAATTAATCACATATTATTGTTAACGCTTTTTTACAGTGTTATTCTGTTGTCAATAAACATTTCTGAGTTCTATTTACAAAATGACATAAAAGCAGAATATATTAGTCTACTACACCTTAATGAAACAGTTACAAGTAGGCCTACGTAGAATTGTAAAAAAATATTCTAAAGTAGTTAGGTGATTATCCGTAAGGCATAACAAATTTAAAACGACCAACTATACCCTCCTGCTTGCGTATAGTCGGTATGGTCGTACAGTTATTTTTAGTTTCAAAAATGTTAGAACGCATTTAAATCCAACTTATTTAAAGAAAAAGACCAACTATACTCTCCCTCTTGCGTATGGTTGGTTCTATAGATTTGATCGTTTTAAATATGCTAGAAAATAGTAAAATCTAACATATTTAAAAATATCAACTATATCGTCCTGCTTGCGTATAGTTGGTCGTATAGTTGTTGATTGTTTTATTTATGTTGGAACACTTAACTCTAACATATTTAAAACAACCAACTTATGGCCAACCATGTAATTCATTTGGAATATATTTGGAATTAGACACTATTTTTACACACTTGTGAAATTTTTCCATCCTAAGCAGTAAACGAAAAGTGTTTGCTTTTGTGCCTTTTTTATGTATTACTTGCTTTAAAAGAATGTTATCGTGGATAGAACTTACATGTAACATATAATTTTAATGTAACAATTCTCTTCAAAAGGGTTTTCAAACTGAACATACTAATCGACTAATGTTGGAGGAAACAGATAAAAACAGCCAGGTTCAAAGGAGACCAAAAACGGAAGTGAGTTTAGTTCGTAGTAAATGTTGATTCAGCTAATAGAGAGGATGGGGTGTGTGGTGATCAAACGGTGATATAAACAGATAAGGGCGTTGAGCACAGCCTCAGATCTGATACTAATTACACCAGACTTCATCGAGTTATTTTGGAAATAACGTCGGCTTGTGCCACAAGAAAGAGTGAGTGTTTAGAGTCGCCGTTGCTGAGTGTATACACCAGCTAAGGGGTCGATCGAGGACCTTTGGCAGGACCACAAAGGACTGATAAATGAGTGCTGATAGCCGACAAGAAACAAGTATTTTGGAATGTTGGCTGACGGTCTGACATCTTCACAGACACTGGCAGGACTGTTCTTATGTCCAACGCAACTTGTACATAACTTGTTCTTACAAGTTGTAAGAACTCTCAGTATAATTCTAATAGGTCTGTAAATAAAATATAAGTTCGAGTTTAATCATTCGATTTGAAATCTATTTTGAAAATACATGCTTTATTTCTGCGCCTACTAATACTAAGGCTACGTATATTACAAAGAATAATTGCCGGCATAGCAGCCCAGTGGCTAAGGATTCGGACTGCAGAGGCCAAGGTTCGAATCTCCAGCTGAGCTAACAGTAGATACGCCACTCTTTGAATAAAGTTCACGCACATGCCACCAGGCCCAGAGTTAACTGGCGAGTGAAGTTAAAAAACTAATTTAAGTCATGAATAAAATTATAATATTGTTTGATATAAAATAAATAAATGGTTCCAAAGAATTGGCACAATTTTCCCCCACATTAAACACCAAAAAATCAAAACTTTGAAAATTACCAATTTGATTTCTAAATAGGTTTTTTTGCCATAACTGAAACATTATTCAAGCTAGAGACATGCGGTTTTTACTAAAATATTTTAAATTGTAATTCACATTTTGCTGAAAATTTAATCAAAATCGTTAGGGCCGTTTTTGAGAAAATTTCATTTTTGTATGTTTTTCCATAAAAATATAAAAAAACTAAAATTTCAAAAAACAGTCGGGGGATATTTCCTAAATACACCTGCATACCAAATTTCGTAAAAGTGATCCATCGGTTTGGTCTCCAGCAAATTGCACATACACACAGACGGACACAAATACGGACAGACACCAAACTTTGTCTTCCACAAAAAAAATTTGAGTTCAGGTGACCCTAAAATGGATTTTTAGACCAACATGTAAAAACTTTTTTTGACGATCACAATACTTTCTCTATGCTAACGCATATGGGAGAAAGTAAAATGTTTCAGTTTATAAAAAAATTTAAACGTATAATCAAATAACAATTTTCTTAAAATCAAAAGAGGTATAATATTTTTTATGTTAAAATTATATATAATATTACCTTTTAATATAATCATATAAAATATAAATTTATATTAATATAAAAATGTCCAGCCAACTGCTAGAACAGTAAACTTACATCAAGAGCTCTAACAGTGGATAGGCTTATTAAAACCTTTTACAAATGTGCATGCCTGGAATTGAACATGGATTTTATTTTGATTTAAGGTAAACGCTTGGTAGAGCTTAAACTCATAGCTATAACCAAAGAGTTTTACATATTCCAAATTTGGTTACTCTTTCAAGTAGTTTAATTATTAATTTAGGAGATCAAACAATTAAAATCAAGAAACAGCCTTGAATTAAAGGTCTACAAATATACAGTAGTTGGTCAATTTAAAAGTGGGTCAATGGAATCGGAAAAAATGTATTTATCAGCTCCTAAAATTTTACGAATTTTTATTTACTTATTTTTACAGTATATATTAAAGTTCATAAAGTATGTTCATAATACGCATTTTTTGTCACTTAAAGCATTGTTATCTGAGTACTCTTTACCCAGATAACAATGCTTTCAATCACAAAAAATACGTTTTATCTGTTATTTATCAACCGATCTTTTAAACTGGAACATCGTTGAATTTGGCCTAACTTAGTATATAAACCATGTGTCTTAACATTATTGGATAAAAGTTTAATATTTTTTTATATTTGACTTTGACATTTTTTAACAGCCACCCTTTTGAAACCTATGTGAAATAATCTTAGACATTTAGCCTTTTTACATAAGATGTATTTTTGTAAGATCAACCTTCAGACAGAAATTCAGTATGGTATATCAAACGGTTTTTGAGATATTCAAAGTTTTGTAAAAAAACACATACAGACACACAGACAGAAAACGAATCGAGACCGGAAACAAGTTATATGACATTATTTGCTTGTATTGACCTGACAAACAATTCTCTTAAATATGCGACAGTCGAAGCTGGACACCTTGTATATTACTTACGTTAGATTTCTCATGTAGTACGAAAACTTGTGCCAGTAATTTGGTTAGTTAGTGAGGCCAACTACAACTGGTTTAAACTGCATTACATTGGCACTCCAGTACTTTACCTTAAAACAGCTGATAATTGAGCTTTAAAATACTGAACATTTAGTATTGGATAAGAAATCTATCTGTGTTTATATACAATCAATAGTACTACTAACATTTATGCATTGTATTGAGACAAAATGCTCCAAGTAGGATTGTCCCGCACTATAGCGGGCCTCCTGTAGTATTCGCTAAGCTGGATTTACAACGCTGGAGAGACTTATGTCTCCAGAATTCCTGTTAGAGCTTGTTTATTATAAGAAGTGGAAGCCTAATCTCTTGAGGAGATGTGTTTTGATCGTAAAATATTTCGAATTAGTTTAAAATTATTAAAACTTGTACTGTAACTCTATTTCTATGTGCTCAAACACCTTTAACAAACTGTCTTAAACCTATATGCTGAATTAAAAAAAAAAATAATTTTTATCTCCTCATTGTATTTTTTTCGTAATGGCTCCTCAACGTTATACGTCGTCTTTAATATTATTAGTTACAAGTTACCCAAAAATGGAATATGTGGAGAAGGGGCACTATTTACATAACTACACAGAAAAAATATTTCAATAATTTGTCATAGAATAAAATATTACAATAATAAATTAAAAATAACACGAATTATAGTAGGGCCTACATATTTATAAGGGAATAAGGCCTGATGTTTTATGTCACCAGTCTAAAAATTCTTATTTTTCGTAATACAATTACTTTTTTCTAACAAAGATATTGTAATATACAATACAGTACAAGTAAACGTCACACAACACAAATTTATTACAATATAAGCACAAAATGCACAAATATATTTAATACAAGTACAAAATGCACGAATATTATGGTGATCGATTTCGGTGAACCACGCTCACCTTCCTCAGACCAGATGGATTCACCAGAGGGTGAGCGTGGTTCACCGAAATCGTTCGAATTGATTCGTGCATTTTGTACTTGTATTGTAATATATTTGAGCATTTTGTGCTTATATTGTAATAAATTTGTATTGTGTGACGTTTACTTGTACTGTATATGTACCAACACGTATTATGCTAACTAAACAACTATTTTTAATATACAATAAACTTTAATTCTACATCTTGGAAATACAGTTTAATACCATAATAAGTATATTTGAATGATTTACTCACTATACCATTGGTACCTGTGTATGATATCCGGAGCTCCGCTACCAAAGTATATTTGCGTATGTGTAATGATAATTGTATCAGTGTTTTAATCATTTTGTGTTAGCGTGTGTCTCAATTTTAATTCTACGAAGAACCTCAAGAGGATGTACCTGATGATGTGTTGCCGTAAAAATAATAGTACCTACGTCGACAACCAACAGGGATTATTAAAAACGTAAAGCTATTATCAGTATATTATATAACTGCATTAATATCCAGAAGTAGGAATCATGAATTCTATAATAGGCTGTCCATGACTTGGCAGCCATGAATGGCAATGAGAAAGAGAAACAGAGGTCGCTTCCTTATGCCCGTCTAAGTGGCAGCTATAAATACGTTTAAAATACATAATGTACATCTTTACGCATCTACAGTCATGATTATTACGTTTATCCTTGAGAATTTGCGGTAGTAAAGGGGAGGACTGACAAGGTGGTGGCCCTGCCATCTGTATGGCGAACTGGAGAAATAACTATTCGACACACATTTAGCTCACTATTGGTCACGACCTCTGTTTCTTTCCTTTCTGTGAAAATGGCCATCTTAAGAAACATCGGGATTTGCATATTCCAACATGAATTTAAAGTTAATTGAAATTCTCATATTAAAAATGTGACTTGCACTGCACATTTGTGGATCTTTATCTCATTGGTACTATATATAACATAGGACCTAATCATGATATACACTGAGATATGTATAAACCCTAGATGTAATATTAATCTACATATATTACAAGAATATTGTTACATAGTAACGGTGTTATATATAAATGATACGGTCAATAATCATTATATACACCGCATGGACTATTGTCTATAATGTTCTTGGAATATGTTTGGATATTTTTGGCTACTTCTACATGTAATAATGCAATACTTAAGTCGACAATTAAGAATTATATGTGGGCAATAAACATAAATGAAAAAATACATTTAAAAATAAAATACAAAATAAGTATTATTTCTTTATACATTCGTGCAAATAGTTTTTCATTTTAGAATATATAAAGAATCACTGAAATATTATCAAGAATCAAGAACATTATTACAATGGTATAGGTATTGTCAATTAGAAAGTACATAGCACGTAGGCTATGCATATTTATTTAGGGAACTACAATTAAAAAATATAATAGTATAATGAGAAAGGGTAACAAACAGATCTGATTATAGACTAGCACGTTGAGAACACCAGTCTGACTTAATACTAGATATTTTCATTAAAAAAGATAATAAATAGGCTAGCATTTAAAATGCTTTAATCTGTAATGTAACCGAGCAATCAACAAATGCTCTTTAATACTGTAAAATGAATTTGTTTCAAGCAACTATCTTTAAATTTATATTTAAAAATACTTACAGTCTGAGCAGACTAAGGAAGTTTGTAAAATAATGTCACACAGAAGATCTTGGTAGAGTTACCTCGAGCGGTGGTGAGGTACTTGTGATTTGGTCCTGGTTTTGGACTGTGTAAATCCTTTCTAAAATATATTCCTTTAAATTAAAACTATTTTTTTTACGTGAAGATGGAATATTAACTCCGAACATGATGAAACCTCATCAACGTCAGATCTGTTTGTTATGTATTTTACCAATTTAGCCTATGTCTAATAAACCAACATTTAAATAGTTTAAGAGCTGCTAGTTAAATTAACAAACACTTTAAAGGACTAACAGTGGAGCTGTGTTTTTGCTTGATTTGAGAAAATTTAGTATTTTTCTTGAAGAAAACGGATTACTGCTGGTCGGAAGTCCCTAAACTGATCACTCCAGCATCCTTCAATATAAAAAAAAAACTAGTTTAATTAATTGTATACTAATAAAAATAGTAATTGTAATATAGGCCATTTTAGCCTATTGTTCACGTGTTCGTTGCGGTAGTGTTTATTGTTATTTGTATTAAAAAACTGTGAAATGGTTGTAGGATGACCTTGAAATATTATTAAGTGTACGGAGTTTACAAAAATGTCGTGTCAAACATCTTAAATACAGCAGTCCTGTACATTCAGTTTATAGAATTTAATAAAATATCGGTTCCAACCTGACAGAGAAATGCTAACGGGCGAAGACTTCCGGACAGGAGTGATGTCATCCGATAAAATCCTGTCCATCCCAAACTTGAGAATCCTGGAGGAGCTTGGCTGGTCCTGGTCTGCCCTGTCCAGGACTTTGCCTTGGTACTCGTCCTGAATGTCCTTTCTGTCGTTGGCAACTGCCTCCCGAGACATATCGATTACGAATTCGAAACGGTGAGTAGACATGTGTATACAGTTATTTAATACATTAACTGAATCGAAATATAACTGATTACTGTACGGATAATCAATAAAAAATAATATTCATGTAGAGACTCCTTTAAATAATAAATTATCCTATTCTTCTATGAAAATCATTAAACATAAGCTTAATAAAGCTCTATAACATTACAAGTACATAATAATTGTACTAAAAAAAATTGGAAATAGGAAAGCGCTACTAAGACGAATCTGTAATACTATAGGCCTATGAATAAAGTATAAAGATAAAACCAAAAGACAATAGGCCTATCTTTGAGTTTACAACAAGATGTTATAAAGTACCATACGTAAAACAGATAGTTATAAAAGAATAACAGTCACATAAAAAGAGCCAAATTGAAGAGCACAATGAAAATAAGCCGAACATAAAAAAATATAAAAAGGAACTAAACAAATATTCACGGAAATACCAATAAGGCCTAAATATAATTAACACATATAAAGCGAAAGATCACACTATCGGCACACACGATCACACGTTGATCAGATTAGAAGCAGCATCACACTAACGAGAAGGCGACGGCAGCAGCCGAGTGTGAGCGGAGGGGCGGGGCTGACAGAGATGTCGACCAATCACGGGCCGATACATACGCAATAATTGATAGGGGTGGGGCCTTGTATTAGAAACATAATTTAACACACTCTGCACAGCCTCTTTAACGCCAGCTCTGCACATTGGCAGCTTATCCCCCCCCCCCCATGAGTTTGTCATGCTTTAGTAGACTTCAAGTGTTGGTTGTATATTTATTGTACATGTTAATATTCTGTTTTAATAGGCTTATGTATTTTTAAACATAAATAATCTATCATTTATTAACGTTAATTAATGGTAAATTATTGGTAGTCTAAAATATTCATATGTTGAAAAATTTTTATACAGGGCGTCACAAAAAGGTTGGGCTGGCTATGTATTTTCAGATTCTAAGCTAAAAACGAAGAATAAAATTTTTTAAATTTCCGCTTTTTTTAGCAGCTAGACGCCATTTTATTTATATAAAAGAATTTATATCTTTGTTGTTATCTTTACGAATATTACAACGGTAAATAGGTTCATGTTAGAAGGTAGTATTTAATAAAAAACTATTTTAAAATTATCTTCATTATCAAAAATCTAAAAAAAACTACTGGTTTTATACAAATTTGTAAGGCACTAAAACGTTTTTAAATAAATTTTCCTTTCCAATGATACATAATTGTAAAATCACTTAACACAATTTTATGAATTAACTTAATTCACATACTGTTCAAATACACTGTTAAAGTAGCCATTTAGCTTGAGTGTGAGTGAAATAAAGTTAATTGATAAAATAGTTATTTCTTAAGCCATTTTTATAAATGAGGTATCATTGGAAAGAGAAATGTATTTAAAAACCTTTTGTGCCCTACAAATTTGTATAAAACTAGTGATTTTTTAAATATTTGTTAAAATAGTAAAAATTAAATCATATTCATTTTGACAATAATGAAGGTAATTTAAACATATATTTTTATTAAATACTACATTCTAACATGAACCTGTTCGCTGAGTGCTGTAATAATCGTAAAGATAACAAATATATACATTGTTTTATGGAAAAAACAAAATGGCGTCTAGCGGCTAAACAAAGCGGAAATTGACAAAAATATTATTCTTCATTTTTGACTTGGATCACACATAGAATCTGAAAATGCATTGCACAGCCAAACCTTTTTGTAACACCCTGTATTTCATATCTTGTGGTTTTACTAAATTATGACGTCAGTTGAAATCTCCGTCTCTTGGCCAATAAGCTACTATTCAAAAATAAGTTATTTTCGTGTAAAATTTTAAATATAATTAAATTATCAATGTGGACATTTACAAAATAACATTGTCATTTATATAACTAAATAATTATTAAATCCATTAATAGTAAAATTCTAGTCCATAGTACAGGATGTTTCTTTTAAAACGCAGAAAAAACAGTAGAGAACGCTATTTACAAGTACAGAAAATGAAGGTTTAAGTTCATAAGTTGGAAGTCCTGGTTCTTCTTCTTCCTCGGCTATCAGCTGATTTACATTCTGGCATTGTTGTTCACTTTATTTGGGTTTCGTGCAATGTCATTAAGTTTAGGTTAGAAACATGGTTTTGAGCAAACTTTGAAAAAGACGTACAGAAATTTACTAAAGAGGGCAGAACGTTGTATAAATACTAATGGTGGTTTATTTTAACACCAAACCTAGACAAAAATGTCATTAAAATCATGTAAATAGTAGTAATAAATGTTAAAAATAATAAAACGTGTTATAGATATATGTTTTGTTTGTCATTTGTATTTCAAATCATTGGTTCGTTTTAAAAGAAACGCCCTGTATATCAAGTGTGCAAAGACTTGTGTGTAAAGGGGAAGAACGTGTATCTGTATTGCCTACTTAGTGCCGTCCTAAAATAATTGATGCACGAAACAAAGCTCTGAATTAGTTTTTACCTTTGTTAATTTAAACTATAGATTTCTATTATATATTATTCTATTATATATTATAAATAAATAACAGTGAATGGATATGCTAGCATCTAGACAAACAAGTAATCACCATGGTACAGTAATGATAAAACGAACAAGTAATTCAAGAATGGTAGGGACAAGACTGTAGTGTGATCTTAGCCAACCGGATACCATTTACCTTATGTAACTACTGTAATTACATAAAAGCTGCTTGCACAAACGAAATAATTTACCCAGTCTGTGAACATATTAATCTTTATTGTTATTCCAATATTTACGCTGGTGAAATTAATTACTGTAACATAAAACATATTAATAACATAATTAATACACTGTCTATAACAACACAGTCACTACCTCAATTGACACGCGCTGTGAAATAGGACTGATTGAAAATGTACGGAAATTCTAGACTTGGATAGAGTTGGAACAGTTGTTTTACTTGCTTACATTGTCTTTTAGGCCTACTGTTTTACTTATTGCTTTTATGTATTCGTATATTTTGTTATCACATAAATTCAGTCATATATTTTACGATAGCATAATTTGTGTTTGTTGTATTATTGTATTAGGCCCTACTTATTATATTTGTTAATGTATACTTAATTAAAAAATTACTACCAAAAGTTCAAATGATTAGATTTATTTTCCGATTTTTAAATTTAGTTGCTTAAATTATTTGTTTATTGTGTTTGCTTATTGCTATTTTGTAGATGTCATATGCTGTATTTAGTTATTATTTCTTTTTATTTATGGTTGACGTCTTGTTTTTCATTTTTACTTTGTAATCATAGGTTAGTTGTAAAATGACGATTACTACTGGTAAATAAATAAAAAAATAGTTTGTGAATACCTAGAAATGTGAGGTGACTGCAGATTATGTACGGATTCTCGACCATTGAAGATTTTCAAATTCAGGTGTATTCTTCCCACTGATTGTTTCGTCCAGAAGCGTCGTTACAATTATATTAATTATTGACTACAGGTGGTAATATATACAATCAATTATATAAGTCAGTTGAGTTTTAGGTAAGTTACCTACCACCTTGTTTTCACAGTTTATAAAAGATTTGTTTGTTGAATATGCTACTAAAATACTATTAACTCACCCAACATATAGTATTTCAATGACATTAGGGATCACATGTAGTCCAAGATCTAGGAGTCAACTTTAACATTTTAAATAGAAACGTGGTCATGTGATATGTCACTTAACACCACCATTTCAAGCTGAAAACAATATGGCAATCAGATTTTAAAGAGGATGTGTCGTTCGTTCTCTAGTTATCAATTATACAGTTATTTTATTTAATACTAGCTGTACCCGCCCGCTTCACCGGTCAAAATATTGAGGTTTGATTGTATCATTGAAATGTGCAGCAACCTTTCAGTTTACACAGTATCCAATTTACAACAGCTGATGTTTTGTGTAGTTTACTACTGTACTCAATTATTTTTAATTTTGAAAGTTTTGCCTACCACAATTTTATTCTATTATTTGTTTTTATTTAACAGCTGTTAATCAAATAAATCAATCAATAATTAATAAAGCTTCCCAAGAAATCAAAACATAAAAATATAAACAGTTTAAAAAATTAACACATGGTTTAATTTAATTTTGACATATATAAAACCCACAGCTGATATTCTTTTTATATTTGACTTATTATACCTTCATGCATTCATGCTATTTGATTAACATCGAAACTTTAGAAGGCCAAGGGACGGAGCCCTGAGGGATTAAAGAAACGGGAATAGGACAGAAACCTTCCCTGGGGTATATAGAACAACTTCCCCAAGTTTCATGGTGATCGGCTGGACGGTTTGGTAGCGCATAAACGATAGACAAACATACATTGGATTATATATATATATATATATATATTATTGCCTATGTGCTTTCTTAATTAACAATTAGGCTAAAGTTACCTCTTTTCACAACAACCTAAAAACACATTAAATACACAAATATGATTTTATTTTAGCCATGAAAAATCAGTTTTAATTAGTAAATATATAGGCGATGACCAATCAAATGAAATAACAAAATAACTATTAAGTATATAACGACACGTCATTTTTTAGTTCTGATTGCTCTATCATTTTCAACTTAAAATTACGGTGTTAAATGACATATCCCATGACCACGTTTCTCTTCAAAATGTTTAAGTTGACTCCTAGATCTTGGACCACAAGTGATTCCTAATAACACTGAAACTCTCTAAATGTAGTCTGGGTAATTTTAATTTAATGTCATATTCAGTAAGGAAACTAAGTTATAAATGTGGAATATCTTGAAAAAAAAAAATGGTGATTCTGAGGAGATAAGATATTTTAAAACTCTGTGGGTAGAGCATATTGGCATCATATATTTGTATGAGCTATGTTGTCACAACAGTGGAGGGGTAGCAATGGGAGAGCTGATAGTCCTCATTGTCTGTTAAGTTGTTCACTTGTTGGAGGGAATGATTTACAACAAAATATCACTTACTTTCAAAGACAGCATCCCTGTTCAACAAGATAGGTTAAGACCTGGTCGAAATTGTTGCTACCATGTAATTTCTTTGACATCTTACATGAAGTATAAGTTTAGAAAGAAAAGAAAACAATAGGAGAATTTATTCATCAGCAAGCAGTCTATGACATAACCTTTAAATTTTACATTTAAGGTGGAGAAGGATATGTCACTTAAATTTTACAACCTAATTTCGTGTCCTTGGCTATTGCGCTTTCTGAATTACACCCTTATTAACAGTTTAATTAATAAAAGGTTGACCAGGCCACAACGAAAGTTCTTTTAGACACCTAAATGAAGGACTGCCACAAAGCTCTGTTCTGGCTCCTATTTTATTCAAAGCATAAACTTCCAATATTCCCACCTCAGAGCCTGGAAAATTCATACACTAATATATTCATATACAAATTATTCACAACTTAACTATTCGAGGACTTTTAAAAAAAGGAGAAAACACAATTCTTTTAGTCATTCTCATTTTACAACCTGGAAGGTAAAGCCCAAACTACAAAGACAGAAATAGTCTGCTAGTACAGCCTAATCAATGATTATACTACCTTAATCTATGACTAAAATGAGATTTTTAATCATCTCAACGGTGAAGTGTAGAACATTGCTCTGTGACTTTACAGTACATAATACGTTGCTTGTGTCAACGGCGAGGTGTATAACATTGCTCTGTGACTTTACAGTACATAACATGTTGCTTGTGTCAACGGCGAGGTGTATAACATTGCTCTGTGACTTTACAGTACATAACATGTTGCTTGTGTCAACGGCGAGGTGTATAACATTGCTCTGTGACTTTACAGTACATAACATGTTGCTTGTGTCAACGGCGAGGTGTAGAACATTGCTCTGTGACTTTACAGTACATAACATGTTGCTTGTGTCAACGGCGAGGTGTAGAACATTGCTTTGTGACTTTGCAGTACATAACATGTTGCTTGTGTCTCTTTTTTTGTTTAGTAGACTTTTATAGATATCCTCATCTTCTGTTTACGTCGTATGATCCAGGGATGCCACGGAAAATGATCCAGTTTGTACGTAGGTAACTTTGTTGCGTCCCCTGAATGTACCACCATCCCCCATTTAACTAACTAGTAATCTAACTGGTAGATAACCTACCAGTTAGCTAACTCTGACTGAAGAATATAAGAACAATGTTAATTGACATGCCTTACTGCAGTATTCCTTTCTAATGTTCAACATCTTCCCTGATATCCTCATAGCTAAATTAATAAGAATATAGCTCTAAAAATACGCATAGAATTGCCTTATTGAGATGTTGACTATATTATTGATTTTTGAACGTATATAAAACAAAAAAAATTACATTACAACCAATTTTCTTGTTTTATTTGTTAAAATGTTTTAACAGCAATACGATATTGTCATGCTTATATTTTTAGAACCCTAAATCTTAACCTAACAAACCACATTTCCAATTTCACTACATTTCTCTTTCTATTTTAACTTAAATATTCATCTAACAAATCAAATTTACATTTCCCTCTCTATTTTAACTTAAATCTTAATCCAACAAATCACATCCCCAATTTAACTACATTTCCCTCTCTATTTTAACTTAAATCTTAATCCTACAAATCACATCCCCAATTTAACTACATTTCCCTCTCTATTTTAACTTAAATCTTAATCCAACAAATCACGTTCTCAATTTCACTACATTTCCTTCTATATTTTAACTTAAATTTTAATCCAACAAATCACATCCCCAATTTAACTACATTTCCCTCTCTATTTTAACTTAAATCTTAATCCAACAAATCACGTTTCCAATTTTACTACATTTCCCTCTCTATTTTAACTTAAATCTTAATCCAACAAATCACATCCCCGATTTAACTACATTTCCCTCTATATTTTAACTTAAATCTTGATCCAACAAATCACGTTTCCAATTTTACTACATTTCCCTCTATGTTTGAACTTAAATCTTAATCCAACTAATCACGTTCCCAATTTTACTACATTTTCCTCTCTATGTATAACTTGTGCTTTTAATGTTCAATGGTACATGGTAGTAAGTTAAACCTAGGCTGTACATTGCTAAAGGAAGAGAGTCTCAATATTGCCAGGCTCGGTGGTCGGGCTGGCAAGCTGGGTCATGTCGGTTTGTGTACAGTGCCGCCGCAGCCCCTCTAAACACTGTGGGGCGGTCGCCCGCCCAGAACTCACACTCATCATTCCTACACTGAACCCTAAACAACCCCATTCACTAGAGACGGGACAAGAAAAATGTCTATATTTTACTTACTAAGACAGCACTAAACCGCTACAGTTTTATTACTTGGAGGAAAAGAATGAATATTGAATACAAATAAAGCACGATGAAGCCTTCATCTAGTGTTTGCGTGAATGCTCATTCAATAAAGAAAGACTGGAAACTGTTTAGGTTAGGAGAAAAAAACAAGGTCAATGCTTTATTAATTAATCTACGTTGGTGAACAGGAATTTTGATAAAATCTATGACAAGTTGAAAGAGTTTAATGAAAAGAATACCATAAAAGGGTAATTGTTGAAAAAAAATGTAAACTAAAAATTTTCAGGGAATGCGAAGGTTATTAGAAATTACAATATGCATATCTAAATAATACATTTAAATATACAAAGTGTTGTATGCATTTTGGAAGTAATAATCGGCAGGCAACAAAATAGTAAATGGAAAAGTTGCGTTGTACAACTGTAGTTGGAAGTCATGGTGATTGGTTTTTGACTGATTTTATTGTTGTTTTTTTTCTTTTCTTTTTTCTCGGATTACATCTGTATGAAACGATATGGTATTTCATAGCAATCATTGGCTTGTAATTGTATTTGGGTTCACAGGCGTAAGATTTGGGATTTTTTCAGTCTAGATCTTGGTTAAAGGTAAAAAATTGCTAATATAAAAGAAATGAATCAGCTGATAAACTAGCTTAACATGGATCAACAAAAAATCCAACCCACCAAAACAACACAGCTCCTTCCTACCAAGCAAAAAACAAAATTAAATTTTCTTTAAAAAATAATTTCCAAATTAATTTAAAAAAACGAAATAAAAAAAATCATGGAAAGATTTTAATTATATTCCATATTTGCCAAGAAAACATGGTGTTGCTGCTATTCGTCTGAAAACAGGCATGACTGCCTTGGAAAGTATCTTCATCGGTTTGGAATATATGAAAATCCAAAATGTATTTTATTAAATTTATCTGATCTTATGGACAGACCGCATTATGAACTGTTCAAAATGAACAAAAAATAATTTATATTGTATATATTGGGAAGCCAGGTCAGAAATGAGTTAATGACGGTTTGTCAAATACTTTGCTGTTTAATAAAAATAATAATAATGTAATAAATAAGATCTTGGTCAAGGTTAGTTGTTTTTCTTACCTTGTTTTATGTATTATTAATATTTGTCTCATATCTCTCTGAAGTCCCTGATATTAAATATTTTACAAAAGTTTTTTAGTTGATAGAATCGTCAGATTGTCTTCCTATTATTATTGCTGTATAACATGAAAACTATATGTGGCCATCACCTACATTCTCAACAACACTTTGTTCCCAAGTGGCTGGGTTACAGCACTCCACCGCTAATGATGACAGTGAAACAATGATGATTGCTGACTTCAAAAGATTTTTGTGAAAAACATCTATAATAACATATGAACAATAATAATATTCTATATTAAATTACAGATTACGATACCATGTAGGCCTAAGGCCAAATTACACATAAATAAAAGTGCATTGCATAACAAATTACATACCAAAAAGTAGTAACAAATATTCATTATGTAAGTAATTAAAATGTTTTATTTTCTTCTGTAAGAGAAAACAATTAAGAAACTTACAGAAGAAGTTCACTTCACTGTATACATTCTACCAGCACTTTCAATGTTAGTATAATAGCCAAATTTTATCATAGCTCACTGTATATCATCTATCGACAACCTCAATTGGTCCATATGTTAAAAAAAAATAGTTATGAACGCGCTAAAAATACTACTAAAATCCTCGCCTTGAAGATGACCACGTCTCAAAGCAGTAATAATGTTTTATGTTTTCCAAAAGCGTAATAGTAAATAATGAAGCTTCCAACCGACTCAAAAACGCTAGAATAGATATTTACATTTACATAAAGACCCATAGAATGGCTACTGTGTTATTTATTTTATTTCTAAAATCAGTGAACATCGCAGCGGTGAGCAGGCTGAGTGATGCCCGATGCCTGGTAACAGCGGGAGGGCATCTCCAAGTCAAATGGGTCTTGGGCAATCAACTGGGTGACATTACTTCGGACAAATTTGCCCACTTAAGGAATTTTTCACGCACTTCAAACCTCGGTTCTGTGGGATATTGGCTATAAATACCGAGCCAGTTTAGTTCTCCGACTGGTAATACCCGGCCTTGATTTACACATGAGAGGCCCGAGCAGCAGAAACCACTGTGTTGTACACAAAGTACATTAATTCAGTTTAAGACCAACGGAGCAGCACTTAAAGTTCATTACCTCGGTGTAAGACCAACTGAGTAGCACTTAAAGTTCATTACCTCGGTGTAAGACCAACTGAGTAGCACTTAAAGTTCATTACCTCGAATTAAGACCAACTGAGTAGCACTTAAAGTTCATTAACTCGGATTAAGACCAACTGAGTAGCACTTAAAGTCCATTACATCAGTGTAAAACCATCTGAATGGAAGTGAAACTCCATTACATCAATGTAAGACCAACCGAGTTGCACTTAAAGTCCATTACATCAATGTAAGATCAACTATGTGGCACTTAAAGTCCATTATATCATTGTAAGACCAACTGAGTGGCAGTGAAAGTATATTACATCAATGTAAAACCAACTGTGTTGCGCTGAAATTCCTCTGCGTCAATGTTTATTTATATACTCTGCCTTAATGTTAAAACAATATTTGTTCGATGCAATTAATCCACCTCATAAATTTAACTTCAGTAGCGGATACATATCTTGAAGATCGGCGTCTTGGTCATAAATATTGGTCATAAACTATTTAACAATCATAGATGCAACACTAATTGATTAAAAACTAATCTGGAATTAATTGATTGCTGAACTGAAAAAGACAACACAGCAATTCATGAATTGTCAAACTGAAATGTAAAACTAATAGTATATTATTTTAATAAACATTAAAATTGAAAACATTGTTAAATTGCATCGTTTTATATTTAAGTCTAGAATAGCTAACAATTGATATAGTTCTGAAAGAAGGATAATTATAAATTAAACTAAGTCAAGGTGAGTAAAAACATTAGGGTTTTAATTCGTCCTTTACTCAAAAGGCTAAGCAAATTCGGACACCCGACATCTCACCCGCAACCTCTTGGATGTGTTACTATCGATGGGATTGTTCTAAAAATTATACAACAGAACTTATATAAAATCTAACGTTTTCGTATTAAAGTTGAGATGAGGTTACATTAGTAAATTACTATATAATCTTTACTACTGACGGAGCAGAAATTATGTGCACCGAGATTGAAGGTTGTTTATTAAGAAACCAAGAGGCCTATGAAAATTCCAATTATACCATTATATCCTTGTTTAATTTTGCGTTAGGGCGTTAGGACAGTGCATTTAAAATTTGTATTATAAGTTATACTAATTTATATCCTAGTTGGAACCAAAAAGTACTGGAATTGTATATTGAAAAATATCTCATTTATATGTTAATACATGGTTGATAAGAATGTTTTTTATTAATTATATGAATTTTAGAATTTTAACTTTGATACGTTAATACGGTTGATTGGAATTTTTTTTATACATGTTATGAATGTTAGAATGTTAACTTCTCTGGAAAAAAGTTCTTATCGATTCCTTGAAACATTTTTTTCTTGGCTTCTAGAAGTCGTAAAATTGATTACTTGGTCTTATTGTAATCCTTATTACATATATTGTTACGATACATCGTTTTCCTATGTGTAAGTAAACGAAGTGATTTTTTTTGATTTAAATATAATTTAAATTTATCAATTTAAAGTTATTTTAGATTGATTTAAATCAGTTTAAAATCACTGAATTTACTTACAGATAGGAAAATGATGTAAAAGAGAATTCAACCTAATAATAATCCCTGAGGGACTTCAAATTCATTACATCCTCTCTGCTTATTGTTTTAAAACAATTAAAACTTTTTGTCAACGATTGTTTAAGTAAGACGGAATCAAATCAAACGCAAAAAGACCATAGTTTTCCAATCAGGACATTGTACATGCCTTGGATAGATTGCAAAAGGTACCAACTAGAACGCTGTCAACAACTAAAAAATTGTGATGCTTGCTAAAAAAGGAGTTTTTTTAGCAGAAGTCACCTTTAATACCGATTGTGTCCAATTAAATAGAGCCATGAGAGCTATTAATGGTACTCTCATGGCAACTCCACTACCTTGGCTCCCGATGCTGTGCAATAAGCTCTTCCAGAAATAAGACGTCAGGAGGCACTAGGTAAAGAATTCAATAAGATCTTGAATGCCCCGCACCTCCCCATTACCCAGGATCTCCCTCGTCAGAACGTTCGCTTAAAATCGCGAAACCCACCTCTATGTACTTTTTTCCAGTTAAGGAGATCAAATGTCTCGCCCAATACTAGCTGGGCCATAGCGTGGAACAGTTTCGATGGACGAAATAAGTTCCTTATTAACGATCCATCAATACCTGTAGGTGGGATGAACTTGCCTTGTAGGGAGTGGAAATTATTGAATCGGTTCCGAACTGGAGTGAGCAATCGTAACTACTGGAAATACAAATGGGGATTGACAGTAGATCAGTCATGTAATTGCGGGGAGTCTGTCCAAACAATAGATCACATAGTTTCAGCGTGCCATTTGTGCTGTTTTACGGAGGGATTAGCTAGCATAAGTAGAATCAATGAGGCAAGTCTTAAATTTTTAGCCAAAGGTAGTCCAAAGGATTGATGGACTGGATTTAGCTTTGTGACAGGAGATCATTTGTTATTTATTTAATTTTTATAGTAGTGTGACTTGGACTTTTTGCCCAGCTATAAAACTCAGTTTTACATAATTTTAAATTAAAAATAATAATAATAATAATGTAGCTGACAAAAAGCCATACGATATATACCTTAAATAACACCCGAGAAGGAATTTAATTCGTTTTCGATGCTCATCAGGATATTTCAGTTATGGAGGTTTGTTGCCTCACAGCTACGGTTGTTAACTCGCTGTAGACACAAAGCAACAATGACAATCAGTGAGTAGAACAATTCTGGCACGTCAGTAACTCTGATGGACTTGATGTGCGATAAACAGCTGACCTGACCACCCCATCGCTTTATGGACTTGTTCTATTGCCTTATTATGGTTCCGTATATCGGGTTTCCCTAGAACTCACGGAGACTTCAACGCTGGCGCATTGTTTATTACTGAAGATGGATGTACATTGCTGGCTGATGTGTAGTTACTCATATTTTTATGGCAGCGGGTCCCCCCTCCCACCCGTCTCTCAGTGTGTATTATGTGACATATTCACGGCTGGTTTGTGGCGTCTGATTTTTATGTGGCTATATACAAATAAACTACCGTATGCAAAAAGTTCTGCTTTTATCGTCAGCGTGCGTACTTACCTAGAACACAAGACGGGTCTACTTTATAAGTCAGTTATTGGTATCTTATTTATTATTTTAAAAAAAGTGTACAAGTAAACTCTAAAAGCCTAAATGATAATGCTATGTAATAACAATAGATACAAGTTGTTACTATGAATATATAGAGGCAAGATTGAATGAAAAGGTACATAAAAATCCTTAATTTGTGGACAACTTGAACTGAGGAGGCAGTAACTTAAGAAACTTTTTCAATACACCAAGTTTTTTTTATAACATGAGGGGCCCCTTCATGGGCCCTTGTAGGCCAGTATGTAAAATAGAGCTGATAATATTAAACCATTGCAGTCTGCGAATCCACTACCAACAGATCAAGCTCAATGTTAGAAAATATATTTCTCTGACATGAGGCTAACAAAATTTGAAGTTCTCTATTTTCACACTAACCTAACCCAGGCTCAAGGTTTGGCCACCATGTTACAACATACATACGTAATGTAAGTAGTGCCTCCTGACGTCTTGTCTCTGGAGGAGCTATAGTATATTGCACAGCACCGCGAGCCAAGGCAGTGAAATTGCCACGAGAGTGCCACTTATAGATGGAGAGGGGGGCGGGGGGGGTGATGTTGTTCGCGTCCACAGCAAATCTTTAAAATTGTACGTACCCCTTGGGTAGTTCTAAACGAGCAACAAATGGAGTAGCTGGACTGTAATGGACTTGTGATCTCTGGCAATGGTAACTACCTAAAACATATTTAATAACAGTTTGGTTAATTCCCCAATTTAAAATTTTAACAAATGTAGTAATTTCTGAAACTCCAATGGTGACAAAGTTTATATGAAAACCTGTATAGTATGATAAAAAGAATTACATATTTTTATATTATTAGTTTTATTTCTAAAATAAGTAAAATTCATTATAGGTCTAAAATGTGTATATCTTTTACGGAAAGAAAAATGTGAAACGCAGAAACATTCGGAACAGTCAGTAACTCATATTTTGAAATATTAATAAACTCTTCATAGCTAAGAATATAAGTAATATTAATATTTACAAATACATTCTACATTTATAAACATATAACGAGTAACTAGTATAAAAATATACAATATAAACCCAATATAGAAATGGTATTTTTAAAATATTTATATAATGTTCTATAGATAAAAGAGTACAACAAAGGAAAACACCATAATGCCTAAATAATATAACATTAAAATAATATTTATTAGACTAATATAAATAAGTTTACTATTAACTCCTATTATGTTTCTCAGAAAAATCTAGCTGGCAGGTATTTTTTATAAAATTTGTTACGTAATTCTTTGCCGGATTCTTAACTATCAAACTACTGTACTTCCTCGTTAATAATTTTATCGCACATTTTTATTTGTGACATTTCTGTTTTATATTCTCGATGGCATATGTTTGGTTTGATAAAAGACCAAAATTATTGTGTTTTTTATCACATTGATCATAAATAAATTTATAAAAATCCAATCACCGATAACATGTAAAAATCAGAATTGTTCAACGTTAAATATATACAATTCTGATTCATATGTGTATATATATATATTAGTAACAAAATATGAAAACAAAATTAAAGGAAAACAAGATGCAACAAAATTAACTATTAATAACTATCCAAGCAAAATCATTGAAAAGACTACATTGAAAAAACCCCAGAATAGAAGAAACAAAAAAGAAAACCCCAAACCTCTCACTACAATTACAATTCCACGTGTAACAGTTGTTTTCAAAAAATTACAAAAATTAACTGAAAATGTTTACCTCTTTTAGTTCATCAAATAACATTAGAAGTTATGTAACAAAATTTAAATCACAGAACAACATTCAAGAATCTAAAACATTATATATAAAATGATTGTGAATGTAATAATCTCACATTGGCCAGACATCTAAGTTTATAAGTACTAGAATAAAAGAACATACATATAAGTATAAAACAAAAAATAAATAAAAATTAGTAGAGCATGCTTTAAATGAAAATGATAATATTAAATTTGAGTCATCAAGCATTGTACATTAGAGAATCTTCATGAACTATGTATTGGACGAAAAAAAAATCAAATTCAAAATGCCTGTATATCTAACACAAAAGAACAATATATAATACAACCATCATTACTCTCTAGTAACATATAATTACCATTGTTTGAAGAAGAAATCGTACGTAAAGTTAATAATTGTTAATCAATAATATTTTCCACATTAATATTTTATTTTAAAGTATTTTATACTAACAATTTTTTTTATATTTGAACTTCACTCGCCAGTTAACATGGGCCTTACAGGCATGTGCGTCGACTTGTTCAACGAGTGAAGTACCGACCGTTGGCTCAATGGGGATCCGAACCTTGGACCTTGCCCTCCTCAGTCCGAAGCCTTAGCCACTGAGCCACCACGCCGGCAATTTAAGTTTTGAATTGTTTAAAATAATCTATATTTTTATCATTTTTTATTTTATGATGTTTTAAAAATATGTTTCTGTTTACATAAAAAATTAACGATTTCTTAACCGGCGAAAGCGTTTTTTGTTTAAATAAAAATTTCTTGTATATTTGTGCTATTTCATCAAACGAGTACATTTTGTAAATTTATGAGAAAATCATGTTAAAACATGAATTCAGTAACATATGTTGAAATAGCAGATTATGTTTCATTTATGAAATATAATAGGAATACAGAATTCAATAAGATATTAAATGCCCCGCACCTCACCATTACCCAGGATGTCCCACGTAGAGTAACAGAGTGCGACCTGCGCTTTTTTACGGAGGGATTAGCCAGAATAAATAGAATTAGCAAGGAAAGTCTTAAATTGCTCGATGGATTGGATTTAGCTTTGTGCCAGATCACTTTGTATTTCAGTTAAAATATATATATTTGAAAATTAATTAATGGGAGCCGACAAAAAAACCATACAATATACATAGTAACTAGTTAATGTTCCTGTTAGCGAATATTAGTTCAGATTTTAATTTAAAATTTTAATATTGTAAATGGCGGTAAGCTCTAATATTTCTCATATTATTAATTAATTTATAAAAAAGACAAAGAATGAGTAATATAATGAATTAATAATGATATATTTCACGCAAGTAAAACCAATGCATTAAGCCATTCTATGTCGTACCTTACAATGTACCACCTACAAGAACAATATTCACTTTCGAACTTCATTACAACATTATTATTTATCGTAATAAATTGGCAAATATTTCATAATGAGGACCTAATAAAGTTGCATCTACTGTCGGTTTGAACCATTGGTATGAATCTAATATCAATTCCATTTCTACAAATGGTACACCAAACTTTATCTCATTTGATTCTGCTTCTCACCATACAAGTTACATTTTTATTTGACTCATAAATATTTTTATTGTGGTTCGAAGACAAAAAAGCGCTAATTTTAAGTACTTTGAAAACAAGGTTCCACTTTAACAGAAGCTATTTAGCTTAGATCTTTGACATTTCTATTACGTTTCAAGAAGATAATTTTTATAGTATGCGTGATTTCAGTAATTTTTACTTTGATAAAAAGTTCTTTTAGTTATTGCAAACCTTAGCTTTATCAGCATTTTCCAATCACAAATAAATAGCGGATTAAAAAATTTAAAGTTTTGGTTACTTTGATGACATACTGTCATATTGATAAATAAACACTCATCAATATCTTCGAATCACAATAAAATTATTTATGAGTATAATTAAAATTTGTAATTTATATGCTGAGACGCAGAATAAAATGAGCTAAAATTTGGTATATAATTTGTCCAAATGGAATTAATATAAAATGTATACCAGAGATAACATTGCATTTTAAAACCGACAGTGAATTCCATTTCAGCTTTTAAAATATTTAACAAATCAAACCAGGTGGAAACCCGTCAAACCAAAGGTAGAAACATTTTTTTTATTATTGATATGTTGAAAATGATGACACTATTAGTAAAAAAGTTGTATGAATATTTATTTGAGCGTCAAAATTGTATGATATAAATTATGGTATGAGAAGTAACATTGATTTGATGTGCATTTACGTATCTGGGATTCTTTATGTTTCCAAAACTTTGAGGGACTGTTTCCACCCTTTAACAATTAAATTTCAATAAATCCTTTTCTAGAGGGTTTCTACGATGATAAAGATACAGCAACTTTCCTCCAAATGTCATGTAAAACAATTTGGTAGTTCTATAGATTTCTAGATGTCAGTCAGTGGTATTTATTTTACGTTTATAATTTTGAGTATCAGTTGTTTGAAATAAATTATTAAATTAATGCCAGTGTTATTTTTATAGAATAAAGGAAACGTTGGTGGACTTTTTCTGTCCTTTACGGATAGAATTTCGATACATCCTTTTTTTAGTCTCAACGATGGAAAAGCTAACTTCCGAATAGATTCTATTGAAATCTGTTCAGTGGTTTCTGATATTTCGTGAATAGTAAATACATCTTTTTGAGTTTTATAAACTAAGATTCAGATGGCTAATTCAACTCTATTGTTGTAATTGTCAGTTCAATTTAGTTTTCGTGGTATAAGTGCGTGTTTCTTAGAAAAATTCATCCGCTCGCAAGAAACAGGGCCAACAATGATTGTATTACTTCAGAGATGAAACATACTCGAGCACGTATTTGTTAATTACTCGAGTATCTACTAACCGAATACTGAAAGGTTTACAGTCGATCGAGTTGAATGGTGGTGTTATATCGCCGCGCTGCGCTGTAGGTCCAAGTAAGTACCCGAGTATTAACGCCCATGCTCCCAGTCCCGGGACGTTAGTCAATCCGACGGTCGGTGGGGGGCCGGCAGACCCCCCGACGGGTAACTCCCCTCTATCGCATTTTAATGCCTGCCCATGGGTGTTAATTTATGTCCGTCTTAAACGTATTGATTTATTAATTGGCTCCTTATAAACAGAATCGGTTACAACAAGCCAAATTGAAATTAAATTCATCGTTCCTGAACCGACCCATTGGTCGGCCATGCACTGCCTCATTTTGTAAAGTCCATACAACACTTGGGATTGTTGAGAATTGAACATTTTCTAACTCACAGTTCTGGTTAGCAATTTAATTTCTTTACATCAACACAGCGTATAAAAGATAAAGCGCGTAAGTGACAATTTGGGATAATAGAATGGACTATCGAATTTGTACAGGTCAATGAATTATTAGTTTATTATTCCCTACTTGGTAGGGGAACCAATGAACTGGATTAAAGATCGCCATGGTGGATATGAGTTTATAGCTCATCAAATCTGCCGATGTTGTTTGGTTCAAACACAGTATTTTTTCGAAGTTCTGCACATGTAATAACTACCGGACGAGTAAGTTTAGGGATTAAAATGCCTTTAACAGTTGTACATTGACAAATGTAGAAAAAATGGTTTCACGGGCCCTCCACCTTCCCTACGAGTGTCTTGGCGGGCCCTACTACCCATCCTGTGATTTACATAACAACCCTTCTCCCTCTAAGGACATCTTTTAGAAGGAAGTAGTAAATTGCCACTGTACGTATATGGGTGGGTGGGAGGTCCATTACCACCGTACGTGTATGTGTGTATAGATCTCTAACGTATGTGTATGGGAGGGTGGGAGGGCCATCACCACTGTATGTGTATGGGTGGATGGGAGGGGTATCTCCACTGTATGCGTATGGGAGGGTGGGAGGGTCATCACCACTGTATGTGCATGTGTAAGTGTTAAATGTTCGGTAGATGTGTGAGTGGGTGTAAGTGTACCATTGTACGTGTATGGGTGGGTGCCTTAGTACCATTAAACGTGTATGAGTGGGCGGGTGGGTAAGTACCATTGTACGTGTATTTTAGTACCATTGTACGTGTATGGGTGGGTGGGTGGGTTAGTACCATTGTACATAGTCTCATTAAAAATAAAATAAAATTGAACAAAAGCCATTAGCCAATTGTTATGATTTACAAAGTTACCATAAAAGTCACCCTATCTAATCGTAAACAAAGCTTGCAATTTTGTACAAATGACACACTTCCTTCTTACGTTATTTGTTTCCTCATTAACTATTCATACATCCACCCTATTAACATTTTCGACATTGACACCCTATGCATCCCTTGGTGGCATATTCGGATTAAAATTTATTGGGAATATATTCCTCGAAATCATTGGTAGGTGTACAGATTACATATTAAAATATAAATCATTACTTTGTACAATGAACGCTTCTTCGTATACGTGGTAACGACAACGGAAACAAACATTTTCACATGATCTTGTAATGATTCTTCTTCGCGTCAACTTGTATTAACAACGAAAATAGACATGCAGATCACCTGTAATGACAACATAAATACATAATGAAACCGCCCTTTAATAACAACAAAAAAACACAATTATATCACCTTTCAAAGATAACAGAAATAAACATTCAAATCACCTTGTAATGACAACAGAAATACACACTAACAAAGCCCTGCAATGATAACATAAATACATAATCAAACCGTCTTTTAATGACAACAGAAATACACATTAATGTCAACCTAAATGACAACAGCACTTCACCGGAATTTATACCAACAGAAATTATACATCACTCTGTAATGAAAACAGAAATACACATTAATATCACCCTGCAATTACAACATAAATACATATTCAAACCACCCTTTAATGAAAACAGAAACAAACATTTTCACATGATCTTGTAATGATTCTTCTTTGTGTCTGTAGAATGATTCTTCTGTAGTGACAACAGAAATACACATTAACAACACCCTGCAATGATAACAGAAATACACATTCAAATCACCTTGTAATGGCAACAGAAATACATATTCAAGCCGCCCTTTAATGACAACAGAAATACACATTAATATCACCTTGCAATGATAACAGAAATACACATTCAAATCACCTTGTAATGACAACAGAAATACACATTAATATCACCTTGCAATGATAACAGAAATACACATTCAGATCGCCTTGTAATGACAACAGAAATACACATTAATGTCAACCTAAATGACAACAGAAATTCACATTACTCTATAATGACAACAGAAATAAACATCATCATCATCATCATCATCTTAAATAACCATAAATAATGACAACAGAAATCCAAAATCCCACAACTCAGTAAAGGTGTGTAACACTTGTAACAGAAACAAAACTTAAATATACTCCGTGATAAAAATAAGAAAATAAACATGATTTGTTATAATGAGACTCGACAGAAGGTGTTATATATTTTAACTAATGACACGAACACTGTCTTTAATATTCATTTTCCTGTGCAACTCATTGTCGATCATAGCTGTTATGTACGGCAGATGAAACCTATTCAAACCCTCACAAAAGCGTATAACCATAAAGGCGCGGAGCCAGACATACAGCAAATCACATGGACGGTGTAGCCTACCACATGGATAATATGTAATGGGACCACTGCAGTTGCTACGTTAGCCCACCTTATAGCAGACGACATAAACCGTCCCAGCGAGACCCAGTCGTTAATATGACGTAGCCGCGACTGCGAGGCTACCGCTGACTCTGCCGTACTTTAAATTAATATCAGCTGATATTTATCGAGTCGGTCAAGATGGTGTTGAGGTTATGTTTATGTGGTCCGGCAGCTGTAAGTAACAGTTCCGTTAATGTAATCCACACCAGTCACTGCTCCCGTACGTGTTCTTCTATCTTCCCGTCTGTCCAGAAACACGCGAATCTATCCGCCTCTGTTTCACACCAGTCTAGAGGCTAAGTATTGTCCAGGTACGATCTAATTGCCAATATACTGCATCTGATAAGTGGAATCTGTATTACAAAACAGTTCAAGTAATTTAGGCCTGTTATTTAGGCCCTTAATTTCACAACCTATATTAGATGTGCACGTCTAGCCATGAATGCAATGTTGGATTACAGACATAACAGATCGTCTTTTGTACACTTGCAATAGTGTTAACAGATTTATTATTTGCGTGATGACAAATTATGAAAATAACTTAACTTTGAAGAGTACTTCCGTTAATATTCCATTAAAATGCTGTTGGATATGTTGATTTTAAACCCATAAGAACAATGATATTCTCGAACCAGACATACGATCATGCGAATCCAAATCAAATAGATATTTTTCAACGGAGATTTTTTAAACAAATTGCATTTGACTAAGAATTAAGTGGCACGTTGTAATTTCTTTGCGAATCCCTAATTAGTTGTTAAGAAAAAAATATCAGTTTGAAGTTTTTATTTCCACTTATTTTTCAAAACTACGTGTATACATTCAAAACATCAAAAGCAAACCCAATGCGCAATATGATTTCGTTAAAATGACACCTAATGTACAACTTTTGGTCAATAAATACCGACAAATAACACTGTTCTTACGGGATTAAAACCAACATGACCGACAGCCTCTGCAGAGTCTTAAATACATGTGTTCACCAGAACTAAAGGGTATTTTTTAATTTTGCTGTAAAATAAATTATATTGAGTCTTTGAAAAATCGATGCATGCTTAAATACGAAGAAAATAATGAAACAGTATATACTTAGAAAGGTATACATTTGTTTCCTGAAGTCGTAAATGCGTGTGTAAAAGTAAAAGTTAATTTTGAAATCAATTCTCCAAGTCCTACTTAGAAACGGTTTACTTTATTTTTCTATTATTTATAGACTGGCATTTGAAATTTCTTTAAAACAATTCCTCAAAAAATCCTAAAAGTATTGTAAATGAACTGAAAATCACAATTTATTTCACAAACATTTCCATCCTCAAAGGAAACTTTTTATAATAAACATAACCTTTGGGATTTGTGTAGTAGAACATAGTACATTATTAGTATTAATGTTTTGCGGGAAATACTACTTAGTAAGAAACTCAATTTATTAGATATTCTGTTCATTCAGGCCTATTATTTTAGTGTTGACTTTTTTTCTGAAACCACATGAAAAAGTGTTTCACTCTGAAAATGTCTTACTGACAGTAGATTTTCTTTTCTTACTTCCATTATGCCACCTCCATAATGTAGGAGTACTTTGTCTTTAAAAGTGGCTCAATATGATAAACACTAATCCATAACTTGCTCAATAAACATGACTATAATTAGCTCTAAAACCAAGCTATACTATAAATTATTTATGATATTAAAAGTAGGCATATTAAAAGTAATGGTTCCAAAGAATTGGCACAAACTTTCTCCCATATTAAACACTAAAAAATCAAAACTTTGAAAATTACCAGTTTGATTTCCAAATATGTTTTTACCATAACTCAAAAACTGCCATGTGTACCGGGTCTTTGACCGGTACATTTCGGTTTTTTCCGTTGTCTGCCAGGCTGCCTGAGATCGCTCACGCTCTGCGTTCCGCGTACTTTGGTAGCCGTTGGCCCGGTTCCGTTAAGTTCCGTGTTCCAGAAGCTTCGGTCCGCTTGGCCAGCCTTCTAGATGGTTCGAGCTGTTCAGTGGGTCTGCGGAGGTTAGTCTTGTGCTGTCTGCCGATCAACTATGCGTGGCTGAGATACACTGTAACGTAAGTGTTCATTTTGTAAATTGCTAATATCGAATCACCCTTTTGGTGAGAATATTTTGTTTCCATCATATTAATCGTTCTTGCTTGTGTTTTAGGGTTTTGTTAAATTTGTATTTTCTTTGTCTAGTTTAGTTAACCTATGTTTGAGCCATGTGCTCCAGGTTACAGGTTTACCAGTAATTGCTTTATTATATCTTGTTTTATTTTCAATTGTAATTCTGTATGATGTTTATTGAGCCTTTTTACAGTTGTAGTTACCGATTTACCATATTTTTTTGTTCATTGACAATAACCTAGCCTATCTTTAGCTTTTCATGTTAATTCCTATTGCTCATGTTCCATAGCCTGGTTTTCAGTTTGTCATTTTAAGTTCATATACGTAATTAATTCTTTGATAATTTGTTAATCATGTAATTTTAATCATGTAATGTGTTAATTTGTTGCTATTTCGTATATCAGTTGTTATGTGTAATATTTTGTGTTGTGATGGCTGGACTGGTTTTAATGTGCTGTGGTGTTGCCCTACAGTCCAGGGTCCTTGAGTAGGACGTTTCACCCTCGGCCTGCCGTCGGGGAATTGCCGACCTTCTGCACTGCTAGCCTGGCCTGAGGACCATGTTGGAGCCTGGAGTCGCCCGTTACCCGCTCTACATCTCTGTGGTATAAGTCTCCTGTCCTCAGGTCAGTGTTTTCCATGTTTTTGTTTCCCGGCGGCTGAGCTGGGGGCTGTTGAAAGTTTTACAAAAAAAAAAAAAATATATATAAACCAAGAAAAACAGTGAAATACAGGAAATATAAAGAAGAAAAAAAGTTTGTGGAACTGTTTAATTTGTGGCCTAGGCCTAAACTGGAACAGTGATTGATGAAACAGCCATGGGGACTTATATTTTTTTATTTATTTAAAAAGAAAAGCTTTGAAAATACATAAAGAATATTTTTGATGTTAATATTTATTTATATTTATTGTTAGTTATTTAATTAGTTTTATTTGTTGTTATATCTTTTAGATTTTATTTTTGTTAGGTCCCTATGGTTAAGTCCTGTTATTATTTATTTATATGCTTAGGCCTAGTTATTGTTATTTATTTTTTGTTAAGTGTATTAGGGGGGTTTTGAAGTGAATTTTTACTCGAACGGTACCGTGGTAGATTTTTTTTTTAAATTGTTTAATTTTTAAACTTTCACCAAAAGGGGATTATTGTACTTTTACATAACATTTAATTCGGAGCTGCCCAGGGATTCCGGCTTACTCCCTGGCCCGGTGGAATCAAGGGATATGTGGGCTAAATTGCCGGTTTAAGTGTTGTTTTCCAGACGTTTTCTAAATTTTCACTTTTATTTGGGGTTATCTAAATTTGTTTCTAAGTTTGTCACCTTTTAAATTTTGTTAATAAATTTTCCTTACGTTTTGGGAGTCTCAGGCCAAACTGCAGATAGGCCATACAGTTTGTTAATTGTTAAATTTTGGTATTTGTAGAGTTTGTGGTATTTATTGCGTTTGTTATTATTGTGTATTATCTTGTTAATTTTAGTGTTTGTTATTTATTTAATTACGAATTAATATTGTGGCCTTCTGCCTAATTTTGTTTTGGCCTTCTGCCTGCCAAGTTTTGCTTAATTGTTGATTTTTTTTGGTAATAAACTAAGTTTGCTCAGCTGCCGAGTGTTATTTTGACCCTCCAACTGCCACCCGTGATCCCATCGCTCGACTTGTTTTGAGCCATCCCCCGGTTGGCACGCTTACCAGCTTTGGTGGGGGGGGATGGGTCTCAATTGGTAGCAGAGCGTGGTTGCCTAGTAAAAAAAAAAAAAAAAAAAAAAAAAAAAAAAATTCTTTCTTGGTTGTTGACGGTGGGTGTTTGCCAGTTAGTAGGCCAAGGTTGGCCGACCTACCGTCAAGGTGTCTTGGTAATACGTAGAGAAAAAAAAAAGAAACAAATAAATAATTATTAAAAAAAAAAAAAAAACAATTAAAAACCAAATAAGTCATTTAACTTTGTATTAAAAAAAAAAAAAAAAAAAAAAAAAAAAAAAAAAAAAAACCTAGGCAATCCGCTTGGTTACTTTGTTGAAGGGTTTCGGGGGTGGATTGGAGTGGTCGGCAGTGGCTCGGTAGGCTGAGGGTTTAGTTCGTCTTGGACCCTGGAGTTGTCGTTTTTTGTGTACTGTTGAGAATTTTGTTTTGCGAGATGGCCTATCTGCAGAATGTTGCGCTCCTAGTCAAGGAGGAATTAATTTTTGAGTTGAGGTCGCGGGGTGTGACTCCGGAGGGTGATGTTCTGAATCTCCGGAGGTTGCTGCGGGAGCAGTTGTCCGCGGGTACGGCGGTGGATTGGTCTGACCTGCTGGAGGTTGGTGATGAGTTGGGGATTTGTAAACGGAAGGTGGAAGATTGGGAAGGGGTGTTAGAGGATTTGCAGTTGGAACCTCCAGTGGGTCGTGACCGGGCCTGCCGCCTTGCACGTCTGGGGCATCTGCTTGCCCGTTTAAGGCTGGTCAACCGGGCACCGGGGTTGGAGCCATCTGGAAGGGCGTGGATCTTGGAGAGTGTGTCTAGGCTTGAGGAGATTTTTCAGGCACTCTCCGGTTCCACGACTCCTACGGGTCTGGGTCAGCGGCCTAATTTCACACTGTCGCCTAACGTGTCGAGGCCGCAGGCTGAGACACCGGCTCTCACTGTGCCTGAGGTTCCTTCTGAGCCTGCAGGCGTTTCTGTTGAGGTTGCTTGTGGTTCGGCTCCAGCTGCCGTTCCTACTACTTCTTTGGGTTCTCCTGCTCTTCTGCAGCTGAGCTACCACAAGCTGCCTAACCCTCTCACGCCCATGATCCAGAATCTCCCTGTGATCGATGGGATGGATCCTGAGGAGCTTCTTAAGTTTCTGGTGGCCTTTCTCAGACTTAGTGAGATGCCCGGCATGCAGGCTGGGGACTTGCTTCGTCTGGTGTTCCCTTATTGCAGAGGTCCCGTTGGGGAGTTGCTGAGTTCTGTCTTGGCCAGTGATGCCTCGGTGGACTCGTTCCATCGAGAGTTACTTTCGTCATTTCTTCCCATTCGACTCAGGGAGAGGATGGTCATGGACAGATTTTATCGGTCGCAGGGTAGGGGCGAGTCTCTGGCAGCCTATGTCTCTTCAGTCAAGGAAGCTCGGCAAGCGTTGCGCCTCACCCTTTCTGAAGCTGACACCGTTCGTGTCATCCTGGATGGCATTTCTCCCGAAGAACGGTGCAGATTGGTTTTTGCTGGTGTTCCTTCGACTTTTCGGGAGCTGCATCAGCTGTGCATTGTTTCGCGCAGCGTGCAGTTCTCAGACCAGCAAGGGAGGGATTCTGAGAGTCATCGTGCTCTCCCCACCCGTCGACCGGCTATGTCTTTAGGTGTGAGTCGGCCAGTGGAGGGTCGTGGTTCTCGGCCTCCGGTTGTGTGCTTTGCTTGTGGCCAACCTGGTCACATTCGACGTGACTGTCCACGTGCTCGAGGTCGTGGGGCGGGAAACGCTCAGCGCGGGGGGTTGCCTCCACAGTAGCTCCCCGCGTTGTTGCGACTGACCGTGGCCATTTGCCTCTGACGCGTGCCCATAGCAGGAGCGTCGGGGATGTTTCGGGCCTTGCTGGCATGGCTTCCCTGGGACTTAGGGCGGTCACCTCGGTGTGTCCTGGCGTTTTTGTATCTTTTGGTGGTACGGTGTGTCGAGCCCTTCTTGATTCTGGTTCGGCATGCAGTATCATCAGCCTTTCTCTTTTTGAGTCCCTTGACGCCTTAGGACTTGTCAGGCACACCGAGCCTTCTTCTATTACTTGCTGGACGGCATCCCAAACTCCTCTACCCATACTTCTAAAGGCGTCATTACATTTTAAAATTGAAGGATTTTCCTGGAGGTGGGGTTTTCTTGTTGCCAAGGACCTGGCGGTTTCTTGTATCCTAGGGGCAGACTTCATTTCCAAAAGTGGTATGGTGCTTGACCTCCAGAAGCGCCAGATGTTTTTCAAGTTTGATCGGCGAGTTTTGGTGCCCCTAGTAGGTGATTCTGACGGCCCTCCTGCAGTCAGAGAGGTGGGTTGTGAGCCCGAACAACCCAAGGTGGATCCAGTTGGTCATCTCCCCCCTGAGCAGGCGGAGGCCATTAGGAGGCTGTGTTTGCGGTTTCCTGATGTGCTTACGGCTGAGCTTGGGGTCACTTCTCTTCTGGAGTATGAGATCCACCTCACCGATTCTCAGCCAGTTAGGAGTCATCCGTACAAACTTGCTCCCCCAAAGATGGAGGTTATGAGGGCTATGATAGAAGATCTTCTGAGCAAGGGTGTGATTGAACCGTCTCGTTCTGCTTATGCCAGTCCAGCTTTTCTTGTGCCCAAGCCTAATGGTAAGTCTAGGCTTGTGATGGATTATCGGAGGCTCAACGCTAAGGTCGCTATTGACTCGGTACCTCTGCCTGATTTGCATTCTGCGTTTGATTGGTTCGGTAAGGCTAAGTTTTTCAGTGTGTTTGATTTGAACCAGGCCTACCATCAGATTCCATTGAAGAAGGAATCACGGCCCATGACTAGCTTCTGTGTTCCCTGGAATCTCTATCAGTTCACTAGGGTTCCTATGGGTCTTGCTGTGGGTGCCCAGACTCTTACTCGTCTGCTTGATTCCATCTTCCATGATGTGAAGTTCAAGTTTGTTTTCAATTACCTGGACGATCTTCTTGTCTACAGTGAGACTTTCGGGGAACACATGCAACATCTGGAGGAAGTTCTTAGTCGCCTCAAATCAGCTGGCCTTACCGTCAATCCAGAGAAAGTCACTTTTGCTCGTCCTGAGATTTCTTTTCTGGGTCATCTTATTTCCTCTCGAGGCGTCTGCATAGATCCTGCGAGGACCCAGGGCATTCGGGATTTTCCTCCTCCCAGAGATGCCAAGGGGATTGCCCGTTTTGTGGGGATGGTGAATTTTTACCGTCGCTTCATCCCTAACGTGGCCGAGCTTGCTGCCCCGTTGAACGAGCTGCGAAAGAAAGGTGTCCCTTTTGTGTGGGGCCAAGCTCAGCAGACTGCCTTTGATGCTCTCAAGGAGGCTATCATGCAACCTCCTGTCCTGCGTATGCCTGATTTCAGCAGAGAATTTATTCTTCAGACTGATGCCTCCTCCTCCGCCATTGCTGCTGTTCTTTCTCAGGAGTTTGATGGGGTCAGGCAGCCCATCGCTTTTGCTTCGAGGACGTTGTCTCACCAGGAAAGGAAAGCTTCTTCCATCTATGAGTTAGAGTGTCTGGCTGTTGTCTTTGGTACGGACAAGTTTCGGCGTTTCTTGGAACACGCTGAGTTCTTGCTGGAGACGGACAATCAGGCACTGTCTTGGCTTCTTGCCCATCCCCGACAGCTCGGGAAAATTGGTCGCTGGGTGGTCAAAATTTCTGCTTTTAAGTTCCGAGTCCAGCATCTTAGGGGTACCCAGAATGTCATCGCGGATGCTCTTTCCCGCATGTACCACGAACCCAGTGATCCACCGACTGAGGCTGTTGCTCAGTGTGGTGCTGTTCTTCTGGATTTTCCTCTGGCTTTTGACGACCTACTGTCCCATCAGCAGAAAGATCCTGAGCTGTCAGTCATCTTAGGTGAGCTTCAAGAGGGAGGTGCCCACCCTCCCTATTTTCTGTCCAAAGGGGTACTCTGTTGCCGTCCTCGACAGAGGGGTGAACCCCGTGTAGTGCTGCCTAGTCATCTAGTACCGATGGTCTTTCAATATTATCACTCTTCCCTTGTGGGCGGTCATCTTGGCATTCATAAGACCATCGCTAAGATTCGTAGGTACTTCATCTGGAAGGGCATGGACCGGGATGTTGCTGGCAGAGTGCGGGCTTGTCACTTGTGCTCTCTCAGCAAGCCTAGTCAGAATGCAAGGTTAGGGTTGTTATCTTCTGAGGTGGCCGAGCGTCCTTTTGAGAAGGTGTTCATCGACTACGTGGGTCCTTTTCCCCGTAGCAAGTCAGGTAGCTCCTACCTACTTGTTTGTGTGGATGCTTTCTCGAAGTTCGTTTGGCTTTTCCCACTTCGGAGTGCTACGGCTAAGCTCACCATCCGTGCTCTCCAGTCCCAGCTCTTCCAGCACTTTGGTGTGCCTTCCACTCTTGTGTCCGACAACGGTAGCCAGTTTACCTCCCATGAGTTTCGTAGGTTCTGTTTTGGCAATGGTATCAGGCATGTGACTACCTCTCCTTATTACCCACAGCCTTCTCATGCAGAGCGGTTCAACCGCAATCTTCGGTCTGCCCTTATTACCTTCCATGCTGAGAAGCAGAACACCTGGGATGAGAGTCTCTCTTGGCTCCAGCTTGCTTTCAATTCTTCCAAGCATGAGAGTCACAATGCCACTCCCTTCGAAATTCTACATGGCTACCCTCCTAACAACCCTTTGTCCAACTTGTGGAGGTTAGAGGATCTTCTACCTACGCCAGGTGCCACTGACGTAGTGTCCACGTGGCGGGCTGCTCGGCGCAACCTGCTACGTGCTAGAGAGAGAGTAAGGAGGAGGTATGATAAGGGTCGTACTCCTAACCCTTTTCAGGTTGGAGATCTGGTTCTTTGTCAGGCTCACCCGGTCAGTTCGGCCGCGGAACGAAGAGCTGCCAAGTTGTGCTATCGGTGGTCTGGTCCCCACCGCATCGACAGGTTTTTGTCACCGGTGACTGCTCTGCTGGTTGATCCCCAGTCAGGCAGGGTGTTCAGGAAAGCCCATGTGTCCCAGCTTAAGGCTTTCCGGGGAACGGTTGATCCAGGAGTTGGTGTTCCTGGGGGTTTCTTGGGGCAAAGAGATTGATCACCTCTGCGCCCTAGGTGGCTGTTCTGAGAGAGTCTCCTTTCTCTCTTTTCTGGTCGGGCCCGACCGTCAGGGTAGTTCGCTCCCTGTTTGAGGGGTTTCCCCTCTTAGTTTCTCTTTGGCGTCCTTGGAGCACCACTCTTTGGAGGTTTCTTCTTCTTCCTCTTGGTTCCCTGAGGTACCGAGTTTTTTCCCCTGCCTGGGTGTGTTGAGGTTTTGCAGAGGGAGGTTGTACCGGGTCTTTGACCGGTACATTTCGGTTTTTTTCCGTTGTCTGCCAGGCTGCCTGAGATCGCTCACGCTCTGCGTTCCGCGTACTTTGGTAGCCGTTGGCCCGGTTCCGTTAAGTTCCGTGTTCCAGAAGCTTCGGTCCGCTTGGCCAGCCTTCTAGATGGTTCGAGCTGTTCAGTGGGTCTGCGGAGGTTAGTCTTGTGCTGTCTGCCGATCAACTATGCGTGGCTGAGAGACACTGTAACGTAAGTGTTCATTTTGTAAATTGCTAATATCGAATCACCCTTTTGGTGAGAATATTTTGTTTCCATCATATTAATCGTTCTTGCTTGTGTTTTAGGGTTTTGTTAAATTTGTATTTTCTTTGTCTAGTTTAGTTAACCTATGTTTGAGCCATGTGCTCCAGGTTACAGGTTTACCAGTAATTGCTTTATTATATCTTGTTTTATTTTCAATTGTAATTCTGTATGATGTTTATTGAGCCTTTTTACAGTTGTAGTTACCGATTTACCATATTTTTTTGTTCATTGACAATAACCTAGCCTATCTTTAGCTTTTCATGTTAATTCCTATTGCTCATGTTCCATAGCCTGGTTTTCAGTTTGTCATTTTAAGTTCATATACGTAATTAATTCTTTGATAATTTGTTAATCATGTAATTTTAATCATGTAATGTGTTAATTTGTTGCTATTTCGTATATCAGTTGTTATGTGTAATATTTTGTGTTGTGATGGCTGGACTGGTTTTAATGTGCTGTGGTGTTGCCCTACAGTCCAGGGTCCTTGAGTAGGACGTTTCACCCTCGGCCTGCCGTCGGGGAATTGCCGACCTTCTGCACTGCTAGCCTGGCCTGAGGACCATGTTGGAGCCTGGAGTCGCCCGTTACCCGCTCTACATCTCTGTGGTATAAGTCTCCTGTCCTCAGGTCAGTGTTTTCCATGTTTTTGTTTCCCGGCGGCTGAGCTGGGGGCTGTTGAAAGTTTTACAAAAAAAAAAAAAATATATATAAACCAAGAAAAACAGTGAAATACAGGAAATATAAAGAAGAAAAAAAGTTTGTGGAACTGTTTAATTTGTGGCCTAGGCCTAAACTGGAACAGTGATTGATGAAACAGCCATGGGGACTTATATTTTTTTATTTATTTAAAAAGAAAAGCTTTGAAAATACATAAAGAATATTTTTGATGTTAATATTTATTTATATTTATTGTTAGTTATTTAATTAGTTTTATTTGTTGTTATATCTTTTAGATTTTATTTTTGTTAGGTCCCTATGGTTAAGTCCTGTTATTATTTATTTATATGCTTAGGCCTAGTTATTGTTATTTCTTTTTTGTTAAGTGTATTAGGGGGGTTTTGAAGTGAATTTTTACTCGAACGGTACCGTGGTAGATTTTTTTTTTTAAATTGTTTAATTTTAAACTTACACCAAAAGGGGATTATTGTACTTTTACATAACATTTAATTCGGAGCTGCCCAGGGATTCCGGCTTACTCCCTGGCCTCGGTGGAATCAAGGGATATGTGGGCTAAATTGCCGGTTTAATTGTTGTTTTCCAGACGTTTTCTAAATTTTCACTTTTATTTGGGGTTATCTAAATTTGTTTCTAAGTTTGTCACCTTTTAAATTTTGTTAATAAATTTTCCTTACGTTTTGGGAGTCTCAGGCCAAACTGCAGATAGGCCATACAGTTTGTTAATTGTTAAATTTTGGTATTTGTAGAGTTTGTGGTATTTATTGCGTTTGTTATTATTGTGTATTATCTTGTTAATTTTAGTGTTTGTTATTTATTTAATTACGAATTAATATTGTGGCCTTCTGCCTAATTTTGTTTTGGCCTTCTGCCTGCCAAGTTTTGCTTAATTGTTGATTTTTTTTGGTAATAAACTAAGTTTGCTCAGCTGCCGAGTGTTATTTTGACCCTCCAACTGCCACCCGTGATCCCATCGCTCGACTTGTTTTGAGCCATCCCCCGGTTGGCACGCTTACCAGCTTTGGTGGGGGGGGATGGGTCTCACATGTCAAGTTAGAGACATGTGGTTTTTACTAAAATATTTTACATTGTAATTTATATAGTTCCTGAAAATATAATCAAAATCGTTAGAGCAATTTTTGATAAAATCCCATTTTTGTATATTTTTTGCCCATAAAATTAAAAAAAAAAAAAATTTCAAAAAAGTGAAAAAACGGATTTGAGTTATTGGCTAAACACACCTACATACCAAATTTCTTAAATACTGATCCATCCGTTTGGTCTCCAGCGAACTGAACATACACACAGACATCAAATTTTTTTTCGATAAAGAAAACACTTTTTTGGGTTCAGGGGACCCTAAAATGGATTTTTAGACCAATTTGTAAAAAGATTTTTTTTGAATACTTTACAATACGTTCTCTAAGCAAACGCATATGGGAGGAAGTAAATTCGATGGACTCATTCAATCATTTCGGCTTCATTTATTTTTAAAAGTAAGCATTAGTACTGTATACAGCTGTATTAATATCCTGAAATTCGTTCAAGGATAACGTATCTCCAATTTGCGAAGGTGTTCCAGGAAATGATTCTGTTCCATTAGTGGATAATCTTGAGAATTACGGGTCAATAGTGCGTTTTAAATTATAATGGGAATGGTAAAGGCAATCTGTTTGTGAATAGGTAACTGATCATTTCTCAGGTACAACAAAAATTATTATTTATTTCTCATTATAAAAAAACTTAATGAAAATTCACACAATTAACATCCATTTTTACGGTAGTAAACCGTAAAATTCCTAAACCGTAGGACCGTAGTTCATCATTTTGTGCAGAAATGTGTTAGAAACATATAATACGTGTTTTTTTTTTTTTTTTAGTTTAAATCTTATATGTCTGCAGATAAGTAAAAAAACAGCAGAAATGTTAGGGTATTTGACTATCTTAAAAGCATAGCTGTAAAGAATTAGATAAATTGATCAAGCCTTCTTCGAATTTTTTCCGTAGATGAATTTGTTCTTAGGCTAATATGTTTAAAATAAAGACGTATTCATGAGAAATAAATCAGTATGGAGGGAATTCCAATTGAGGGAGTTCAATTAATAGATTTTTTTCGGAATTGTTAGATACGTTTTTGTATTTTATATTAAGATGGTTTTTCCCGAGCTGCCAAGCAAGTGCTGGAAAATCGACAGCCAAATAACAATTTTTTCTTCCACGGCCAGAAACATGCCGTTTTATTTCAACTTCCCGGTTCGTGTTTATTCTTATAATGAGTTATACTATTGTTATAATAACGAACACTGTGTTATTATAAAAACTCTATTCTAGTGGACCATACAGTACGTTGATATTATTGGTTTTTTTTTCTAATGTAAAGTCGTTAAGATGTTAAATTGTCAAAATGTCAAATTTTCACATTTATAACTATACAAAATTTTATGAAAAAAACTCAATATTTATAAAAACCAACTTATGGTCCTCTAGAATAGTGCTTTATTGTATTATCAAATGACATTTCAAGTGTTACAATACGAACATTATAACACACAGAACCCTTAATTAAATTAATAAACCGTGTTTTGGCGTTTATCGTGAAGTAAAACGGACACCTTAAAATAAGGATTTGCACGATTGCATGATAAATGTCTGGCTTCTTTATTATGAGAAAGAAATAGAAAGGCCGGACACACATTTGAAGCGAACTTGTCGCGAGTAGAGATGGCAAATATTTTCAACATATCGATATATAGCAAACCAAATATCGGTATAGTGATAATATCGAAAGAAAAATATCGATAAATAGGGTAACCGATTAATCGAATTGTAAATGATAACATCTGTTTCAAATTATGTACTAACTATTATGTTATGACAAAAACATACACTCATGTTTTGCTGTCACTATATAGAATAGCCTACTGAAAGTAAAAATTAAATCCATTCATCTACATGATACAATTTGTGGTCTGTGGGGTTGAATAAAAAAAATTATTAATAATTATTATAACTAATTACTATGTTAATAATAACAGAATAGTGAAATAACGACTTGTAAGACGGCTGGCTGGCTATGCATCCTAGAGTCAGCGTTGCCAACTCGCACACAGCTTCATTTACTCGTTCCACCCACTGTTCTACAATAAACTACATTTTAGTACGTTTACCTCCCGTAAAAATAACTAAATAAAGTTACTTTATTTCATCAATGCTTATTTTGTACGCATAAGAGGCAATTTAAATATGTTTTTTCGAGTCAAGATGATTTTGAGTAGAGAAAATAACGTCAATATTTAGTGATTCGATATATCAGACCAAAATATCGATACTAATATATCGATATGTCGACACGTATTTATCGATACTAGTCGTAGTCGTTCTTTCTTGCTCTGTTGTAACATTGTCGCAAGGCGCCGTGTACGTAATGCGAAGCAACTGAGTGTCACTTGTTGTCTGCCAACTAGTGTACCAGTGCTACCAGTCTGAAATGCACTGTCTTAAATTTAGTGATGAAAAAGGACGGAACTAAATTTAAATAATTTACTGCCATTGGTTTATTTTTCCATTTAAATAAACATTGTCAAACTGCTACTATATTAATTCATATAGTTTAAAACGAGATTAAGCTATAAAACAAAATAAATTAAGTTTTTAAATAATAATAATTAGGCTACAGTCAAATTCTAAAACCTCATAAATTTAATAAAATAAATGTTTTACTAGCCAGTCATAAATAAAATTTTTGATTTTTTTTTAATACTGGTTTAAACTGATAGCAGAAATCCATTAAAAAAATTTGTATGTTGTTAATTTGAAAAAAGTGTTATGTCTTACCATGCCTATTTTGTGGAACATCAATCATGTTTTTGTAGCGTGTGTTAAGGTTATGATTGTTCTGTCTGATATTGATGTTATTCATGTTAGATTTAGTGAGTAATAAAATGTGATATATGTATAGGTTGTTAACTGTGGAATTGTTTAGTGTAAAATTGTCCCAGATGTTCTTAAAAAGGTCTTTTTTTTTGTACAAGTAAAACTTCGTGTAAGATGAGAGTGTCCCCATATAAACAACCTACAAAAATTATACGTTTGAAAACACTTAAATATATTGTTCTCAAATAATTGTCACTACATTTTAAAATGTGTTGCTCATTTTGTGTTTGTTTTTATTTAACAAAATATGTGCATTTTTTATTGTATCCAAATATTTTGTGGATATAATAACTTTTCTTCAACTTTATTATTTAAAAATCAATTTTAATACAAATGGTTCGTGGTCACCAAAATAGCCATCTACTACTCTATGTTCATACAAATCGGCCGAATATTTTACAGAAAGTTATCAACACAACTATCTCCTCTTGTAGGTTCATTATTTATAAATATTAAATTTAAGGTTCTGAGTAAAATTAAAAACTGGATTGTGATTCTGTCATTTATACCCCAGAAATCACTATTGAAAACTCAACAACTTTTTTTCTGAAATGTTTTCGCCTTTTATATAGTTGACTCGAACAGGTGGAAAAAAAGTGTTAGTCTCCCTGAACGATCTATAAATGCTTATAACACCTACTTTCACACAAGGTATTGTTAGTTATATGCCACAAATCTCAAAATTATCTCTGAATAATATTGTTCTATGTTAATTATTAAAAACTGTAATTCATTATTAGTATAAATACCAACTCCACAATTTGTTTAGTCTGCCCACACACTACATTTGAAGGTTTGAAATTAAGAAGTAGAAAACAACACAATCTTCTTTCAAGCGGTGTTCTGAAGTGCAATTTATGTCTTTTTTAAGCCAGAAAAATGTTCTAGCTCATGAGGTAATAAGAGAGTTATTCTCACTTAACAGTCTAGAACTACCAAGTAACTGGAGACACTATTCCGTGTGCAGCTACTTATGTTTGTGTTAATGACATGTTCCTTATAGCTTACTATAAAAAAATTTTCTATCATTGCTACATGCACCAGTATCAAGTACTTCCATCGACTGAACGGTTCTTCTGAGAATGAGATTGAGCGACAACGCCAGCGTAGCTCTCACAAGGAAGTCCCGGAAAACGTCACTACTAACACCGGCAGTCGGTCCCGGAGACGGAGGCTTGGAATCAGAGGTGGTTCCTCTTCTTCCATATAACAGGGTACTTGTTCCAGGCGGGTTAGGCTTTCCACAAGAAGACGTTTGTGGATGTGAAATGGTAACGGTCGATGCCGCTGATGATCTCGGACCCACATTCCCACGGTATATAGAATAAGGTATGTATTCTAGAAACCCTGCACATTCCGAGAGCAGAGGTGCTATTATTAAAGCCCACTGGAGAATATTATAATTTAGATATTGACAAACTTATATTATTAATGGCTATTGGCTATATCAATATACTTCAAATTCTTCATTATCATTGCTGCTGTTTTCTTGTAAGGGACACGATCTTGGGAGAAGGTGTACTTTGGAGTTGTTTCGTCACGACATACAACAAAATAGTTCTAAAAACCCTCAATGGTTGTAACAGGCCGATTCCGACAAAAAGTTGCGAGACAAACGTCGCATGCAGAGTATGGCCGTTCTAGGACCAATTTGTTCAGAGCAGGAAAGGGGCCTGCTCTAGTCCTGGTAACAGTAAAACGTGGACCCATAGGTTCTTCATAAAGAAGGCTTTAATTTGCAATTCTCCCTCAAAGCGAGATTCACTTTATATCGATCAACGGCTGTCAATATGGTAATAATCAATGCGTACATATTCATGAACACGAAAACGAACTGGTAAAAAATATCCTGATGAATCCAAAACAGAAATATGCAACTTTGAAGAAATTGTAGGATAAAACCAATTAGTAATAATAATAATAATTCTTTTATTGAAAAATAAACATTTAACATCAATGTATCACAATCGTCAGGTGGTAAATAATATATAAATATAGACAAATAAAACATCAAGGTCGCAATCAAACATACAAAGATATTTCACACATTCTTACTCTAATGGTAAATAGTCACTCAGATACAGTTCACAATCTCAGTTTTGAACTTGATTACAATTAATTTTTAATTTACCCAGTGTTAAAAAGTGCATAACAATTTTACACATCGTCTTAATTTAACTTATGTCACCTATTATGTCGTGTATAGCACATTTCTTAAGTTTTTAATGATTAAATGTGAATTTGCTTAAACACAGAACACATAGTTGAGAAACATGACCGGAAAATTGTGAAGAAAATTAAATAATTGTACTGATGTTCTTTTCTTCAAATAAAATAAGTGTATGACCAAAAAAACTAAGTTTTAATTTATTAAATAGCACATGCAGTTAAAAAGTTCTCGAACATAAGAAATCGACGTAAGGAAAAGAATGATGAAATTCTTCAGACTTCTGAAAATACTGCCAGAAACAGACTTAAGATGAATAATACACTACGTAACCACTCTCAAAAGTCCAACTAACAAGGCAAGCGAAAAAAAATACTGCTCAAGAGAGCTGAAATAAAAGAAAGATAAATCGCAGAGAGGAACATTTTCAGAAACATAACCAGAGCAAGCCAAACAAAACAATACAGGCAGAAATGGTTAAAAGAAAGAAAAAAAAACTTAATAACACTTGCGTGAATTGGGCCGACAAGAATGGAAAAAACAAAAACCAATTGGTTTATGTTTGTAGATCGTTTTCCATATAAGGGCCAATCAGCCAATAATAATAATCGGTCAATTTCAGTTTTAATATTGAAATACAAACAGGGTGGTTTTCCGTTTTAAGTTGATCTATCGGTTCTAATTGAAGAGTTGACAATATTCGTGACAAGTAATGTCGGAATGGCTAGCCTAGGTGCGTGTCGATGGCTCCGGCTACCTCACACTCCGGACTGGCCAGGCTAAACAAACATAGTTCACGACACATAAATATCGCCGGATTAGGTCCCCCGCTGGCCACTGTTTATTAGTATTGTGAACCGATTATGCGGACAAATTTCCATTCCTGGTTAACGCTGAGTTACACGCCTGCAAGCAGATATATCTGCCTACTCGGGAAACTATTACTCCCGGGCCCTGAATAACTTACGTCACCGTCCCCACGGATTACTCCGACATCCGAACCGGCAAGTCCTCTGCAATTTAAAACCTCTCCTGTTCACCGAGGGTTATAGATAACGTTGTGCAAATGGAAACTTATTAGATTAAATCCACTTGCATGCAGTTACTTTATTAAACCTACCATGGGAATATGTGAGCAAAAGGATATATTTCCCTTTTAGTTCGTTTAAATTAGAGAGTATAAGACTCCTTGGATCACATATTATTTCTGCAACAAGATATATACCAAGTGCAAAAAACAATAGTACTTCTAATATCGACAACAAACTAAATACCATTCTGTTTACTTCGATGAGAAAAAATATAAAGTGACAAAAATTGTACATCTCAAACCAGCTATTATTAGGGCAGCTGAAGGCATCGTACCAGCTGCAAATACGATGCCTCTGTTATGTAGGTAATAGTGGCAGCTGATGAAGAACTAACCTGAGACTATGATAGATAGCCCCTCTTTTTACCCCATTTACAAAATAAAATAAAAAGAAAGAAAATATCGTTAGTCTAAGACTATTCAATTTTTTGATGCTCCATAGAACTAGAAATTGTGCTAAATTGTAAATTAAATCAATCCTTCATTAATTTTTTTCACTGGACCAATGAACCTGCACTACGAGTTAACACTGGTAGGCAGGATGTTCAAATTAAAAGAGGTGGTCCTTCTTGGAAGATCCAGCGCAAATCGCACGCTAAAATTTGGGTCAGTCAGAAATTAGCCCTCGGCGCAAATCGCACCTGCCTTGGGAGAGCTGCTGATGTGTCGGGCCGATGTAGGGTGCCGTGCGTTGTTGGGAGGGAATATAAACGTAATCAAATCAAATAATACCAGGATACAAAAAAATAAACTAAATTATAAAATCAGTGATAACAAATAAAAACACATTTAAACTTAATTAAGGTCACAATAATCGTTGATTTTGTGGGTTTGGAGTCGTATAATTCAGCTGTTTAATAATTTGCGTTATTTCAGGTCAAACAAGGTAGCTTACCAACTAATAAAATCAGGCATATACACGCGGTTTGAAATGCAGATATAATCAAATGTCAATGAGTTATAAAGAAATGGATGGCCTGTCTGCGAAAAAGATATTATGGTTGTCCAATTTTGTCCTTTTGGAATAAATCAAGAGATCGGAAAACAAATACGGCATATTTTCGACAGCTTGACTTCCCGATGATGTTTGTTGTACTACTACCACCTACAGGAGTGTCCCTTCTAGATCCACCACGTCTATCTGATTGTCTCAGCCGCCATGACGTGAGAAGCGGTGCCTGATTCACTCATTACACCTACTTGAGACAGCTTGACTTCCCGATGATGTTTGTTGTTACTACTACCGCCTACAGGAGTAAAGTGTCCCTTCCATATCCACCACGTTTATCTGATGGTCTCAGCCGCCATGACATGAGAAGCGGTGCTTGATTCACTCATTACACCTACTTGAGACAGCTTGACTTCCCGATGATGTTTGTTGTACTACTACCACCTACAGGAGTGTTCCTTCCAGATCTACCACGTTTATCTGAATGTCTCCAGCCGCCATGACGTGAGAAGCGGTGCCTGATTCACTCATTACACCTACTTGAGACAGCTTGACTTCCCGATGATGTTTGTTGTTACTACTACCGCCTACAGGAGTAAAGTGTCCCTTCCATATCCACCACGTTTATCTGATGGTCTCAGCCGCCATGACGTGAGAAGCGGTGCCTGATTCACTCATTACACCTACTGGAGACAGTTCAGTCACTTCCTTACACTTCAAGGTGAGTAGTATACGTACATATTACATTTTAGATAAAAAAAAGAAAACCCTAACTTTTGACCACATTTTAAGTAGTGTACCTGATTAGCTGATTTCACTTGAGTATAATGTAAATTTATCGTAAATTCACGTTCAAAAGTACGATTCAGAGAATGTATCAAACTGTACACTTACTGTTGGCACAGAAATTATGTGAACCAGAGTTTGAATATTGTTTTCTATAAGTTTAAATCATTTTTTTCTAGTTGGAACGAAAAAAAGTAATGGAATTTTAACTAGTTTTTACTGTACAACAAATTTACACCGTTATTACTCAAAAACCCGATAATATATCACATTTATATTTTAATAAATGGTTGATAGGAATGTTACCTATAGGTTTTACACATTTTAGAATTTTATTTTTTCAAGAAAAAAAGTTCTTATCAATTATCTGAAACATTGTTTTCTTGGCTTCTAGAGGTCGTAAAATTATTTACTTGGTTTTGATTTACTCTTCATGTCATATGTATAGTTACGATACATTAATTTCATATTTGAAATTATGACAATTCTTTCAACTGTCATACACAATTCAACGTATGACAATTGTGTATCGTAACTATACATGTAATAAGGATTACAAAAACAAATCCAGTACTTTTTTCGTTCCAACTAGAATAAAAATGATTAAAACTTATAAGAAAAGTCAACATTCATATATCATAACGCAAAATTAAATAAGGAAAACAATGGTGTGATTGGAGTTTTCATAGGCATCTTAGTTTTTTTAGTAAACAACCTTCAACTCGGTTACACATGATTTCTGCGCTGACAGGTTAAACAAGCAATGTCGTTAGAATTTATCAAATCAATTTTTTAAATTGAATACAAATAAGAACATGTTTTCACACATCGTTCGAAAAATATATGCAACTGTTTGAACGTTTGATCACAATTAAGTGTTTCAAGCCAGCGTACGTAATTCACACGTATGAAAATTCATTTAACAAGAATTTATACTTCATTCATATTGAACCTTCAAATCAGATGCCTTCTTTAAAATACGGATCTGCAAGAAGGCAGGTATTAGATTTTTCCAAATTAACACGAATTTATGGAAATGTGTAAATGAGGTGCCTAGCGTTACGTATTTGCTTGTTACATAAATTTGAATAGTTCTTAATAAATTACAAAATTGAATTTTTCTAAACTTTTAAACAGACATACTCGAAACAAATAAGTATGGTTAGGTTTTTACAATGATTCTGTTTTTACTGTCGGAATGGTAAGATGTATTTAAAGGTGAGGGGGAGGGGAGTTCTTTTGTTGTTCAACGGCCAACCAATCAAACAAATTAAATATACCTTGTCACAATTTAACAACAACACCTTCATTACGATCTTCTGCCTGAATGGTAAACTCAGTACTCAATAGGTCCTGACATTAAATGGTTTAGAATATTACTAATTTGCCGACAAATAAATGATAATCATCCATTTTCCTAAATTGAGATGTACTACTTTATTTTTCAATGTACTGCCTATCTTATACTTCAAAAGTAACTTGACTGGCTATTAAAGTTATTTTACTTTGGAATCCACCTATATCTCATACATTACGAAACTTCAAAACAAGCAGCATCCATTCACCCATCCCCCAATTAAAAATAAATAAATAAATATAAAATCAAAAACAGCTTGTCATTATAAAATAATCTAATAAACTATTAGTCAATCTTTATAAAATAAATTATTTTAATAGACGAAGTGTTAAATTTGTTTTGCCATCAATAATAGCATCTAACTTTCAGTGCACAGAACGATTAAGTGATTTTTTTGTAATTTTGAAAATATGTAGGTGAGCAGATGGGTCCTCAAGCCTATAGTTTTGTGGATGAGCGGGTGGGTCCTTAAGTCTAGTGTCTTGTGGGTGGCCGGGTGGTTCCTTAAGTCTATTGCCTTGTGGGTAAGCAAATGGGTTCTCAAGCCTAGGATATTGACTGGGTATTATTAATAAACTGGTACTTTGTCTTTAATTTATAGACGTACCCCTATACACGTACAGTGGTATTGACCCCCCGCCCACCCATACACGTACAGTAGTATTGACCAACCCACCCATACACGTACAGTAGTATTGACCCACCCACCCACCCATACACGTACAATAGTATTGACCCAGCCGCCTACCCATACACGTACAGTAGTATTGACCCACCCATACACATACAGTGGTATTGACTCACCCGCCCACCCATACACATATAGTGGTATAGACTCACCCGCCCACCCATACACATACAGTGGTATTGACCCACCCGCCCACTCATACACATACAGTGGTATTGACTCACCCGCCTACCCATACAAATACAATGGTATTGACCCACCCGCCCACCTATACACATACAGTGGTATTGACTCACCCGCCCACCCATACACATACAGTGGTATTGACCCACCCGTCCACCCATACACATACAGTGGTATTGACCTACCCGTCCACCATACAGTGGTATTGACCTACCCATCCACCATACAGTGGTACTGACCTACCCGTCCACTCATACACATACAGTGGTATTGACTCACCCGCCCACCCATACAAATACAATGGTATTGACCCACCCGCCCACCCATACACATACAGTGGTATTGACTTACCCGCCCACCCATACAAATACAATGGTATTGACCCACCCATCCACCCATACATATACAGTGGTATTGACCCACCCGTCCACCCATACACATACAGTGGTATTGACCCACCCACCCACCCATACAGTGGTACTGACCCACCCGTCCACTCATAAACATACAGTGGTATTGACTCACCCGCCCACCCATACAAATACAATGGTATTGACCCACCCACTCACCCATACACATACAGTGGTATTGACTTACCCACCCACCCATACACATACAGTGGTACTGACTTACCCGCCCACCCATACACATACAGTGGTATTGACTCACCCGCCCACCCATACAAATACAATGGTATTGACCCACCCACTCACCCATACACATACAGTGGTATTGACTTACCCGCCCACCCATATACATACAGTGGTATTGACTCACCCGCCCACCCATACAAATACAATGGTATTGACCCACTCGCACACCCATACAAATACAGTGGTATTGACCCACCCACCCCTCCATACACGTACAGTCCTGATGAGAATGGGACTGAAGGCGAAAGCTAAGTAATGCCAACAATGAATATTTGTTGGAAATACTGTAGTCATAAACACAGAGAGTACAGCAGTTTCCCCTACTTAAAATATACAATAAAAGCATTTATCTTCGATTGGCAGAGTAAAACGTGCTAAATGTAACTTTAAAGCCAATTTTATAACCACTTTTACAAGTCAGGAAAGTGCAAGAGACCGAGGATGGCTGTAGTTTTTGGCATAAACATTGGATGCTATAAACTACTAATAATTGAACAGTAAACATGTTCCCCCCATGGTAGCCTACAACTAAATTACATTTTCAGGCAATTTTCATTTTTTACAAAGTTTTACTAAACCTTTATCAACGCTGTTTTTGTATTTACCAAGAGGAGAATATGTGTACAACATTTCAGCTTTCTATTATAAATTTTGGTAAACATGTGCTAATAATTCCAAGATAGGGAAGGACGTTAGTGGATAGGGAAAAACATAAGGCCTTTTCTTGCTAAGAAGCCGAGGCCATACGTCACTTTGTACATGGCCACTTAGTCCCACCGTAAAATCGTACGGGAACATCCCTTGTACGGAAAGGCTTTTCACCTCACAGAAACAGGCATTGGCCGTAATTAATTGTCGTACTCTAACTTCTAGCCTTTGTTAATTCAACACTAGATATTGCCTCTGTCCATTTTTAGCTAAAAGCGCAATGACTGGCCAGGGTAAAGGACCCACAATATCCTTAAATCAAGGACTACATACTCAAAACCCTCCACTTGGATTCTCAAAGTTACTAATTAAATCTTTAAAGAAACTAAGACATAACTATAAATAAATTAAGAACAGATCTGGCAATAAAAATAAACAAACACGATAATTATAAGCTTTGATATTCTAAAAATACTCACATTTACCACGGTTACTAATGTTTACTATGCATTTTTAAAATGGCGATAAGTTAACAATCTTATTTATATGTTATATTTGGCTTTTTACTTACCGATTCACTCACCTATCAGTACAGAGCTGAAACTACTTGACCTAGAAACTTGAAATGTTGCATAGACATTACTATTAGGTAGTAAGCACCCATTAAGAAGGGGTTTTTCAAAATTAGAATGTTGAGGGGTGGTTTTTTTTGGGGGGGGGGAGTTTGATTACAAGCTGTTTGTACTCTTTGCACAATTTAGCTTATTGCGTGACAACTAATGGTTGGATCTTCAATCATATTGGAAAACGTTAATGTGGAATGAAACTATTCCCAACTTTTGTATTAAAAATGTTTTTCTTATCCCTTTTAGTTTACGAGTTATGGCACAGCCTTGAGGGAAGACTGTTTCTGTTATGGCCAACTCTATGTTGCTTGCTCAAGCAACCCTGAGAGTTTAGTGTTCCTGGTACCTGACAACAAAACCACTAACGTAGTTTACAAGGAGGTTTTTAAGACTTCCATGAGAGTAGGATAGAGGAATGCCCAACAAAAACTGCCCGTTAGTCTAATTATTGTAAATATGTGGAAATATAGTATTTGCATTTGTCGAAGTAACTTATTGTCTTTATGTTTGTCGACTATAATATTGTAAGTTTCGTTATCTAACGGTCAAACATTCAATAACATACAAGATCATTTATATTTGGAGAACAGAAGCAAAATTCGATTTCAATATATTCAAAATTACATAAGATCCCGTAGCGAAGCACGAGTACAACACTAATTATATATAATCCAAACACGACGTACTCACTCATTACGAAATCTCTGGAATCACGGAACAGATTTTGATGAAATTAGCTTTTCTATCATTGGAACCCACTGAATAAAGATTTCTCGCAATTCCATTCCTCAGAGGTAGGAATAGCCCTTTAACATTTCCTTTTTTTCCATAAGAGTAAAATTGGCTATAATTTATTTCAAATAGCTGATACAAAAAAACATAAACATGACACAACATCTTGATTGAAAGTTGAAACATTATTGATCAAAACACCGTTCGTACGCCAAATACAACGCAGTGAGTTTGTGGCATTAAGCTACAAGATACTCTAGCCCTTAAACAACACAGTGAGTTTTTGGCATCAAGCTACAAGATACTTTAGCCTTTACACAACGCAGTGAGCTTGTGGCATAAAGCTACAAGATAATCTAGCCTTCACACAACGCAGTGAGCTTGTGGCATCAAGCTACAAGATACTCTAGCCTTCACACAACGAAGTGAGTTTGTGGCATCAAGCTACAAGATACTCTAGCCTTCACACAACGCAGTGAGTTTGTGGCATCAAGCTACAAGATACTCTAGCCTTTACACAACGCAGTGAGTTTGTGGCATCAAGCTACAAGATACTAGCCATTACACAACGCAGTGAGCTTGTGGCATCAAGCTACAAGATACTCTAGCCTTCACACAACGAAGTGAGTTTGTGGCATCAAGCTACAAGATACTATAGCCTTTACACAACGCAGTGAGTTTGTGGCATCAAGCTACAAGATACTAGCCATTACACAACGCAGTGAGCTTGTGGCATCAAGCTACAAGATACTCTAGCCTTTACACAACGAGGTGAGCTTATAGCATCAAGCTGCAAGATACTCTAGCCTTTACACAACGCAGTGAACGTGTGCCATCAAGCTACAAGATACTCTAGCCTTTACACAACGCAGTGAGCTTGTGGATCAAGATTACAAGATACTCTAGCTTACTGAACTCCTCGATTTAGGCGAAATGTTGTCTCAAGAACATTTCCAAAGATCCCTTACAAACAAATGAAAATATAACGTTACGAACAGCGTAGGTATTATAATTATTCAAATCTTTGCATAAACAGATATTTTAAAATTTTTTTACAAATACATTTTCCAACATTTCCTAAAAAAACAAAACCCAGACAAATCCATTTTCATATTTTAAACCATGAGTTTGGTAGTCCTAAATAACTTCAAATTGCCAAGACCGCTCCTCACTACAAATTCTACGGACAGGCCACTGGCGAGTTTAAAAACTTTACATACTTCAGGAATAATGACGATGCTTTAACTCTATACCGTCACTTCTCCAGTACCCGAATGGTAAGAAGTAAGGTCAACAAATCTCAATATGAACTGCAGACCCTATATTAAAATTCTTCCTGGCACAGATCTTGATAACGCTAGTTCGATAAGTGGCCGGTAGACCGTGTGGAGCGTATTTTCCTTGAAGTCCGTGTGAGTGCGAGAGAACGTATTGACTATATGTATCTGTCGCAACTTCTGCTGAATAACTCTTTCTCCCTCTCTCGCACTGCCTCTGTTCAATATCTCTCTCTATCTCTCTCTCTCTCTCGCACTGTCTTTACTCAAAGCAGAGCACTCTTTTGGTGACTTATTAAATCTAAAGAAAACATGCTGACTTTTCGCTACTGGGTATATTCTTCTTTAGAGGTTTGTGTTTATTGGTAAGGTCCATGAGGCTAACGAAGCTCTCCTTCACGCTGGCACTATTTAGGGAGAAAGAACTTCCTGCGTAAGTAAAGGGTAGGTGAAAAATCTATGTCAATCAATGTCTACAGGGGACCATGGTCGGGTGGGTGCTGGCGTTAGTGGTCTGCGGTCAGCCAGGCTCGGCCACTCTCAGGGACTTGGAAGAGCTCAGTCTGCTGCCACTGGACAAGCTGATCGCCGTCAAACGGGCTCTCTCACAAAGTAAGTACACATTACAACGTACGTTCGTTTACTATCGTAGCACATAAATAATCTAATAATTACAATTTACAATTAGTGATAGCATCTATAATTGAGCTGGTTAGTAAATTACCTGCTTGTAATTAGCGAACGTAGTGGAGGGGAAACGTTCCACCACTCCACCACAATGACTTAATTCCGCCCTCAAATGTTCAACTCCCGCAACAGTATTAAGTTGAACAAAATATCTGTAATAAACTGTACAAGTTTGTTTAATTGCTATTTATTATTTACATTATTATTCATTATGTTATTGTTCTTTTTAATTGTTGTTTGAATACTAAGTATTTATTTAACTTAATCGTTCTATGCTTGATTCATTATGTTCATCAAACCAACCAATGGTCACCGCTGCTAATAACGTAGTAGGCGGGGCTGACTATTGTGCTGCCTACCGTCCTCCTAGTTGCCATGATATTTTTTTAATGGAATGACACCATTCAGTGCATCTCTCTCGCACCGCTGCTTTGAGTATTTCACTTTATAAGCGATCTATCTACGATGAAACTTTTGTTAGTTTTTGTATGAAATTTGGTTACTATGTGGATGTGATGATTGTGTTATCTGCAAAGTCCCTTTAATTTTCAAAATGTAAATCACTTATGTAATTGAATAATTAATTTATATTTAATTTAACTAATAAACATTTAAAAACATTTTTTTGCTTTGAGATTCTACCAGTGCTTTTAGCACAATAAAATCATGTAAATATCCAGCAGCTTAAAATAAGAAGAAGACATTATTTAAATTAAGATTAATATGCTATAAATTTAAACAGTGTTGATAGTACTGGTTACAAAGTTACCTAAAAACATAATAATAGCAAACTGCTTATATTTTTACACGTTTTTTTAAATATAGAAAACCTATTCAAATCCAGAAATCTTTATTGAACATGTATTCAAAAATGTTTCAAAAGTTTGTATTAAAAAAACTATTTTAAACATGAAAATACGAAAATAATTTGACAAAAACTGCCGTAAAATGTATGACACAAAATAATATTAAGTGTACAACTTCATTGGATATCAGTCGAATGAAATATTACAATATTGTTCTCTTAAGTGCGTTTCAAACGACATGTTGATTGGTCAACAGAAAGTCATAAACAACGAACTAAGCAACTGAAAGGGACATAAATAACTGCCACTTAAATTACTAATGATTTTAGTCATAAAATCGTTCCGATTGGACACAGCAATAAAGACAGCAATAAAGACAAGCAATAAGCAATGCACTACGACGTATAAGCCTGGATGAAGTTAAAAACATAAAATGGTTAAATGGTTTAAAATCGATATTAATCATCAAACAATCCAATAAATTTATGGTTTATTTGTGAGGCTTTACAATCATTGTAAATGTACATATTGTAAATATACCTTTCGTATTAGTTGATGTGAATGTTTGATAATGATCATTTCGTAATCGAAAGGCCTTACGTTTAAACTATAAATTTATTGGATTTTTTATTACTTCTATCGATTTTAAATTATAATTCTAATATGATACTTCTCAAGAACTATGGTTAAATGGTGTTTCCGATACGGTAGCAAAAACAAATAAGTTATTAAATTATTAAATTCTTTATTAAATGAAATGCTTTTTACAGCTTTATAAGCCAATTACAAAAAAGCATTAATCCTAAATAATATAAATAAACACATGCAAATTATTAAACTTGTGTCCAGAGTCCAGTGAACAAAATAATTTATCATATAAATAATTAATGTGTTATGTAGCTATAAATACTCGTATATAAAAAATAAATTACTACAGTATATATTATAGTGATTTCCTTTTTACAAGTATAATTATATAATTAACAGGAAGAAAAAACTTTATAGTGAACAAATAACAGCAACAAGAATAAATAAGTATAAAAAATTAAATAATTAATAAATTAACAAGCAATAAATTATATGAATAACAAACAACAAGGAACACGTAAAACTATTAACCTACTAACAAAAGTATCAATTATGAAACAAAATCGTACAAAAATAACTTAACTTAAAAGAAATATATATATATCTACAAAGTTATCAAAATGCCACATGACAATCTAATTTAATCAACACTATAAATTTAATGTGGATAAATATATAAATACTAACATTACCAACATGCACCATATAACTTATACAATAACAGGTACAAGAGTAATATAAATTAGAGGTCATTAATATAGTGCTTAACTTGTGTGCAGAAAGAAGCCAAGTTCAATGACAGAACATCCACACTTTGGGGGAGACCGTTATGCAGTTGCATCATTACATTTAGAGGGGATTGCATTCCCAAAGACGAATTGGCAAAGTAAGGGCAGAACAAAGATCTAGTTCTCGCTGAAAGACGGGGTACAAAAAAGTTAAGCCAGGCAAGTAATTGACTGCAATCAACCTTTCCGCTGATTAATTTGTGTAGAAAACATAAACATCCAACAGAATGCCGCTTACGTAAACTATCAATTTCAAACAAAGTCAATAACTCTGAGTACGATACAAGATAAGTATAAACGCCAAAAGCTTTATAATACAAAAATCTTTAAAACTTAATTTGAACTTACTCTATCATATCCAACAAATACTTATAAAATGGGTTCCATATGATGAAGCCAAACTCAAGTCTTGATCTGATCAAAGAATAGTATAATAATTTTAAAGTTGTAATATTTCGAAAAACATAGCTTGATCTTCTTACAAATCCGAAAGTTTTATAGGCTTTGCAAGTTTCAATAATATGATTTGAAAATGAAAACTTCTCATCAAAAAGCACACCAAGGTCTTTAAATATAGCTTGAACCATCAAAACATTTTGGCCAATGAAATAATCAAAGTTAATAAAGTTATGTGTTCTTCTGGTGTACATCACCACCACACACTTTTCCGCATTACATTTTAGTCCTGTTTGACTCCAAACAGCCAAACGATCCAAGTCTTCTTGAAGCAGTCTGCAGTCAGTTAAACAATTTATGTTTCTAAAAATCTTCATATCATCTGCATACAACAAGACTCTACTGTGCTTGACACAACTAACAATATCGTTAATAAATATTATAAATAACAGCGGCCCAAGATTTGAGCCCTGAGGCACACCAGATTGAACTTTGAATTCTTTAGAAAAAACTCCATTATAATTTACTATTTGTTTTCTGCAAGAAAGATATGAAGCAAAAAACTTAATTGTTTGAGCAGAACATCCGAAAAAATTTAATTTTTTTAACAGCTCAGAGTGATTGACCCTATCAAAAGCTTTGGCAAAATCTGTTTAAATAACATCGACCTGCCCTCCCTTGTCTAATATTTTTGTGCAATAATCAGTGAAGCATAAAAGATTAGTATTTATTGATCTTCCAGAAAAAACCGTGCTGTTCTGGTGCAATGTAATGTTTTACGTGATTAACAATTCGATTGAATAAAATGGACTCAAATATTTTAGCAGGAGTCGATAAAATAGCAACCGGTCTATAGTTTTTAATATCAACTTTTAAGCCTTTTTTGAAAATCGGAACAACTTTTGTTAATTTCCAGCAATCCGGAAAATAATTAAAGTCCAGTGAAACGTTAAATAAGTGCTTAAGTGGTTTAATTAAATATTCCATGCATCCTTTAAAGACAAAGGAGGGCACGCCGTCAGGGCCAAAAGAGCGCTTAGATTTGAGCCTCCTAAACGCATGCAACATTTCCTGGTCAGTGATGTGAGGGAGAACAAGACAGCCTATGCCTGAGTGAACAGGTGAGTCGAGAGCTTGCTGGGCCAGCTGATTGCAGTCAAGAGTTGACTCATCGTAGACAGTCCTGAAATATCGTGCAAACGCCTCCGCTATCTCAGTGCTTATGAAGTTATGAAATATATCATACAAGAACAAAGTACCTTCGCCAAAAATAAAAGAATTATGGTGTCTACACTAACATAAAAAAGGAATTCTAATTTATACCCTTCAAAAATAAAGTACTGTACAACAAAATTATGGAATTGTGGTATAAACATCAATAAAAACAAATTAATTATAGTATTATCACAAAAAAATATTTTCATAAATTAATTACGCTTATTTTTAAACAGAAATAAAAATTAGCCACACAAGTATTTACCAAACAAAAACCAAGCTCTCAATAAAAAATACAAAAATAAAGGAAAATGGTATCTACAATTTATTATAAAATCGACGAAATGTTGATATTTGCCATAAATAAACAAAGCTATTTTTGATAAAAAAAGAATTTTGCTGTCTGCATTAGTAACAAAGTAATTGTGATGTATATACAAAACAATTTTGTAAAAATAAATAATAATAAATGCGACTAGAATCAAAAATAACAATAATAATTCTTTTTTTACAAAAACAAAGCGCTTTAATAAAAAAATAAAAGAATAATGGTGATGAAAAAATAATTTTATTCTTGTATATAAAATGAAGAATAATGGTGCAGTTAAAAGCGCTTATTACCAACTAATTGGTATAATTGGATTTAATTATTTAAGTAATACAATCTTCATAATTGTGCAAATGGAGTATTTGTGAACATTAATAAATGTGATCATATGACGTAAAATAGTCAAATATTTTTTATATCTATGCCTAAAAGTACGTTCATCGGTTGTAAAACATGTTCAAACATTCAGATAAGGAAATACTAATAAAAGTATAATTTTAAAATTAAAATATATTTTCTAATCGAAGAAGAAAATTGATCGGCTGTCAAATTTATAACGTCAGGAACATATTGGTATTATTAAAAGTATAATTTTGAAATGTAAAAGGGTTTTTCTAGTTTGTAGAAATATTTTTCACAGTCTAAATTTAACGTTCAACTAGTCATATTAAAAGTATAATTTTTAAATTTAAAATTTCTTTTCTAATCCATCGCAGAAAGACATTTAAAATGTTTTCCGCAGTCTAAGTTCAACGATTAACAAGGTTTACTAAAATTATAATTTTTAAATTAAAAATGTCTTTTCTGATCAAAGAATGTTTTCCGCAGTCTATGTTTAACATTCAACAAGTCCTACTAAAGCGTTGACACTCAAAATATATTTTTAACCGAATAAATGTGCTTCGGCTGACTAAGCTATAACATACAGAAAAAGTTACTCTACTAATCGTATAATTTTAAAAATCAAAATATATATTTTAATCGAAGAAAATTGATAAGTTGTCTAATTTATGATATCCAAAATATGTTAGTCCTACTACAATATAAATATGAAATGTACAATATATTTTCTCGCCGAAGAAATTTACCTAGGCTGTCAAAATTTAACATGCAGAACAAGTTAATTATAGTAAAAGTATAATTTCGAACATTAAATTATTTGTCTGGTTAATTATATATATATATATATATATATATATATATATATATATATATATATATATATATATATATATATATATATATATATATATATATATATATATATATATATATATATATATTCAATATGAATAAACTTACAGATGACATTTTGCCAAGAACTAAAAACACTCCTTTTTCCCTTTCTTTGTGAATTCAAGAAATGCATTATAATAAAATGTATATTTACAACACAAGTTTGCCACAGACCATCACACTCCAAAAACGACTGAAGCTACTGTGTTTCAGTGGCTTTAGTCTTTATATTTACAACACAAGTTTGGCACAGACCATCACACTCCAAAAACGACTGAAGCTACTGTGTTTCAGTGGCTTTAGTCTTGAACTATATATGTCTTGTTAGTAAATTTAAATTTATCTTAAATGTTCTTAATAATCAAGATATTATTCACTATATTTTTAACTAAGTCATTAAAATGTAAGTTTTTCTCAGTTAAAAATGACTTTTTAATTTTATCACACACAAGAGCCTGTGTTTAATGGAATTTAATTTTCAACAAAATAACTGACCCGATTTACCTTTGCTAAATGGAGTGTTGAAGATGCCATAATTACATGTATTTTATACAAAAAAACTCCTTTACTTAAAAATTACGTTTATTTCTCTTACGGAAGGGGATGTAAACAGCTCTATTGCATCATCTCTAGTGGCTTTTAGATGGCTTTTGTTTTAAATTTGTAACTTTTGCTACAATATCTACCATCAACAATGTTTATCACAATATTCAATATACAATTTAAATTGCCTTTTCACACTCAACAAAAACTTAATTTCTGTTATAATCGGAGTCAGAACTATTTTATATTACATTTTATTTAAGAACACTTATAAAACAATATCTATATCCAATAAAAAGAGAAATAAAAAAGTATAGGTGTTGAAAATATAGTTAAAATATAATCTTGGTGAATCGATACATGAGTGGATGGAGTTTACCGTATATTCTTACTAAATCATACACCGAGGTTGAAAGCAGAGTAAAGAAGAGTGAAAAATGTTTATATTTTCAAGAAATATTTGAACCAAACTGAAAATCGAGGTTCAATTACGCACCAACTTAAAAACATTACTACCATGTTTATTTGACGTATCCTGACTCCCTCCCCATTTTGGCTAAGGTTATGAGTGTGATGTTCCAACAGCACAAGACACAACACTAAAAGATGGAAAGTACCGATCATATATCTACAGTTCAACAGCTTAAACTTGAGAGTTAAATTCTGTGATTCTGCTTAGAATAATTGAGATCTGTCAAATAGATTCTGCTGGTGGATTACAAAGGCCATTGTAATTTTATTGTGGCCATTTAGGGGAGTTTTTAAAATGTACAAAAACGTTTAGTGACGAAAATACATTCAAAACAAAGGAAAGTACAACTGACTCATCTGTATTCATGTATTTTCTAACAACTAAACGAAATATGAAAATCTTTAATGAAACGAGACTTAGAATGGAATACATTTTTACGAGATTATTTTTACCGGAAAAAATCAAAATAACTAATTTTGCAATTTAAAGTGTGTTTTGTGTATGCATATTTAGGTCATTTAAAACTATATTAACATATAGTTTTAATTCTTTTTATTTGTTTACGTTGTGCATGAATTAGAAAACAGTTTTGCTCTAAGGAAACTATTTCTCAAACCACGTTTAGAGGTTATTTGCGCGTTGATAATGCAAGCGGTAATAACCACACACTTTCGTATATTGTATACACAGGCCAGGCACAAACATTTAAAGTGTATTTCAGTTTTTGTGAATTATATGTTAAGTAGGATATGTTAGGTTACATTTGTGAAAAGTATTTGTATGGGTAAAAATAAAATAACTTATTAATAAAAACTCCATACAAAAAGTAAAACTAATGTACAGTTATAAAACTAGTGACAACACTTCATTAGTTATGCAACACCACCAACTAGAATTAAAAAAAAACACATTTTATAATTATTTTTCAGATTTTCATTACAAAACATTAAAGAGGAACATTAAAGTAAACAGTTGAATTCACTGCTAAGAACATTCATAATCAAAATGGTTCTTTATTAAATTTCCGACTTTTTGGAAAATAAAAGCTTAGTAACTGAAAAAAAGGAATGGATATTGAAGCAAAGCAACAAATAGTATTTTTGCTAATTTAAGACGTAGAAGTAATTAAAAAAATGGCTATTGGTGCAAAATAACAAGTATTTGCTTTGCTATTCTAAGTCGATGAGATAACTAAAAAAGGAATGGATATTGAAGAAAAATGTCAAGTATTAGCTTTGCTAATTTAAGTCGTTGAGGTAACTAAACAAAGGAATGGATAGTGAAGAAAAATGACAAGTATTAACTTTGCTAATTTAAGTCGTTGAGGTAACTAAACAAAGGAATGGATAGTGAAGAAAAATGACAAGTATTAGCTTTGCTAATTTAAGTCGTTGAGGTAACTAAACAAAGGAATGGATAGTGAAGAAAAATGTCAAGTATTAGCTTTGCTAATTTAAGTCGTTGAGGTAACTAAACAAAGGAATGGATAGTGAAGAAAAATGACAAGTATTAGCGTTGCTATTTTAAGTCGTTGAGGTAACTAAACAAAGGAATGGATAGTGAAGAAAAATGACAAGTATTAGCGTTGCTATTTTAAGTCGTTGAGGTAACCCAAAAAAGGAATGGATATTGAAGCAAAGTGACAAGTGGTAGTTTTATTATTTTATTGCGTTAAGGTAACTCAACATATTATGTGAGTAATTTTATATTTTTGTTTCTTTTTTCAATGTGAAAACTTCTTTATCATATATGAGGCATTTCTGTAGATTACAAACAACTGGAATTTTATTTTTAAAACTATTCAAAACGAAAATACAGTTTTGGAACCGTCAACTGTGTTTAAAAATTTAAATAATCTTGCTATATATATTTTTTATATAAAAAGGGATAAATTATTCACTTATTTTAACATACTCATAACGCATTTACATGCGTGTGATTTCAAATTCATTGTGGGTAAGATCTGCAAGGCGAGAGAGTTAGTTAGTTACATCTAGCAAGTAGTAGGGTACTGCCGCAATGCAATTGTAAATCTACGTAATCCAGGAGCACATGCGTGAGCGAAGCAAGCATAAATCGGCTATCAAGATAAAGATACGGCGCGACACTGTGCTTTGAGTGTGTATGTCAAAAATAAGGAGGGTGGTGTGTTATAAATATTGAAGCCGGTGACGTGTTTATACCGGCTGGAGCCCAGCCGACCGGTTCCAGAGACCGAAGAACCCACAGGCTCTGGTAATTAGAGGTATATGGGTTTTTTTTCAGTGTACGTAAAATTGGATTGGATCTAAAGTAAATAGCCTGACTGTCAACTTCATCAGTCTTTGAGTGCAGAAGCGTTCAAACATATTTGTATTAATGAACATTTTAAAGTCATTTGTTGGAGAAAATGAACCAATTGAAAGTAAAATTGTTTCTTTTTTACTTTCTCCCATATGCGTTAGTGTAGATAAGGTATTGTGATCGTTCAAAAAAATTGTACAATATGGTCTAAAAATTCATTTTAGGGTCCCCTGAACAAAAAAAGTGTTTTTTTGAACAAATGTTTGATTTCTGTCCGTATGTGTGTCTGTCTGTGTGTATGTGCAGTTCACTGAAAACCAAACAGATGGATCAATTTTTATGAAATGTGGTATGTAGGTGTATTTAGCTAATATCTCCAGACCATTTTTTTACATTTTTAAAATTTAATTTTTTTTATGGGAAAAAATATTTAAAAATGGAATCTTCTCAAAAACGACTCAAACGATTTTGATAAAATTTTCAGGAAAGATGTGAATTACAATTTACAATATTGTAGTAAAAACCGCATGTCTTAAACTTGAATAGTTTTTGAGTTATTGCAAAAAAACATGATTGGGAATCATCATTTTTTTGTTTTACAATGGGTACATTGGGAATCCAACTGGTAATTTACAATTTTGTTTATTTTTAGTGTTTAATATGGGGGTAAGTTTATGCCAATTCTTTGGAACCATTTATATTTGATCAGTTAGAGCGACAGTGTAACATAATGTTACGACAAAGATATTCAAATTAACGACGTCTTCGTCAGCAAATGCTGCATAGATCATAAGTATTGTCACGTTTCAAAACGGCTACTTTCTTTCGATCTTTTTCCACCTTGTGGATCTACTCATATAAATAATGTCTGGCAAATTATAAATCCTTCTTTCGAAATACAGTACCTCGTAATTTTGTAAGGTTTACGAGCTGCTTACTATACACAACTACTGTTTACTCTAGAATGTTTGGAAAAATATTATTAGTATCAAGAAGTGTAGGCTCTACTATGTGTATGTGTAAAAAGTAAATTAGTTATCAATATTGTTCCCTAGTACAAAAAGTTGAGCTCTTAATGTCGTAAGTAATTATTGTTACATATCTAATTTTGTAGACATTGAACCTACAACTGAGGATCCAGGATTCACGCAAGATCCTGGGGCACAACCCCTGCGGGGAGATCCGGCCAGACTTCGACCTTACCACAGAGGTGGTCCTCCTTTCTGGATAGAAGAAGTCGAGGGTCCTTGGAAAGGTGGTGGAAGCCCCGGTTGGAGCAAGGGGAAAGGACTACAAACTATTTTCCTGGTAAGGACACACTTTTTGTCCTTTCGTACAGCATTTTTAGTTTTACCGATTACTTATGTTTATATTACAGTTAAATCAACATTAATATCAGTATTATTTATATAGCTTACATAAGTAGAAATTTCAATATTGTAGGCCAAGATTACTCGCATTGTAATTTACTTTTAGATTGTATATAATAAGAACGATTTATTATCAAAGGTTCAATCCAATTAACTTATAACCCAATGATAAATAAACTCTTTTCTCCATTGGTAATATAACGTAGGTGAACGCTAAACAATCACATATATTTCTGAAAAATGTACAAAATGGAACTTAAAATTCATATACATCAAACTGCTTCTTTTTATAGTATTAATATGAAAGGTTCACTTGAAGTGATAGAAGGAATACTAGCCCGATACCCATTAAATTAATGTAAATAAAAATGCAACTAACATACATCACTTAAGAAATTATTTTTTATAAATATAATGATTATTATTAATTTGAATGAAAACTAACTGATTATTTTTTATGTACAGACATTAAACTTAACTAGGGGACAACCCAGTACGCTTCGCGTGGTAATATCGTCACTCCCTGCGATCGTTACACCTCGGCCTATAACTTTGGGCTACAAATAATAATAGGTTATTAACTGTATAACGTAAAATCCCAACAATAAATTTATTTACAGTATCTCACTTACATTACTTGCGTTGCTACCTATTGATAAGTATAAACATCGAATGATATTAGCGTATTTCAAACGTGTTCATTTCATTTGTTTTTGTTTAACAGCTGAAGATTAATTAAATAAATCAAATAACTGATTTAGATTACCATTTAATGTTCAAGTCCAGTAGAGCAGAGCCTTACAATCAAAAATGTGAATAAGAAATGCTTACAACCGTCCGTGGTTGACACATATAACCTCCTCAATATTACAATCACCATTGTTTACATTCCAACAGCTGTTTACACTTTTTGGAAATCGTTATTTACATTTGAACAGCCGTTACTTTACGATTAATTTAAATATGTATCCACGGTAACTAGAATAATACGGTAGGGTTCACGCGCATGGTGCGCAGTAAATCTTGGTGTCAATGACGTCACACAGACATATCAGCTGGTTCATCGGTTAAACTGAATGTAGTAATAATCAGTAACTGCTTTTCTTAAATCACTGTTTCCGTTCACGACTAGGCTTTAACCAGTTAATAAATATTACTAAAACACTAAAAATATTTATAATAATACTATTTTATATTATTATTACTGAAATTTGGCCAAATTAAATAAAAATAGAACATTTTCAGGCAAAAGAACTGTTTTTTTATTTAAAAAAAGCTATAACTGTAATAATTCAAGACTAAATTATATTTATTAGGCTCAATATAAACAGCTGTTTCAATACTTGACAGTTGTTATTTATTGATACATTTCCAAATAAAAACTAAACGACCATATTTTAATTGGATTAATTGGACAAACCGATGGAGCCACCTTTTAATATTAACCAACCGTTAAACAAACATCAATATAATATACTCATTAATAATATTACCATTGAAAGTATTTGTATAACATTAATAATAGTTAATAACGGGTATGAAGTCTTGTTGTTAATGAAAACAGTGATTTAAGAAAAGCAGTTACTGATTATTACTACATCCAGTTTAACCGATGAACCAGCTGATATGTCTGTGTGACGTCATTGACACCAAGATTTACTGCGCATCATGCGCGTGAACCCTACCGTATTATTCTAGTTACCGTGTATGTATCCATGTAATTCTTATGGCCGAAAAAACGTAATTGGAGGGCTTCCCACACCCTTCAATATGAACATATTGAAGAATTAAGACCTTATTACACAACTACCAACAGAGGGGATTGTATTGACCAAGAATATAAATTGGTCAAGAAATAAGGGAGGAGTTGCGTCAGCAAAAAACGGCTTCACGCATTGAGGATAAGGATTCCAGTTAAGGATATCTAGTTCCTAGTGCAACCCAATGATGATATAGACAGTAAATTCGTGTACTCCGGTCACCCGAAGGAGCACAATTTCTCGCAATCATTCCACACCACATAATTCAACTTCCTAATTGTATTATCTATTTACACAAAGGTAAACTCATTTACTTTCCTTGGCAAGAATTTATTTAGATGTTATATATAATTTCTAAAGCTACAGTTCGATAACATTATGTTTAGTGTTCAATTAAAAGTTTATTTAATTTGCCGATATCGGAATCGAACTTCAGTCAAAGATATTATTCAAGTATAGATTTTATTCATAAAGAAGTTGATATAAATTTAATGAACACTGAATCACTTTTGGAACAGTTTAACAACACATTTTACAGAATATTGGAACAATTAGTAGGAAATATTCTTCCATATCTATTCCTATGAAGGATGACATTTGTTTTATTAGAAAATCCACAAAATTGTTTTATATTGGTGAAGTTTTGTCACATTGTGTATTTTTTTGGTGAAAACGTTTGCATGACTGTGTAAGTATGAAATCACTAAATATATAGGGGCATGAACAGCCGACACTTAAAATGTACTGTAGGAAAAAGTTACGTAAATTTTAAAGTTATTATTTACTGTACAAAACTAAATAAATAAGCATAATACAAATAGATTAATGTTTTGGAATGTCAATGATTGTTTTTCAAAATTACTGGAGACAATATTGTACATAGTTTGCTAAAAATCCTTAGTACAGTTCTGATAAAAAATGAACTTTTATTCATCACTACCACTACTATCAAATAAGCATAAATTAAAAAAGGAAAAATATACTTCACGTAACTTTCATTTACAAACAGTAGTTAGATATAAAAATAATTTTCATGTGTGGGTATCGTGAAACTTGAAAGGGGATACTACTCGATTGCAAATAATTTACGGTTTTACAAATGAAGAATGTATTTAAACACTTTTTGAGCTAAAAATAATTTATTTCACGTGTTATTTATTTAATTTTTTTTCAGATGAATCTTACAAGACTGCATGGATAGTAATCTCTACACTATAACAATAGAGATACACTTGCAAATCAACTGCTATGAATATATCCAAGCCTACTAAAAAATTAATAATATAGAGCGTGAAACAAAATAAAACATGGAATATATTGTTTTACATGAAAATCAAAAGAAAATTTCAAAGAAATGTATACCACTTTTAAATTAATTAAAATAAATATCAAACTTTGCACACAAAAATGTAGGAGTGCAGGAGAAAATAAAGCTAAGAACTACAACCATACATTAAATAGACAATAATGTAATATACTATTTAAAATAAAACGATTCACAATCACTTAATTAAATATACAATACTCTTTTTTTTAAAACACAGATAATTAATTTTATACGATCACTCATAAAATATTGTATGTACGTTTAATACCTAAATAGTCTTAGTGCATTAATCGTAACTAGTTAGTTTTTTTTTTATTTATTTGTTGCCATTGTACTCTTACTTTTAGTTAGTGCCAGTACTTATTTTTGACTTGAGAACTGGATGAAGTAAAATCCTATGACATAACCATATCTAATATCACAAACTCATCATGTAAATCTAAATTAAGATTTTGTGATTAAACACATTTCTGATGGGACGTATTAATATTTAAATACATGGTGGAAAAACATATTTTTAACACTTTCACAACAACGTTTTTTCTCCTTAGATAATTTGATAATTTTGTTAGTAATTGTGTTCTATAAAGCATAATTGTTTATTATAATAAGTTACTTAAAATCGTTGAATAGTGGAGAAATAATATTGTTTAAATTAATTATTTGTAAATTCAAATGACTGCTACTCTGAAAAGGATAACCTTTCGAAATCCGGTTTGCCGCAATTAATTTTTCTTTAATAGACCTTTCGTTTGATACCAAACTCGACCTAGGCTTACGTTGAAGATTTTCGTTTAACTTCTCGTGGGCCGTCTCCCTGAAATGATAAAATGTCGCTAATGGCGTCAAAACGTATGTTCTTTGTAACCATGATCGTGTACAAGATTTCACTTGTGAAGCCATACAAAAGATGTGAAAGCGTTTTCATATTTTTTTCCACCCTGTACTATAATGATGAGTTTTTACATGATTTAGTTAAAAAACGAGCAACAGAATACTTAATGATTGGACATTGATTGTATGACAGAACGTGACGATTGTAGATTTTGTGTATGATATAAACAATATGTCCGCTGCGTACAAGCCAATTAGCATACAATTAATAATTATATGATAAATATTTAGTCTTCACAACTCTGCAAAGCTCATTTAAGTTTAGATAATTTTTTTAGGTTAAATTAGAATCACTCGTTAATCCGAGATTTTTAATTATATGTACATTATAGGAGTACTAAGCGAATTATCCTTAGTACATGGAGAATTAATATGTTCAGAAAAATCAAAGTTAAGGTAAATATACTATGTTTAAAATCAGTAACTCCTTTCCCTCAGGGGACGGTGACCACCCTGGCGTTCTTAGCGTTTGGTGGGTACCTCCTCTGCCTGATCCTGCACGCACTGAAGGAGAAGAAAGCGGCTGTGACAATGACGCTGCTGACCACGGCTACACCTCTCGTCCAGAAGAGGCGGCGACGAGCTCTGAACCCAGAGGTAGAGGCTAGAGGAGAGGACATGTACAAGGTCCTGCGGGGACTCGCTGAAGGCTACGCGCGGTACGAGCAGTGCCAGAGGAAGGTGTCCTGATCTGAAGGAAGGGGAATAAAGGGACTTGGGTTAAGGGTTTTTGGTAGGGTAAACACGTAGGTTCATGCGCAAATACAGCGGGGACTGTGTGTGGTTAACAGGTTGGCTGCCTGTGGGCCATAAATTTAAGAGGATTAATTTTGTTAGTTGTGTTTTTTTGCAATCTTTTAAGCATTTTTGGTGCTCATGGCCTGTGGGACCAGTAAAGCATTTTTGGCATTAGTATACTTTATAACTAACTTTTATGATATACTATTAGCCTTATTTTATTGCAGTAAAAAATGTATTTATTAGAGTACATATATGTGAAAAAAACACATGAAATATAATTTTACGAGATTTATTGCAAGAATTACATTGAAAAAAGATGCATTTTACAAGTTGATTTGGCTTATTTGACTTTAGATAAATGTTTATGAAAAAAAAAAGAACATATATATAGGTTTCAAAAAGTTAACTAATTCTAGGCCTATAAAACTTTTTTGTTTATACAAACAAGCATAAACATAACCTAACTAAACACGTATTGTTACTGAAAATCAGCTGTTCCATAGAACTGCCAACTACAACACAGTTAGGAAATGAAAACCTCTAGCTAAGCTAAAAATAGGTTCTATGTCCATTTTTCTTTCATAATAGGCTACTAATATAAATGAACATTTAAATAAAAATTGGTTTTGTGAAAAAATGTATAAAACAACGCTATTTTCTGATAGGTGAGTACCATTCATGGGACTCATGGCAGTCAACCTGTTTTAACAATGAAACGGCATGGACAGCCAACATTTATAAATAAGGGTTGGTAGAACAATAAGAATTAAGTTATTTAAAATTAAAATCCATTTTGTAGCCCCTGAACTGTTGTAAATAGACTAAAATAGGTGTACTTTACCTTCACGTCAAACAGTTCACAGTGTGTGAGTTGAGAATACCAACTACATGTTTCGCCGTGAATACGGCATCTTCAGGTTGTAGAACATAAAAAATAAATAAGTCCCAGTGGGATGCGTCACAAATTAATTAAAAAACACAGTTTACACATAAAGACATCGAACATTAAAACTTTTGGTAGGCCTACCACACATATTTCACGGTCCACGGCGCGATCGGAAGCAGACTGGAAACAATTCGATTAGGTTACTCCTCCCACCACTCTTCTGTTATCAGTAGGGCAATGGTCGATTTGTCCAGGTCCACTGTTTAGAGACATTATTGTGTTGAAAATAGAATGAGACCTAAATTTTAGTTTTTCATTAAGTACGGAATCTTTTGTATCGTTATTACTAAAACTTTTATAAATTTCGAATTGTTCCAGGGAGTCTAATTTACTTCCTTTGTTGCAGATATGTAAAATATCTAAGCCATTATTTAAATCTAATTTCCATTCCATTCCATTCCATTCCATTCCATTCCATTCCATTCCATTAAATCTAAATTCTAAATTCCGATTAATCGAATTGTTTCCAGTCTGCTTCCGATCGCGCCGTGGACCGTGAAATATGTGTGGTAGGCCTACCAAAAGTTTTAATGTTCGATGTCTTTATGTGTAAACTGTGTTTTTTAATTAATTTGTGACGCATCCCACTGGGACTTATTTATTTTTTATGTTCTACAACCTGAAGATGCCGTATTCACGGCGAAACATGTAGTTGGTATTCTCAACTCACACACTGTGAACTGTTTGACGTGAAGGTAAAGTACACCTATTTTAGTTTAAGTTATTTAGTTCGACTTTTAGTTTTACCGATTACTTATGTTTATATTACAGTTAAATCAACATTAATATCAGTATTATTTATATAGCTTACATAAGTAGAAATTTCAATATTGTAGGTAAAGATTACTCGCGTTGTAATTTACTTTCAGATTATATATAATAAGAATGACTTATTACCAAAGGTTCAGTCCAAGTAACTAATAACCCAATTAGAAAGACACTAATTTTCTTCATTGGTAATATAACGTAGGTGAACGTTAATCAATCATATATATTTCTGAAAAATGTACAAAATGGAACTTAAAAATCGTATACATCAAACTGCTTCTTTTTATAGAACTTAAATAAATTAATTATAATTTATTTAGCTTTGTTTCAATTATATCTGTTAGTACAGAAAATAAACTATCAGTAAATAACAACAAATAAAATAAATATTATAAAACGTGCGAAAATTTACAGTCAAGAGAAAAGAATCAGATGTTCAATTAAGAAAAGAAAGAAAAATTGGGCAATAAAACTTAATCTTATTCATGAAAGAGATTGACGAATGCCAACACCTGTTTATGTTAATGATTAATAAAAATTATATTGCTTTTATCCTTCAATAATGCCATCAAGTACGTTTCCATTATCGATAACAATGTTTGTTCCTGGCGGAATAAACAATGTTACATTATATAAATTAAGATACAATACGTTACATCTATAATGAGTTACTCTTAAGGATAAAAAGTATTTTTTTTTTTATAAATAAAACTAATGTTAACATTCTTTATAGTCTAATGTCTCAAAGATCAACTGATATGAAATATTTGTATGAAATTGAAAACATTCGAAATTAACCTCATTAAAATTAATCGTATTATCTTTGTTAAAAAGCTATATGATTTTCTGTTACATAAATAAAGATATTATTAATATGTATGTTTTACTTACATTTGTTCCCTCTAAATAATAGGCCTATACAGGTTTGATGTCCACCTTAAAGTAAGTTCAGTTTTTACCGTACGCCGTCTACTATTTGAAGAGCTAATACATTTTACTTTCCAATCCAAACAGGCTTCAGTATGTGCGTAAACTTTATTAGATGTATGAATGTCAAGCCAGTTCAGTAGCATACTAATTTTTCAATGTGCTACATTTTTTTTGCCACAATGCAATATCTTTTAATGCTACTAATATTAAACGATATTAGTATTAGTAGTATTAGTAGTATTAGACAGTAACACCAAAGGCGTGGCAATTCTGAAAAATTGTGAAATTATTGTCTGTCAATGTCTCTACATTATATACATCGTATGGTTTTTTTTGCCAGCTACCAATTTTTACTAATTTAAAAGTATGTCAGTTGAGATTTATACTGGGAAACAAAGTCCAAGAGTTATCATATTATAATAAAAACTAACAATAAATAAACAGCAAATGATCTCCTGTCACAAAGCTAAATAAGAATAAGAATATTTATTTTCTCAAATTTACATTAATACTCTCGTTCTATACTACAAATTATTTCATAGATGTACCCAATAACAAAATAAATAAATAATGTTCATGTCCCTTAATTGCAAATACACCACACTATTTTCACTACAACAATACCAGGACTGACCACTAATACTATAAAAGAACACTAATACTATAAAAGAACAATGCCATCATCAAAAAAAAAAAAAATGCACATCTCTATAAAACAAAACAAATACACAATGCAAAAATGAGAAAATTTACGACCTCAAAGGCTATGCCAGATTTGAGGTGCGTGCATATATAATTCTTAAAACATAAATCAGCGATCAGAAAAAAACAAACTAAACAGAATTTACAGATTAAACAGTGCTTAATATTTAACATTATTTTTACAATATGTACATAGTTAAACATAAGTGCATTCATAGAAATAACTAGCTTTTGCAAGACAAAATCCTACATTTATTAAATACCATGTACACAACTATACAGACATTCTAAGTACACACTCATACAAACATGCATACACTAAAATAAATGTATTTTTCTTCATCTTGCACCTTATGCTTCAATTTCCAATAAACTATCAACATTTTCTATATGTATCAGCCAAGTTTTTAGTCTTTTCAAAAAGATGTTTTTATTTATAGTAATTTTTATATGATCAGGCATTTTATTATAAAGCCTGGGTGCCACAAAATTAAAAGTTTTAGTGAAAAAAGTGAAGTTTGGCTTTTGTACATAGACTTCATTATATTTTCTCAGCCTTTTTTTAAATAAGATTTGATTATTATTGTACAGTAGTTATTACTACTTCTGCTATAAAACAGTTTAATAACATTATATATAAACAAGTTCTTCAATGGGAGTAGTTTTAATTGCAAAAATAAAGGACGAGATGGACTTCTTGAAGACTTTTTTTAAAATTAATCTTATAAAATGTTTTTGCTGTATTGGATCAACATTTGAACTATAAGTGCAACACCAAAAAGATATTCCATATTCTATCCTGCTTTGAACTAATGAAAAATACAGCATTCTTAAAATTTGTTCATTGCAGAAATCTCTAAGAAAATAAAAATACCTTATTGTATTGTTCAATTTACCTTTTAGTACCGAGATGTGTCTTTTAAAACTAACTTCTTCATCTAATATTACCCCTAAATATTTTACATGGCTTGCATTTCCTATTTCATTGCAAAAATCAGTACATTGTTGCCCCTCAATACAAAGACAACTAACGCACTTATAAAGAATTGGAATATTAAAACATATTTTTCTCCTCAAACTAAAATTTATATATTTTGTTTTTTCAAAGCTTAAATTCATGTTGTTTTCAGCAAACCACCACTGAATAGATAAGAGGTCTTTGTTCATTGATTGCTCTAGCATTTGTAAATCTTTATTAACGTAGCATAGAGCCGTATCATCGGCAAAAGAAGTTAATATTCCATCAAATTTACCATTACAAAAATCATTTATATATATTAAAAATAAAATTGCTCCTAATACAGAGCCCTGAGGCACTCCTTGACGAATCACCCCAAAATTACTAAAGCATAATCCAACTTTTACACATTGTTTTCTATTCAAGAGATAGCTCCGAAACCAATTAAATGGCACACCTCGAATTCCAATTTTGTATAGTTTGTTGAGCAAAATTTCATGATTTACAGTATCGAAAGCTTTTCTTATGTCTAGAAACAAACCAGTAACAAATTTTCCATTCCAAAAAATCCAATCCATCCAGCCATTCAAGACCTGCCTCACTGATTTTATTTATGCTAGCTAATCCCTTCGTAAAACAGCGCAAGGGCCACTCTGAAACGATGTGATCCATTGTTTGCATAGACTCTCCACTATCACATTACTGATCTACTGGCAATCCCCATTTGTCTTTCCAGTAGTTACTTCTGCTCACTCCAGTTCGGAACCGATTCAACAATGTCCACTCACTACGAGGGAGGTTCATCCCACCTACAGGTATTGACGGATCGTTAATAAGGAACTTATTTTGTCCATCAAAACTGTTCCACGCTATCACCCAGCTAGTATTGGGCGAGAAATTTGTTCTGCTCAACTGGAAAGCAGTACGTAGAGGTGGGTTTCGAGATATAAGCGACCGTTTTGACGTGGGAGATCCTGTGTAATGGGGAGGTGCGGAGCATTCAAGATCTTATTGAATTCTTTACCTAGTGCCTCCTGACGTCTTATTTCTGGAGGAGCTATATTGCATAGCACCGAGAGGCCAGGTAGTGGAGTTGCAATGACAGTATCACTAATAGCTAACATAGCTCTATCAAGTTGGGGGATGATTTGTTCGCACAGCAAATCATTATAGCAGTGCGTATCCACTGGGTAGTTCTAAATGAGCAACAAACCTGGTAGCTGGACCGTCACAAATTTGTGATCTCCCAGCTATGGCAGCTACCACACAAAATCTACGTTATTTAAAAGTTCCACAAATTTATTCTGTAATCTTTCAATTTCAATTAAAATAGTTTTTATTTGGCAATTTTTTAAATACCACAAAACAATCCAACTGTGTGTAATAGCAGTACCGTTTTACCTCAACAAAGTTTTTTAAAAATTTAAACACGATACATAATTTAAAACTAGAGAGGTTAACGTAGAAATAGGCGAAGACCATTTTTATGCTAATTTTATTTTCTAAGCCCAGTGACTATTATGCGGTTTTTGTTCAAACCCGGTTATCCATAATTTCGAATCGTGTGGAAGAATAAAAGCTTAAATTAAAATGGATAAACTAGGATAAAGATTACAGTTGTAATGGGTAACAAAAATGCTAAGGTTATAATAGTCAAACTTAGGATTAATGACAGAAACATAGCTGATAAACATATTAAGAATTAAAATTATAGTAAACAAACTAGGATAACGGCTAAGATTACAATGAACAATCTTAGCCGTTCATTGAAGATTGTACAATGAACAGTTACAAGGAAGGTTAGGGACATAATAACCTATAGATGATAAGGGTTAAGATTACAATGAACAATCTTAGCCGTTCATTGAAGATTGTACAATGAACAGTTACTAGGAAGGTTAGGGACATAATAACCTATAGATGATAACGACTAGAAACATGCTGGTTGAAATGAGGATAAGGGCTAAGATTACAATGAACAATCTTAGCCGTTCATTGAAGATTGTACAATGAACAGTTACTAGGAAGGTTAGGGACATAATAACCTATAGATGATAACGACTAGAAACATGCTGGTTGAAATGAGGATAAGGGCTAAGATTACAATGAACAATCTTAGCCGTTCATTGAAGATTGTACAATGAACAGTTAATAGGAAGGTTAGGGACATAATAACCTATAGATGATAACGACTAGAAACATGCTGGTTGAAATGAGGGTAAGGGCTAAGATTACAATGAACAATCTTAGCCGTTCATTGAAGATTGTACAATGAACAGTTAATAGGAAGGTTAGGGACATAATAACCTATAGATGATAACAACTAGAAACATGCTGGTTGAAATAAAGATAAGGGCTAAGATTACAATGAACAATCTTAGCCGTTCATTGAAGATTGTACAATGAACAGTTAATAGGAAGGTTAGGGACATAATAACCTATAGATGATAACAACTAGAAACATGCTGGTTGAAATAAAGATAAGGGCTAAGATTACAATGAACAATCTTAGCCGTTCATTGAAGATTGTACAATGAACAGTTACAAGGAAGGTTAGGGACATAATAACCTATAGATGATAACGACTAGAAACATGCTGGTTGAAATAAAGATAAGGGCTACAGTCAGATAAATACATTTAGAAGAAGGGATAAAGGTTAAGGTTATGATGGAAAAGCTGGGCTAATAAAGGCTAACATCACAATGTCCAAACTTTGGCTTAACTATTAAGGTTATAGTAACCAAAACCAAGAGTACATAATAGATTTGTTATATACTACGTTATAGATTAGGGCAAAGACTACGTTATAATGAACAAACTAGGACGAGGCTAAAGCTAAAATAAAGAAGTGTATAACTATTGTAGGGCTACAGTTAAAATCGAAACTTTACTAAGATTAGTTTCACGAACGATGGAAAATAATCTCAACGACATTTCGAGTACGAAAAGAATTATGCATTTTTTCAATGGAGCAGAAAATAAATAATTACGAGATAAAGTTTGGTTAATTTTTTTCGTTCATTAAAAGAAAAAAGATTCTTTACTATCTATCTTATCATCATTAAATACATAATAACCCAACTGAAACGATCACAATCGATCGTAGGCCTACTAGATATTAATCACTAGACATACGTGTTACTTAGGCGGGTTGGATCGTGCTAGGAAGACGAGATCATCAATTACTTGACGACTCAATGTGTGACAGTAACGGTAACGCCTGTTCCATACAGTGATTGTGAACTGTCACAGTTACTAGAGCGGTAACGAACCCGTTGGGCATACAGTGAGGGTGGCGGTCTGGAGTCTGGAGACTGCTGTAGTCGGCGGAGGTATGTTAACTAAACAACAATCACTACAATACATTTAGATTAAGTAACATGTATCCATTATAACATGCTCTAGTACGGATATTACATGTTGTGTGACAATAACTGCTTAACATAGAGATTTGTCCATGTATTAGCCTGCCAGCAATACATCACTGCCTCTCCTTAAGGTGGTGTAATCGGTTTTCGGTGAGTTGATTATTTTCCAATTTTATAATCAAAATTAGCTAATGTACCTTCCTTTGAGACAGGAAAAATACAATAAAAATTTTTTTACCCATCAAATTAGAAGTTGTGGCCTTATGAAGTGGTGAATTTAGCTGATTTTAAATCAAGCATAAGACAAAACCGTTCAAAGTACAAGTTTAATTTTTTATAACTACGTTTTTTACACATGGCCAATGGATTAAGATGTTTTTCATTTTTTTTAAATGTAAAGAGGTATTTTTTTACCTTTAAAACTATAAATATTTAAATGAAGAACATGTTAATTCCTTCAGTTATGTGCAATATTCTAATGCAGTAGTAAAACATTTTTTTTATTTTCCATGTCTGGAATGTTCACTAACTAATTTTGATTATAAAATTGGAAAATTATCAACTCAACCGATTGCACCACCTTAATTACTTATTTTTTCGGGAAAAGAGGAGTTAAACATTTAAAATTTCAAATACTAAAAATAATTATAAATCTGACGCTACCAACAAATATTTAAATCTGCTTAGGCGTTAACCTAAACATCTCTTGCAAATATGTAAGATTGTAATAATATCGATGATAGTTTTATTTTAGAAAAAAGAGAATAGGTTAACCTTTTTACTAATTTGCTATTTTACAGTAAATTTATTGGTCAAAATTATTCCGATTTTTATTAGTAACAGCTTTTGTAGTGAATAATCAATTTTCATAAAACTAAGAAAGTTACTTTCAATTTGATGACAATAATAATTTAGTTTGATTATCTTTACATTTTTGCTTATTTTCTCCCTTATGCGACAGCTCAGAGAAAGTGTTGTTATCGTAAAAAAATGGTTTACAAGATGGTCTAAAAATCCAATTTAGGGTCCCTGAACCCAAAAAAGTGGGTTTTTTCGAAAAAAAGGTTTGATGTCTGTCCGTATGTGTGTCTGTGTGTATGTGCAGTTCAGTGGAGACTAAACGGACTCGTAGGTCAATTTTTTTGAAATTTGGTATATAGGTTTATTAGCAAATATATCCAGACTATTTTTTTCACATTTTTTAAAGTTTCGTTTTTTTATGGGCAAAAACATACAGGAATGAAATTTTCTAAAAAGCGGCTCTAACGATTTTGATTACATTTTAAAGAAATATGTGAATTACACTTTAAAATATTTTAGTAAAAACCTCATGTCTCTAGCTTGACTATATTTTGAGTTATGGCAAAAAAACATATTTAGGAATCAAACTGGTAATTTTCAAAGTTTTGATTTTTTGTGTTTAATATGGGGGAAAGTTTGTGCCAATTCTTTGGAACCATTTATTTTTTATTATTATGCGTTTACTACTTAACAATATCAGTAAATATACTTTTAGGCCTACTATTTAGTATTATTGTTTGACATTTAGTACAAAAAACATTGAGACCTCAAGATACCATCATTTGAGATGGGGATTGGACGTATTGAATAACATCGTCTATTAGGCGTCCACAACTTAGTGAGAAAGACATAAGTAAGTTATTTCTTATGTTCACAGGGAAGATGTTAATGACCGTTAATGTAACTACGTTTAAGATTTTCAAGTGTATTTGTTGTGACATTTTCAGCTTGTAGTCTAATCAAGGCTCTTCGAATATTCCGACAGGATCTCTCAAACTAAAAGTTCTCCTCTATAACGGTGCGATATGCACGTCATGCATGACAGTGATCTTATGACGGCCACTCATTATTTAAAATATTTTGAGAATGCCCAATCAATTTAGTATGATTAAATAACATATATTACACATGATCCCAACGTTATTTATTATTGGAATTAATCGATTTTGCTGTCCGACTAACGAGAATAGCTAAAACTAACTATACAAAAACTAAGAAAAAAATACAAAATTAAATCTTAGATATTTTTCGTTAATTAACTACCATAACTTAGCTTAACCTAACCAAAACTAACATAACATAATCTAAACGAACCTAAAATAACCTAACCAAAGTAGTGAACAAACGGAAAATAACCTAAATCTTAATTAACAAATGACTGTTTACCACATTTAGAAATAAGTATTATCAAATTACTATTTATGCAGATAAACCACCAAAATTGCAACTATTTTGTATGTAGAATACTGGAGTAAAGTCGGTGGTTATTTAGTAAGGGGAGATGAAAACATAAGTAGGCATTAAGTATAATCTGTTACGATATTTCATTTTGTATATTAAAAATGTGCCAATTATGACTTCCATAAAACCCAGTTTCCCAACATTACTTGGATGACCAGATAGCTATTTTGTCATTTAACTTTTTCTTATTTTTTATTATGTTTTTCTGCTAATTTTCATTGAATCAGAATCAAGATATAATAATAACTTACTAGCGATACAAGTTTCATACACATATGTTTAAACGAGAAATCGTATTGACAAATTTAGTGTTGGATCCGTTATTGGAGATAGTGAATTGGTCGTACCGTGGTTGTTAAATCCAGCTTGATAAGCTAAAGGTCCTCAGTTCAATTACAATCAGAATCATAAAAAAAATTGAGAAGAATCAGCTTCACACACTTTGGAATCCTTACTCGCCTACATCTTGACGATCGTTACCTTAAGAATAAATAAAAAACAAACCATCAAATTTTTCAAGTAGACAAAATCTAGTTGGACCGGTCGTAGCTAAGGGGCGAAGGTGGTGGCATGCCACGCAACCGGTCCAAATTCGAATCTCTATATTACTATAATAGTTTTACTCCGCTGCTGCCGTGGATCGGAAGTCGCGATAAGCCGGTGGTCCCCAGGTTAAGTGATAGAGAGTAAGGATGTGCCAAATAAGCTTAAGCAGCAGCATATTAAAGTAAGCGCTCAGCTACTAAACAGTTGAGTGAGAATATCTGCTTTTCGGCAGCAGCTATCCCCGCCAACAGTTACAAAAGATAGGTTGGTCATCAGCAGTAAACAGTAAGTGCTTTTCTACTCGTATATTAGTTGCTGTCTGCAGCTCTCTTGCACTGTTGCGATGAGGCATATGTGAACTATGGATGTGCTAAATACACTAAAGCAGCTTAGAAGCAGCAGTTTATTGAAGTAAGCGCTCAGCTACTAAACAGTTGAGTGAGAATATCTGCTTTTCGGCAGCAGCTATCTCCGTCAACAGTTACAGAAATCAGGTAGCCATAGGCCAAGAGCAGTAAACAGTAAGAGCTTTTCTACATTATTTGCTGTTTGCGCTCTCTTGCACTTTTGCGATGTAATGTAATTATGCACGGTATACTTTGAATAACATTTTCTATTAATAGAAAAGTATACACTTTTCCAAATGAAATTGTATTAAACCATCTCCAAGAAATTGTACATCTTTGTCTTCGTAGATTTGCTGTAACTGTTTGGTATGTATGTGTAACTATTCTATTCGATCTTATAATTTATTGAAAAGCAAGTTTAGAGCTGACTAAGCAATTTTCAGTCAACAACGGTATACAGAAACAACGTGCCAATATGTGTGCTGTAGCTGAGCTAAACTGCTTTTAATAAGCAGCTTAGTGAAGCCAACTGCTTTCAGCTAAGCTGCTTCTTTCAAACAGCAGTTTGGCACATCTCTAATAGAGAGGGATTTGCCAGTGAAATAAGACTTTCTTTAATTTTTTTCAAAATTGAGCAGTAAAACACTAATCGATGTTGTAAGGACTTTCTCTAATGACAAAAAAACTTGTTAAAGTACAACTAGAATAAACTTGATTCACAGAATGAACACGTAAATAACTTATATCTTTTGTATTAGGTTCACGGTATTTATGCTGTACCACAAGGGAATGACGTCATCAAGTTACTTGCTGATAGTGATGCTGATATCAAGTCCGTCCCAGGGACTGGAGCCTCGGCTCTTCCCTCACCAAGGTAAGATGATGTCTGGACTAGAGAAGTGATGGCAATGATATATCGATGAATGAAAAATATCGATAAAAATGTTTCGATTTATCGATATATTATTATCGAAATTATTCTTTCGATAATATTGACCATACTGATATTTTGGTCCGATATATCATATCACTAAATATTGACGTTATTATCTCTCCAATAAATCATCACGATTCGAAAAATTCCCTCTTACGCGTACAAAACATGCATTGAAATTACAAAGTAACTTTATTTAGTTTTTTTACGTGAGGTCAACGCACTAAAATGTAGTTTATTGTAGAGCAGTGGGTGGAACGAGTAAATAAAGTTGTGCGTGAGTTGGCAACACTGACTCTAAGATTAATTTGTTTAATTGTTTGTGTTTATAAATGGGATTTTTAAATATGAATTACAAAAATAACAATGTTTTTACATTATTATTTTATAATTAACATAATGATTGAAGGTATAATTAATCATATTTTGAATTTTTTATTCAACTCCACAGACCCCAACTTGTTATTACATTATTATCTTATAATTAACATAATAATTAAAGGTATAGTTAATTTTATTTTGATTTTTTTTCATTTAACCCCACAGGCCACAACTTGTTCGTGTAGATAAACGTGTTTAATTTTTACATTCAGTAAGCTATTCTAAATAGTGACAGTAAAACATGAGTGTATTTTTGGTTATGCCCTAAGAGTTGGTGCATAATTTTATACAGATAAATCGTTTACAGTTCGATATATCAGATACCCGATATATCGACATTTTTATTTCGATGTTATCGGATATTTAGTTTGTGATGTATCGATAATTCGATATATCGATATGTTGACAATGTTTGCCATCCCTAGTCTGGACTACATTGATTCACTTACCGGAGAATGTACATGATATCTACGTCAGAACACTTTTAACGTTTTGTAGTACTATTCTCTTAACGTACAATTGCACAAATGAATGAAAATACATCAAATGTTAAAGCAGCGTAAAATTTTTTTACTGATGTCTATAAACATGCGCATGCAATAAGTTTCTCCACCATCCTACAAAAGGATCATTGCAATTAATTTTTAAGAACCGAATTTGAAGTAACTATGCAACAAATATCCTGTATTAAGTTTGGTCGTGATAATCCAAGTGATAATAACGTTCGTAGATTGTATCCAAATTCCGGCTGCCTCCGCAAGAGTACGGGGACGACCAAAGAGACCGTTAAGCGAGTAGAATCTTTCTCGCGTAGCCCAAAGAAATCAGTTCGGAGGACTAGTTCTGGCATTAGGAAGAAGGCGACTTCATCTGGCATCATATTACAATGGTGAATGTCACTGTAATTTACCGATGTAATGGCAGACAAGTGCCCACTGACAAAGCTTGTTTCGCATGGCCTCAACGTTCACCCGATCTTATGACAAGTGTTTTCAACTTCTGGAGCTTCACAACGGATTGTTGAAGCTCAATCCTCAACTCAAAAACAGACACTTGAGGATTGAAGGCTGTTGCAAAAATCACTCCGAACTAATTGTTTCGGTTTGGGAAAACTGACTTATCGACTTGATGTGTTTCGCGAGACAAATGATACTTAAACATTTGTAAACTGTGCACAAACCAAACTGTTTGAATTGCTCTTTCATTTGATGTTTTATTATAGTTGTAATCTTGTTGTGAAATATATTACAAAATGGAAAAATTTCTATATTCTTTTGTAAACATCCTGTTTTTTATGCAAGCTCAAGAGTAAGGGAAGAACATCGGAATTTGGTAAGAAAAATGTAGAATCGTTACAGTTAATTAAGAAGAGGACTCTTGAACAGAGATGAGTGTGGAAATGCAAGATAATTATTTTGCATGAATAATGCGGGAAAGATTTTACAATATTGCCTTCATATTTTAAAATGGTAATGTTTTGTGAAAAGAAACATACCAAGCCTAGACTAGGATATGAATACCTATAAATCAAGAGAAAGGAATTTTCTAGAACAGTCCATCGAAGTCATTGTAGCTGACAAACTGCATTCAAACTGACACAATTTTGCCAAGCAAACCCTGCAAGTAACAATCACAAAACGTTGGCATAATCTCAAACATTTAGACTTTTACAGAGTATTTGTAGACCTTAGCACAGAGAAGAACGAAACATAGGTCACATCCAACACTGTGCTAAATGTGTGCCTAGTAGTTATTTCTCAATTTTTTCCATCCGATGGTAGGTCCAGAACCCTGTCAGTTCCTCCCTAATTCCCTTAAAACAGTCAAAACTATCCAGGATAAACGTAGTAATTATTACTTTAAATGTATAAATATGTACATTAGTTTTAATTTATCATTAAACTAAGGCGTTCGCTGTGGCCATAAGAAAGCAACCTCTTGGGCTTAAGAACTGTATGGTGGCGATGTGAATGACTGTGTGTGTGGATGAGCCCGCATGAAGTCGCAGTTGTTTAGTACCGTCTCTTATCCATCCTGTTCGTACAATAGACATTCTGTCCGACTTCCACGAGAACTGGAAGGCTGCCGGGAAATTCCTCGGACTGGACACTTCTCAAGGGGTGGCCACCCTAGTGAGTTCCTCCTTCAGCAACCCCCCTGTGGCCGGCGACAAGCAGGACACTACTCCTTCTACTTCCACGTCGCTGTTCCATGGGTTCTTCCGGCTTCTGGGCTTTGACACGGACAAGCTCAACGCCATCGCTGTCAATGCCGTAGTCTTCATTGCAAAGATGGTAAGTTAAAAAGAAAAATTGATCTTAGATCAAACTACGATAATTTTAAAATGAATTAATAATTTAGCAAATCAAAACTTTATTGCAGTAACATTAAATTTAAAAAAATAAATTTTATGTTTAATTATGCAGACAAACCTCATTAAAACCTCATTCAGACCTGCAACCACTCTTCTAATATGTATTCAGATCACAATATCAATGCGCCAAAGTTCTAATTGGTATGGCTTAACATTATAGTATGTATCTGACGCTAAAAGCATTTTTAAATTAAGCTTTTTGCTTTGAGCGTTGCAGAACTTTCTTATTCATGACTAATGTTTGATTTTTTTATTTATGCTGTTAATTGTTAATATATGGGCGAAAATAGATTTTAAATGACTGAATGTAGTCTCTGTTACAAACTGACAACATGTACTTCGTAAAGCTGGACAAACTAGCTAAGCTAGAAATAATTTAAGAAGGTCATAGTTTAAATATAAGATTATAATAACTACGTATGATAGTTTCAATACCTATAACATGAAAGTATCCATCCAATATATTTTTAAATGTAGTAAAAATGCATGTACTAAGGATACAGGTTTTGACCTTAGATATGTAAAATTGCAGCTGTAAGGAATGTGATGCGAATGTTGGAATCATATAGATGTCTTTTCCGGATCTAAGATTACTGGATACCCACATTATGCATAATCCATCCATTAACAGATTTTATAGTACATTTGATTTAAGTTAATTTTCGTCTAACATGGCATGATATTAAATGAAGACTACATTTGGTCTGTAGCCACAGACAAAAAGGAGGCTATAAGATAAATGAAAAAAAAAAAATAATTTTTTTAAAAGAAAATTTAAGCATTTTTTAAACAGGTCTCTAAAGCTGACTCTCTCCGGCAATGAGGGATGACGTAGATCTGGTGTTATGGGAGTTTTCGTCGTACTTTAAGGGGAGTGCGAACGCCATAAGACCGTAATGCTAAGTTTATGTCATGTAACGCAAAAACTATTAGACATAGAGCTTTAGTTTTTTTTTTTTTTTTTTTTTTTTGTACAAAAGAAGGGTTCACTATCGAGTTTGCTGCAGAAGATTTTAGTATAAAAACAAAAACAAAAATTTTAATGATTTTTTTTAAATATACCTTTTTTACCCTCAAATTTCTTTAACAAAAATGTTTTTCTTGGGAAATAAATAACAAATCTTTAAACCCTCATGCAGGGAACTACACTATATTATTATGAACCCATCCTGAAAGTTTGGTGAAGTTATCTCCTATGGTTACTGAGATATACGACATCAAAATTTAAAAATATTAACTTTCGGAAAATCAACAATAACTAAAAATAAAATGAATAAGCTATTGAAACTTACTACTTATTCAATAGTCATTTTCAATTACAGTAGTATAATTATGCTTGTAATTATACTACTGTATAATTACAAGCATAATTAATTACCAAATAATAATTAATCACAAAAAAATCCAAAATCCATTTTGGATTTTTTTAATTTAAAAAAATTAAAAACGCAAAATCCATTCGTGCATTTCTACATAACTTTTTTTGCATGTTGTATATATTTATACATATAATTTTATATATATCATTGGAAAGAGGAAGAATTGGAGATTAAAGTTCAATAAAAACATAATTTTGTAAAAATATAAAAATTTCGTGTTCTGACTCCCCTTAAAATGAGTCACGGACGTCACTTACCAAGTGTTGCTAAAAAACACTAGTCATGAGTTTTTTTACGAAAATTAATGAATTTTTTAACAGGTCTCTAAAGCTGACTCTCTCCGGCAATGAGGGGTGTCATAGATCTGGTGTTATGGGAGTTTTCGTCGTACTTTAAAATGAGTCACGGACGTCACTTAACAAGGGTTGATAAAAAACCCTAGTCATGAGTTTTTTTTTAACGTTTTAAGTTTGAAGGAGATTTATTCTGCACGATCCGTACTTATAATATTACGCAGACGATTATAGATTTATGTTCTCAGGAGATCCTAAATGTGTAAGCTATAAAACATTTTAAGTACGAAAGAGTCAGACGTACTTTTAATCACCCAAAATTAAATTAGTAATAAATACGTACGTAATTTTACTAAAAAATGTTAAAAATTCTGATGAAGAGTCATGTATTCGTGTCGAGTGAAATACAAAGAAAGGCAGCTCCAACCAAAGAGGCAACAGGCAAGGATGAGTTATTGTTATCCTTGATGACGATACGATGTAGTGGTTAACAGCTGGCTGATGGATAACACATTCTTGTTTATGAGAAGCCAAAGGGCAACAATAATTCAAAAATTTAGTAATGAGGGTTAAGAATTGTTTTGATGAGATTTAACTCATATAATCACACGGTTTTATATGATTAGAACCCAGGAAGCCTCATAAATCAAAGGTGTTCAAGGAGGAATTCTGCTAAGCTACGTATATTTATGGTTGTGATGAAACAAGATTTTGTCTTGCTTCATTTTATACGTTCTATTGTTATTTATTCTTAAGACGCCGATCATCAAGATATAGACGAATGTGGATTTAGAAGTAGTATGATGAGTGTACAAGAGCGAATGTAGTCATTGTTACTGATTGAACAATTAGTGTGAGCACATGGGAGTGTTACTACTAACCATATTACAAGGATAAATATTAGCTGATAATAAAATTGAGATTTTAAAATTTTTGAAAACAAAGGCGTGAGTTAATGTTTTCATAAAAGAGCCCCCTCTTTTCTCCTCACCTATGTCCAGCTGTCACAGGCCGTCAGCATAAACTAATTGGTCAGTCAGTACCAAGGTTCCTATATAAGAGGTTGTATCATACAAGTACGCATCCATGTCGCGCAGGTAGCAATTACGTCATAGGGAGGCCTCAGCTGTGTTTTTCTACCTTCACTGCTGTAAACAAAACAGCAACAATGTAGATCATCTGATATTCGTACCGATGACAGTACAGTCTGCGTTTTTTATTTATTTGACGTAAATGACCATTTTAATATTGATATAATTTAGCACTTACTAAGTAAGTATAATTCAACAACACATGAAAAAAGATAATTTGCTGCTTTAATTTAATATTAAAATACCGTAAATTTAAATAATTCTAAAATAATACTGAGAACAATGGTTTTTAGTATGTATTTTTAATTGTTCAGCACGCTGTGTTGGTGGCACAGAGTAAGTAATACACTTACTCTGTGGTCGGAGGCCTTCCTCTGACGTCACCACTCTGCTTATACAGATAGACCTTATGAGAATGATACAACCTGTTGTATAGGAACCTTGAGTCAGTACAAACTAAGGCCAGCTAATCCTTAGAACCCAATGACACATGAACAGCCGGTCAAAATTTGTCATGACTGATTGGGATCGAACTGAGAACCTTTGACGTACGAAACTGATTCGCTACCGACCAATTGGTTCAACCATTATCTCGATGGAGCATCACTACACTCCGTCGCCCTACATCAAACTTCCTTTGAACTTTAAGTAAACTTTATTAAACTCAAAACTACGCGATTATAAACTAAGAAGAAAGCCTAATTTTAGTTGATTTTTTTTATTGGATACAGCAATACTCCTGGACATCTTCATAAGATTGTTATTGGATAAAAACTTTGTTGGTGTTGTTAGAATATTCCATTATGTTTCAGATTGGAAACACATTCATTAAGAATTTTACAGGATCTAATCCTGCGAGGAGCTTTAAAGAAGAACTAAATCCAGAGGGATCTCCTCTGTCCTGGATATTGACGGATGTCATGGAACAGGTATGTGACATTTAATTATTCAAGATTTAATAAATGACAGCGTAATTTTAACTCCATTACTGTTAATCCTTATTTTTCATTACCAATTTGCCATACCTTATATTGTTATTGTTCTGGAAAAATTTTAAAAGTAACCAATTCAAATAAAATGACCCAGGGTTTGAGAAAATTTAGAAATAAAGCATATCAATACTTGGTTCTTCTATAAATGTGTTTATTTAAGTTTTTTAAAAGAAAAGAATTGTACATTAATTTTAATAATATGTGTTAAATAATGGGATTTGTGTCATTTATTTATAAAATCATTTCAAAGAGAACATAATAGTAACCAATAGTTTACTAACTAGTACATTACAGAGAATAAAACAATTAAAAACAAAAAATGTCACACAACTTATTTATTTATTTTTAATATACTTCCAAAAAAGTAATAATATTTCGTTGATAAAAATAGTAAACGGCAATTACATTGACCAAACCTCTTTACATAGTCTAAGTACAAGAGTTAAAGATCAATATATAATTACAAAAAAGAAAAATCTAAATTAGTAGAGCACACTCTAATTGAAAATCATGACATCAAATTCGACTCGTCTAGTATCAAATTTAAAGAATCGTCATGGACCAACAGGAATCAAATTGAAAGTAATTTAGTACATGTCTTTTATAAAAGAACAATATATATCACAACCATCTATAAATTTTAGTAATATATACTTACTTTTAGTTAAAGAAGAAATCGAACATAAAATAATTAATTGTGAAACATATTTTCCAGTTTAATATTTTATTTAAAATTACTTTCTACTATTCCACTTAAGTTTTAAATTCTTTTAAAATATCTATATTTTGTCATATTTTAATTTATATTGTTTTAAACATATGTTTTTTTCTGTTTACATTTAAACTGACGATGCCTTAACCGGCGAAAGTTCTTTTTTTATTAAAATGTGTGGAATAATTTAAAAAATGTATTCTTTTCTGACATAGTAGCATGTATGTAATGAAAAACTCACCATTCGGAGCCACCAACTAGTCTCCTTCGTAGATTTCCTCAAGGAACATTTGATTAAGCTGCTTCTGTCTGTGAATCAAAAAGGACATTGAAATTGGAGTATTGATTGTAAAAATAATATTAAATTAACCAAAGTTTAAATTCTAAATTAAAATACAACAATACAGGGATCTTTAATAAAACAACTATCAGTTTTGTATAAGATTTATCGGTTCATAAACACTTAAAAACATTTCATTCTAACACATATAAGTTATCAGTTTTTACCTATCTGCTATAACTGTGACAAACTACAAATAACAAAAAAGTCGTTCAAGAGTTTTCTACTTTAGCAGACGCCCACAGTTATTATAGATTGTTAAATACATTTAGGCCTAAAATTATTACTAAACCTAGACGTTAAATTCAATACATATTCATCCTTAGTTACTTTTAAAAATTGCCACTAAAATAATTAATCCTTACTTATACTAATATTTAAATACATTAAGTCTTTTGGGGCATTTACTTTTGAAATAAATATTGTTTTTTCCTTGCCATATTAAAAATAAATTAATTAAAACACGTGTGCAGCCTCTCTTAGATCGTGGCCATGAACTCAAACTACCAGAACAGCTGATATATATATATGTGTGTGTGTGTGTGTGACTGAACCCCCGTTGTTTGAGTGTTACAGGCCCAGCCTCTACTAGCTCGCGCCCAGGACCCCCAACTCCCCGACCAGCTGATCTCCGCTCTTGAAGCTTCTCCCGCCCACACCGAGTGTATCCAGCTCTTGATCTGCCGTTCCGCCCCCTTCCTGAGTGGTATGCAGCGATCCCTGACCGACCTTCTTGATGACAATCCCTCCCCTGACACGTGGGCCTCCCTTTCGCCTCTCCAAAGGATGTACTATTATATACCTTCCCGTCGGGAGTTGGTGGAATCAGCCACTCATTGTCGAAATCGCATTCCTTCTTGCAGTCAGCTATTTGGCGCTTTTGAAGATTGAACATATTTGGTAATTCATATTTTGGTTCAATAAACAAGTTAATTATTGAACATTTACATTGAGTAAATTTATATTACGAATGTAAGTAACGTGTGTAATTTTCTTGTTAGTCAAATGATCAACATCATGAGATACCAAACACCGAGGTTCAAACATATCTGGGCGATCAAATATATTTAATGCATCACCTTAACTAACTTTATCACTTCAATTATGCCATGTATGGGGCATACTAATGCGAAATATCTCAAATATAAACTATCAACCTATAATATATATAAACTAGAAGCGTATAATAGTTCTAATTCCGAATTATGAATGTAGAGCACAGACGCCACTGTTGGATACAAAAACAACATAAGGGAAAATCGATAAAAATGAATAACAACAACAGACAATAAATAAAAGAAAAAGAAAACTAAAAACCTAAATTAACCATTCTAAAGCATTGTGCATGATACGGTGTCGCGACAAAGTGTCCCAACGACACAGTCTCCTAACGACAAACTGAGCCAGTTTAAGTGGGAAAGATTGCATTGTTGGGACACTTCGTCCGCAAAAAGCAAAATTTCAAGGTAGCCCAGGTTGTCCTTCCGTGAGCGGACAAACTGCACCACAAATACTGAGTTGTTCGATTTGTCTTTGGCTCACTTTGCCCTCACTGGTTTTAGAAGATAGTCCAGTTTGTCGTTGGGACACTTTGTTCACATCCCCATTATACACCTTAAATTTTAAATGTAGGAAGTTTACTAAAATTTTAAAACGTTTAGATTTGCAAACGAAGAGAAATGCAAGAAGCAGTTCTAAATCTGACGAGACAATCTAAAAAAACTTAATTTTAACAAAAGAAGAATTATGTAACCTCCACAGGCTGACCTATTTTGGGAATACCATCACTTAAAAGTAAATATAGTTTTTTTTTAGTCCGAAGGAGCACATCAAGATAAATAATTAATATGTAATAAAAATAAAGCATAGGCCTAGCAGGACAGTAATTTGCAATATAATTGTTCTTATAATTGTAAAATAAAATGCAAAATAATTTACGTTATTTAAGTAATATTTGTCAATTGTCTTTTTTAGGTTATCAATTTATATGATGGTTAATTAAAACTGTTTAGTGAGTTTTGTATTTAATGAAATGATAGTAAAAATATCACTGCATATCAAATATTTTAAACTAAAAAATCAGCTGCTGTAAATTATAGATATTTTTCTTTGCAAGTAAGCCACTGTTAGACATTATATTGAATTCTTTATTTACTTGTTCCTTACATAAAACCTTGTTACTTGTTCCTTATTTAAAATTGCCCACTTTACTCTGTTAACTTTAACTGAAATCAATTTAATCAATAACATTGGCTGGTAATTATTATTAATTAAAACATTCTCATTTACTTATGTATTTTATTTGAAAAGTACAGTGTCTAATTAAAATATTAATGGATTTAACAACCGACAATTTATTTAAACTATGATCAAGATTACAACACTACTATATATCTGTTATGGGCTTTTGAAAAATAATTAGAAAAAAATTAAATTACACATTTGTAGAGAAGTTGAAATGCAACAATTAAATTCTGCATGAAACGAACTTGTATGCTATAATAAAGAAAATTGCTCGAAAGGAAGCTCAGTTTTCAATTTAAACTCTTCTTTTTTTAAAACATTTTTTATCTCTAATGGTTTGACTCATTGAGTTTAAACTTGTCACGGTGAATTAAAAGAAATAGCCAATTAAATCCAATTAATTATCTGTTTCAAAATTGCGTCAGTTGATGAAAATAACTAAAAAATGCCAAATATTAATGAATTCCGAATGTTAAATAATTTATTTTACTGCGTTTTCTGTATGCTGTAAATACATGCAGTAAAATTAATTTTTTACCTAAATTCCACTTTATTAACGGTTTAGAAGATATTTTGATTTGATAACGATAAACGACCGCCATGTTGAAATGCATAAATATAACTCAATGGATATTTTTATACTGTTAGATAGTGTTAATGTAAAGAACTGTGCAAAATTTATGATCAGTCGGTCCATCGTTTCTTAAGTTATTATTTAAAAAAAACACAGATAGACACTAAACGGAGCGGAATTCGCTTAAACGTTGTCCTTCTTTTTCTGCTCTAAATTATGTGTAGAATCCGATAAGATATAGCCAGGACACGTTTTTAGTTACACCGTATATCTAGTGACAAAAATTCAAGCAGATAAGGAAGTGTTCACAACAACGTAGTGTGTACGAGTATTTCGTGTATGTGCGGCGGCGGGGCTTAAGTTTCTTTAATGTGTGTGTCACTGTTACAGTATCAAAATACAAGGATAAGCCCCTCTGGAATGACCTAACCCTACTCCTCCCCAGAACTACTTACACTTTTCCATGTATCAACGTTCAATGGTGATCACTGTAATAAAAAATAAAAATGTATTTAAATAACTTTGTAAACAAACCAAACAGTATAAATGAATTAAACTTTTATACTATACTAGCTGAACCCGGCGGACGTTATCTCGCCTTTAATTTTTCATTGACATACCAAAATAAAGCAATAAAAAGAATTATAGAAAAAACCATGCTACACTCTCAAGGTGAAATGTAGAACTACAATAAATCAAAACATATACAGTACTGTTGTGAGAACTTCAATCTGCTTATGGCATGTGAAACTACATTAAACCACACAGTCATACGTTTTTTGTAAACAATTCAGATTCTCCATTTGAATAACATGGGATCTTTAGCAGCCCGTGGGGCGGGACCCTGTGGACGGATCTGCATCAAACTTCACAGAAACCATCTCGGGAGTATACAGGACAACATCCTAAAGTTTCATGGCGATCGGTTGGATGGTTTGGCAGCGCATAAACTTCAAATATATATATATATATATATATATATACAAACATCCTCTTTTATAAATATAGATAACTGAGCGAAAATACTAAGAGATTTAAAACCAAGAACGACAGGAATATCTTTGGGCCTCTAAAATTAAATTTTTCGTATTATAATTTAAATTTGTTTATAGTTTTAGTCTACATTTAAAAAATGTATTTTTCTCACTTTGCATTTAAATAATTATGTCATGTCTTTACTCTTATGTGATTATGTTTATTTGATAAACAAATTTTATACTGAAGATGGTACATTAATCCTTTTAATTGTTGTTTTCTAAAATTTGAAATTCTTGAGAAGGCTATACAATAATAATAAAATATTGATATTACCACTAATATCGAGGCCATTTTATTAATTAAATAAATAGATAAAATTACTTAATGAGACCGATATTGATGATTTAAATGTCCACGAGGAGATTTTAAATTTGAGTTCTATTACATCTTTAAAGTTTTTAGCTCATAAGGAAGTTACTTCAAAATAAAAACTGTTATCGTCCAGTCAGACAAGAAAAAAACTAAAAAAACATGTTAAAATGAAAAAGTAACAAATTGTAATATAGTTTTCGAATTGATTTCTTAATTTCAATCGACAACAGTTTGATGAACTTCTTTTCGTCATTAACAGGTTTCTCCAGTGAATAATTTTGTCAAAAAACTGTTAACTCTTATATTTTTTAACTTAGTATTTCAAATTTTAACATTATTCATAGTATATGTCTAACTGGTGTCCCCTGAGATAGATTTTTCGTAACTTGTTTTATTTAATTTTAACAATATATTGATTAAATACGATAGTTGTTTGTATTTAAAAATTATACTAAGGAGTACAATTAAAATATATCAGGGGCTCTAGAAATTTTTGAAAAAAAGGCAAGTATAAAATTGTACGTTCACAAATAAAGATGTAATCTGTTTAAAATTAACCTTATGAAGAATAAAATCCAATACAGCAGCATGAGTAAAAGGCTATTAATTTATGTACTAATAAATATTTTATAACTGTTTACGAAGTGTCATATTTACGTCAAACTACTTTATTACCTGTTATCAAAACTCATAATCTTCCACAATGCATAACTCATTTACATCAATATTCTTTCAATTAATTAAGAAAATCAAGTTCGATGTTATTAAAGCCACTCCTGCAGATTAGTGAAAGGCAAACTTGCAACACATCTGTGACTTTTTTGCTTTGGCCCAACTGCTACGGCGCGACTGTAACTCTTAATGAGTTCGTATATAGAATTGTAAAAATATTATTAATGTATCCTGCTTTTAAGCATCATATAAAATTGTTATCTTGGTAACAACAAAAATTCCCCTTTGAATAATATTAGTTTAGGAATATTTGAAATATAATTTCAAACATTGTAGACCAACTTCATTTTTGAAAGTAATATTCAAACATAATTGTACAAATTGACCAAAAATTCTTACAGATGCCATTTATAGAAATATAATTGATTTACTTTACACTAGATTGGTTAGTACCTTATATCAATTTAATTCTTACAAATTTAATAAAATATATCGCACGGTTTTTAATGAGTTTTGCACGTACAAAGACCAAATTAGTAGTAACATACACAAAAGAAACATAAAATCACACAAATTTTCTGTGCCACTGACACTTTCTTCAAATGAGTAGAGAAAGAGAGACATTGACATGGCCTCCACTATTGCTGGGTAGGTGGCAGTGGTAGGGGTTGTACATCCATAGAGCAACACTCAGGTATTGATGCAGTTTTTTTCAGTTGGTATATATTTGAAGTTTGCTGATGGGGAAGGGGTTGAGGTCTATCTTATGTTCAGATTAGGTGGGTCACGGGATTTTGTTATCCATTGGTGTGCTAATTCCATCCTTCGGAGTTGGGAACTATTGGCAAGGGAAGGAAGGGATCTGATTACTTTAGTGTTGTAACACTGATCGAAATTTTTGTTATGGAGAATAGTATGGGCAGAAACTCCCAGCAATAGTTGAAGCCATGTCATTGTCTCTCTCTTTACTCACCTGAAGAAAGTGCCAGTGGCACAAAAAATTTGTGCGATTTTGTGTTTCTTTTGTGTATTTTACTACTACTACTCTGGTGTTAGTGAACTTGTCTTTTGAGGTAAGTTTGCTGATGTCCTATCTCTCCAATATACTAATTCCTGGTCTACTGCCCTTAAACCTAACCTAAAAAAGACCAAATTAGCGACTTTAGGTAGCCATAATTCTTTAATTTTTTTCTCTCAGCACATTTATTACTTTTATGCAGTTGTAAAACTTTATATGTCATTCTAAACAATTTTAACATTAAAAAACTCATAATTGAACTTATGTTCCACTAGATTGGACCTTTTAAAATCATACAGTGTTCACTGTATCTCATTATAACAATAAACACGAACCGTAAAGTAGAACTAGAGCAGTATTTTTAAGCCCGCTGACGGTAAAATTACATTGCTACTATATGGGCTGTCCCAGCGGTGACTTGACGGTATGGAAGTACATTGGTCCAGTACAAATATCATCAATAACAATCAGCTGTTTATTGATATAAATACGTTCTGTCACCGATCCATCAGGGAAGAACAACGCCTTAACCAGATTTCCTTGACAGGTGTTTGTACTCCATGGCGGAGCTATTATCTGTGGCAGTCTATAGGCAAATAGGCCATCTCCGGCGACCATTCTAGTAGCCATATGCGTGCAGGCATGCGAGCAACGGCATCACACTCACCCAGGCCTAGTGAACCACGATGCATTGACGTGCAAGGTCGACCGACCGAACTAGGACCTCCGGGTACAGGGTTAGTTGTCAGTAAAAAAAAAATCATAAATGGTTCAAAAGAATTGGCACAAACGTTTCCCCATATTAAACACTAAAATAAACAAACTTTGAATTACGAGTTTTATTCCCAAATATGTTTTTTGCCATAACTAAAATACTAAAAACTAAAATATCACGTTAGAGACATACAGTTTTTACTTAAATATTTTAAATTGTAATTTACATATTTCCTGTAAATTTAATCAAAATTGTTGGGGCCATTTTTGAGAAAAATTCCTATGTTTTTGCCCATAAAAAAATAAAACTTCAAAAATTTGTCTGGAGATATTGGCTAAATATACCTACTTACCAAATTCAATAAAAATTAAACCATCCATTTGGCTTCCAACGAACTGCACATACACACAGTTCCAGTACAGTACAGAATATTGTTATAAGATCAGAAACATGAGTGTTTAATGTTTTTTTTCATAGGCTATGAAAAGAAAACCGTAAAATCCCACAGTTCAGCTGATGGTGTAGGATTCTTACACTAAAACCATTGATTATTGAATACAGAAACAAGAAGACTGTCCAATACATACAGTGGTACTGACCCACCTGCCCAACCACACACGTACAGTGGTATTGACCCACCCGCCTACCCATACAGGTACAGTAGTATTTACCCACCCGTCCACCCATACACATACAATGTTATTGACCCACCCGCCCACCCATACCCGTACTGTGGTATTGACCCACCCGCCCACCCATACACGTACTGTAGTATTGACCCACCCGCCCACCCATACACGTAGAGTGGTATTGATTATTTTTTTCGAAAAAAAATATAACTTTTTTCGAAAAAAAACACATTTGGGTTTAGGGACCCTAAAATGGATTTTTAAACTTGTAAAAAAGTGTTTTGGGCGATCACAATAATTTCTCTGTGCTAACGCATAAGGGAGAAAGTAAAACCCTCGAACCTAACTTTACCATTATCTCCAATCTTAGTCATTCTTTCCAACCTCGTTTTGACGGACTCTCCGAGTCACCTTATGTACGCAGCTCTTGAAAAACCATCCCAACCACCCCATCTATTCAGTATAACAGGCCCTACCACAAACCAAATGTACTTAGCACCTTTGCAGCTTACGCAGCTAATTTTGGGGCTCTGTTAAAGATTAATTTTCATAGCTTTGCTACATAACCTTTCAAAGTTCTTCCATTATTTTTTGTTTACTAAATCAGCTGGTTTAACTATTTAACTAGTGGTTATATATCGATTATATAATCTTACTAGGAGACACCCCTGCACGCACCGCGTGCCAAACCCATCACTCACTGTGCTCGTAACACAAATATTAGTAGTTAAACTGCATTTAGTACAGTAATAATATGTAATTCAACTTCCAGTAGCTGCACTTGGCTTCCAACCTATTTTCAATTAAATTTAAAAGCCCAATGTTATTACAGAGATTAAGAAAGATGAATAACCTTCTCAATATTATAAACATCACTATTTAGATTGTAACAGCTGTTTTACATTTTTACACGTAATTGTACAGAGAAAAGAATATTTAGAAAAAGTGTAATAATGGAAACACTTAATGCATCAATAGGGCAAATAAATGTCAAACACAAAATAAATGTGTTTATTTACTTACAAAACAGCTGTTATTAATTTAATAAAATCAACCAAATGTTTATTATGGAAAGATCTTTTAGGGGCGGTTTCTACCCTTTAGGAGTATTTTATCAAGATGAAAGTACTTTAGTTGTCCTATCTAAGACCTAAAGAAACAGTGTACAAAATTTCAGCTCTCTACCTACATGGGAAGTTGGAGAATTAGTGATGAGCAAGTGAGGGCTGTCTTTTTTATATACAGATATTAATTAATCACAAACAACCAAAAATTAACATATTTTAGGTAATTATCTTAATTGAAACATATAAAATAAAGTTACAAAGATTATTGTTTTTCTTTTATTTTTTATGTATGCTTTTATGTCAAGCTTTTAAAGAAACCTAAATAAATTAAGTTTTTAAAAAAGCCGGCCACAAAAACTGCCACTACAACACATACTTTGTCAAGTACTTACTTATCAAATCAATCAACAAATATTTGGGGGGAGGTGTAAAACGTTGATTTACACAAATGAAAGTGTAATAAATAAATTCATATGAAATTAAATATAATACTACGTATGTGACGTGTATGACGTGTGTGTGTGTGTGTGTGTGTGTGTGTGTGTGTGTGTGTGTGTGTGTGTGTGTGTGTGTGTGTGTGTGTGTGTGTGTGTGTGTGTGTGTGTGTGTGTGTGTGTGTGTGTGTGTGTGTGTGTGTGTGTGCGCGTGTGTGCGTGTGTGTGTTTGTAAACTTCTGCTGTAATTGACAGCTTTAACTGTCAATATTCATTTAAATATAATTCTTTTAATACTAGATCGAAAAATTATTTATACTCTGTATAAATACTTATTTTTAAGGGATTTAAGGGCACTCATCTATTTTAGTTACTCTTACCCCATACAAAAAATTCCTAACATTACATTTATTTAATGTAATGTTAAGTGTTAAAGCAGACTTTGTGGAACATGCAATAAAGATGTATACACCCGAAAATTGAACGAAGTTGTAAATAACGGATTATTATACAAGAATATACTATCCTTTTTATTATTTGTGAAAAGACAACTATTATCAATATTTAATCATTTATTAACAAAATCAATTTCGATCTTGCAAGATCATCATCAGTAAAGTTGTTACTTTGATTTAACTGTAACAATCGATGATGATCTATTCTATCTATTACGAGATCTATGTTGGTTATAAATACTTAAATATTCGTAGATATGGGCGAACATGAGGAGCGAATTAGTATGATGAGTGTAGATGAACGAGTGTAGTCACTGATACTAAGGTCGACTGTTACTCAGAAAGGCCTTATTAACAGCTCCAATAGCCAAGGAAACCTAAGGACCTTCAGCTCTACGTGAAATCCGAATCACGTAGTATTTATTGTTCGGATTTCCAGCTGACAAGTCTGATACACAGTTCTTCCCTACACAATATCCAATTCCTGACTACCATCCTACATGGACACTCCAGTAAGGTCATTGGTTAACAATGTCAAACAATATAGTATTCATGTTTGTGTATAGACATAAAATCCTAAATGTGTTACAATATTTACTCTACCCAATTCTTACTAAATAAACATATTCAAAACGAACTGGAATTGCCATGGGAGAAGATTGGTTCGATTATAAGAAGACTATCATAAAAAAGAAAATTTTGTTCTTTTTCGGAATGTCTACGCAAGTTTTTTTGGCAATGATTAAAAGTCAAATGAAGTAGTATCAAGTTCACATGTATGTATATATAAGCTAGTATCACGTCAACTTATATTTATTTCATAACCTAACCTAAATATCCGAACCGACTGATAAACCGATGGCACTTATTATTTTCTTGTAGGTCAAAACCACGTGACCAATATCAAAGGTACATTCAAAATTCAAAATCTTTATTCGTACATATAAAAATACAAATTTACATTACACGTCAAGTAACTAAGTCTAGATTTTAAATTAACAAATCCTGTAAACAATAGTAGCATTTATCAAGAAAGTACATGTTTAATTTCTTCTTGAATGGACGCAAATTATGTTCATGTTTTATTTCCTTTGGCAGCGTATTGAAAACTGTCGTACTTAAATAGTACGATGGCCCCTCTCAAATGCACTTGTGTTATGTCCAGACACAGATATAGCCTCTTTAGATCTTGTTTGATAATTATGATGATTCCAAATTACACAATGAACACAAAATTCCAAATGAAAAAACATAAATTGTTCACATAAATATGTTGGTTTCTTTTAAAAAAAATACATAATTCGTATCCCACCAGACCAGCCAGAGTAAGGATTTTAAATTCGTTAAATTGTTAAACTTACATTGTGTGTAAGTTTAGTTTAGTTCTAGACTTGGTAGACAATCTTTACCATATGCGGGGACATTCCGTTACAGACACGTTAATTTGTATATTCTCACACAAGTCTAGAGTTTCTTTCTCTAAAAATTGTAGGCCCTACTGACAAGTTCCCTGTAGGACAGTACACAAGTTCAGTGAGCTACGCTATTTTCACACTTGACCGGTGAAACACTGTCTAATGGTAGAGAGATGGTCTTCAATTAGCCAAGGTGTCTGCCGCCGCGGCTTCAGATGACGACGCTGTTCTCACTCCTCGAAGACGAACGTTGTGAGTGACTGGCTCTGATGACGCACACTAAACATTGGACGCTGTACTGTAATACAAATAATTCACACAACACTTTATGTACTACCCATGACAATTACATTCCAACAAATAATTTGGAATATTTGTAAATACCGTTGTGGCCAGTCCAAGTGAGGCTGTCCCGGGCTGTAGTGGAGGTGAGCGTCCCGTTACACTACCTACATTACTGCCTTCCGCTACTGACTGGTCAATAACATCTTGCAGTCAATTAACGATGGAGCGACCAATTACAATGACAGATCAACCGTCGCAAAAACATCGGTCATTGATACTTCATCGTAAACAGGAGTATTATGATGTTCATTTAATTTAGTGTCTATTATATTACATTGTGATGAGAATGAATGAAAACATTATTTATTTCAAAACAAAAAAATTACATAAGCAATATGAAATATAAAAAATGTTTTATTGACGTTAAATCAGGAGGAAAATTTGTTTTTCTTACATTCAACCCTTTCTTACATTACAGCGATTTAGAACAAGAACTAAAAATTAAGTGTAAGTTGGCAATTTAACATTATAGCAGAAAAAAATAATGAAAACTAGAATAAACTCATAAAAAAATACTTAAATAAAACTAATACACCATTGTTTGAAGTAAATAAGAAATATGGTTACATGGGCAGAAAGAAACCTGTGCGTAGGCCTGAGTTGTATTAAGTTATATGATTATACCAATTTTGAGAAACGAATCAGAAGAGATGAACGAATATTCAATAAATGTGAAGTTAATAATTATTAAATAAATAATTAAATTTATTGTAAATGAATAATCTGTCGACATCCACTGGACACGACACAGACAGGTAAGGCTGGTGGCACGAATAAGATAATATAAGTTTAAATACAGTGGTTAAGAAATGTTAATATTTTTTCTCACAATAAATGTCACATTCCTAGAAAACACAATATGTGCAATTCTTGTCAAAATTTCGCTTTCCCATTTAAAATATTTGTCCAAATCAGAAATCAAGCAAATATAACAAATGATAATTAAAATACTCTACCATCTGTTAAGTTTAGAAGTGGCAACGTGAAGACAAACTGTAACATACAAACCTTAATTCACATTTTACTATTGCTTCAAAAGCCAATTCAACCAAAACTATAAACACAGGTATGTTCTTATGAATGTTAATGTATGCGAAACAACACTGTCCTCTTACGTTTAGGATGTACGTATGAATTTATTGTCTAATTTATATGGAATTTGGTTACAACCAGCTCCTTGCCTCTAGTTTTAGTTTATTTAAGTAATATAAACACCAAGACAGTTTTTACTCTGGGGTGGTTATTTATTTTACTAAAATGTTGAAACCCTTCATGAAGATGTTTACTTTTTAGATATTTAAACATTTAAAACTAAAAACCAAATTCTGCTATTTTAGTGTTAGTTGAAATATTTTAATTTGACAATTTTGTACAAAGAAGTTATTTTTGTACAAAGGTTATTATTATATTAAATTATTATTGCTAAATACTTAAATTTGCCAATTTTGTACAAAGAAGTTATTTTTGTACAAAGGTTATTATTATATTAAATTATTATTACTAAATACTTAAATTTGCCAATTTTGTACAAAGAAGTTATTTTTGTACAAAGGTTATTATTATATTAAATTATTATTACTAAATACTTAAATTTGCCAATTTTGTACAAAGAAGTTATTTTTGTACAAAGGTTATTATTATATTAAATTATTATTATTAAATTACTATCTTACAAAAGTAAATAAATTATGTTTATTGGATGTTGATTTTTGTTTCTATGATTTATTTATTTATTTTTTTAATATATCATATCCAAATTGAAATATCCTTTATTTTGTCAGTAGAGCACTGCATAATTGCGTCATTGTACAATGTTTCCACTGTAGTTAATACTAAATAACTTACATGCTAACAATGTTAATACTATATATCTACATTATTACAAGATTATTCTAATTTCAAAGCACAATTAAGATAAATAAATAGATTAGTTGTTAAGACAATTATAATCAATATGACAAAATAGTTTAAATACAACCTAGAAAATCAGGAGATTTCAAATCATACCATTAAATTCTCACAAAGTAAGGAACGTTTTTCAAATCTAATATTTACAAAGTCCACACTTTACTGCATGTATACGTTGTACCTTACAGACAATTTAAATATTTCGATTCAACAAAAAATAAATCATGTAAATATGTAAACATCATTATCACAATGTTAAGACAGAAACAGAATTTTACACCAGTTACTTCTTCTCAAGCTGCCTCGCTTTATTAAAGAAATTATGTCACACATTTTTTATCGATCAAATGTTTCAATTTGCTACCGACCAAACGAAAGGAGGAGACGTCTTAATTAGTTAGGCAGCAAGCTAAAGATGTTTATATTTTCGTAAATTAATTTATTCCAACCTATAATTTATTTTATTGTTGTGAGTAGAGTATTTTAAGATCATACAACACACAAAAATAAACTCACTGCCAAATTATAAATGACTACAAAATAATAATCAATTTACACGAAACTAATAGATTATAATTAAATTAGTTTTCATGAACAAACAAATATATTGAAAAGTGAAAGTTGACCTTCCCATCCTGTACATGTCGTTTGTCACACATTGTGTCTAGATATTGGGTGAAATCAGCTTACCACATAAAACTATGAATCAGTAAAAAAGCAAACCTTTTTTTCAATTTTCACTATAATTTACGATTTTGTGTCTTTGAATAGTGAGTGAGTAAACATTCGTATGACTTTATTTTGCATTGAATTATTTCACATACTTACTCATTTATTTAGTTTATTTGTATTAGTAAATTTTAGGATTTAAAATTTGTTGCTCGTTGTTTTTGTTTATTGTTGATTATAACGATTTTATTGAGTTATTTTGTTGTATTTCTAGGAGTCTAATGTAATATTTATCCTACTGTTTAGTTTGTTATATATTTAAAATTGTTATATTTATTGTTATCTGATTTATTATTACGTTGTTTAGAATGAGGAAGTTCTAAAAAAGTCTATTATAATAATTATGTATAAATATATGTTTCAAAATAATGAATTAGTACACATACCAGTGATTGTAAAGAAATTATTATTATAGTTTTTTCTCTCAATTAGTCTTGAGCTAGATATAAATGGAAACTGCTTGTATAAATTGTCTTTTTGCAAGTAATAAGTATATTTGAATTTATAGTAAATGTAATCTTTTTTCAGCTTTTTCACGTTTTTTTACTGAACTAAAACAAGTTATACATTGGTATACAACAAGGTTGCTGTGAAATATTTAGTTAACCCAGGAGTTTAATTTTGAATTCAGAAAAGTACAATGTACAATCATAATACAACATTACTACTAAATAACACTTTTTAAGTTATAATAACTGATTTTAATTTGACGCAATAAAACCATTTAAACAATAATGCCAAAACAAAAACACACCGTCAAAGAAGTAACACAACGCCCATAAGATAGGAAGTGAGTTCGGAAACATCCTGCACGTAAAATTATAGAAAACTTTCTTCGGCATTACGCAATAAACAAGATTTTACCAGACCAAGCTAAATTTGCTTGCTTTTATTTCCTGTGCGTTGCACATTTCTCTTTATAATTAATTATGCCTACGATCGTATCTTTGTTGATCTATCCTACACTTAAATAGCAAACGCTTTACTTTTTGTAACTATTAGGCTCAACACCTGCATACTTTCCACATGAACAGACACTTACTGGTTGAATTTTTTATAGATTTTTTATAGATTAATAAGACATCCGTACAGTTTTTGTCTACAGTATTTATTTAGTAATTTACTAAAATAAGAAATAGTTTTACGTTTTCCTTCGTTATTACTTTTTAAACCAAGTTAAAGGAAACTATTGTTACTGTCACAAACAAACAATGTCTTACTTGCCATCTGATTATTTCTTGGCGTAATATTGATGTTTTTCAACTTGTAAAATGTAACTTCATATTGTATTTTATTATATATATATATGTATATATATATATATATATATATATATATATATATATATATATATACATATAAAGGAATAACACGGGAAAATAAATAATTTTTCTAGAAATAATAGTAAATTAATAATCGTCTTATAAACTAAAAAATACAAATAAAATAAATAAACTATTTAAGTTGAAGTATAATTAAAAACATACGGTACATAAACACATACAATCCCAACAGTTTGTTCATATAATTAATTAATTCCGAGCAACAAATTAAGAAGCATAACAGAAGGAGAATGGCGATGAAGCAAACTAGACTTCAAGGTAGGCAAGCATTAGGACAGAAATAGAGCAGATCCGAACAGTGTGCAGTGAAGTACTAAATTCCAGCCATTTACTACGGTGAGAGTGAAAGGGTAGGATGTCTCGTCTGTCCCAAGGACTCTTTTTACCCATCAAAGTACCAGCTACCACCTCTTTGGCAGCTGCTTGAAGAGTAGGATGTCTCGTCTGTCCCAAGGACTCTTTTTACCCACCAAAGAACCAGCAACAGCCTCTTTGGCAGCTGCTTGAAGGGTAGGATGTCTCGTCTGTCTCAAGGACTCTTTTTACCCATCAAAGTACCAGCTACCGCCTCTTTGGGAGCTGCTTGAAGGGTAGGATGTCTCGTCTGTCCGAAGGACTCTTTTTTCCCATCAAAGTACCAGCTACCGCCTCTTTGGCAGCTGCTTGAAGGGTATGATGTCTCGTCTGTCCCAAGGACTCTTTTTACCCTGCTACCACCTCTTTAGCAGCTGCTTGAAGGGTATGATGTCTCGTCTGTCAAAAGGACTCTTTTTACCCATCAAAGTTACCAGCTACCACCTCTTTGGCAGCTGCTTGAAGGGTATGATGTCTCGTCTGTCAAAAGGACTCTTTTTACCCATCAAAGTTACCAGCTACCACCTCTTTGGCAGCTGCTTGAAAGGTAGGATAGTATCGTCTGTCCCAAGGACTCTCTTTAGCCATCAAAATACTAGCTACCGCCTTTTAGCAGCTGCTTGAAAGGTAGGATAGTATCGTCTGTCCCAAGGACTCTTTTTACCCCAAAAGTACCAGCTACCACCTCTTTGGCAGCTGCTTGAAAGGTAGGATAATATCGTCTGTCCCAAGGACTCTCTTTAGCCATCAAAATACTAGCTACCGCCTTTTAGCAGCTGCTTGAAAGGTAGGATAGTATCGTCTGCCCCAAGGACTCTTTTTACCCCAAAAGTACCAGCTACCACCTCTTTGGCAGCTGCTTGAAAGGTAGGATAGTATCGTCTGTCCCAAGGACTCTCTTTAGCCATCAAAATACTAGCTACCGCCTTTTAGCAGCTGCTTGAAAGGTAGGATAGTATCGTCTGTCCCAAGGACTCTTTTTACCCCAAAAGTACCAGCTACCACCTCTTTGGCAGCTGCTTGAAAGGTAGGATAGTATCGTCTGTCCCAAGGACTCTCTTTAGACATCAAAATACTAGCTACCGCCTTTTAGCAGCTGCTTGAAAGGTAGGATAGTATCGTCTGCCCCAAGGACTCTTTTTACCCCAAAAGTACCAGCTACCACCTCTTTGGCAGCTGCTTGAAAGGTAGGATAGTATCGTCTGTCCCAAGGACTCTCTTTAGCCATCAAAATACTAGCTACCGCCTTTTAGCAGCTGCTTGAAAGGTAGGATAGTATCGTCTGCCCCAAGGACTCTTTTTACCCCAAAAGTACCAGCTACCACCTCTTTGGCAGCTGCTTGAAAGGTAGGATAATCTGGCTAGTCCCAAAGTATTTTGTACGTCAACGTACCAGCTACCGCCTCTTTGACAGTAGCTTGAAAAAGGGATGCAAGTTTATCGTCAACCTCTATGTTCCGCGCCTTATTAGACGTGCACACTCAATTTTTATAGACCTGAGTACCGAACCTTACAGTGTCTAAATGTCAGTCTTACTATCTATGTGACGGTCATATTTGCGTGTGAAAAAACGTATCGATAATTATCTGTTCGATGCATCAATAAGAATGTTTCAGCTTTCATTCACTTTTTAGATTGATTTGGCTACTGCTCAAAAACCTAAAGAATAGTACAATAGCTTAGTTGTTGCAAAATTTATTTTAGTATTATAGGCCTATCAGTATACTTAAGGCGAGGATGTTTTTACAATACACGAAGTAAATATTATGTATACGATCTTTTTGATTCACCTTATTATCTCGAAAAAATTTAAAAACTTTATTTGCCAGTTCACATGGGCTTGCAAGCCTGTGCGTGAACTTTATTCAACGAGTGAAGTACCGACTGTTGGCTCAGTGGGGATTCGAACCTTGGACATTGTCCTCCGCAGTCCGAAGCCTTAGCCACTGAGCCACCACGCCGGCAATTACCATGTTATTCTTAATGAGGGGTAAAGTTTTATTTTAATGACAGCAGATAATTGACGCCAGGGAAGTGCGGATTGCTTATATTCTGTTTTAAGTCTTAATATGAGGTGTTACTTTAATTTTGTAACCGAACACTTTTGAGACAGTTCAGACTCAGGTTTATACAGAAATAGTTCATACTGCAGCGAAGGAAATAATATTTTATAAAAATAGAGTACTTTTAATTATTTAACGTCTATAATAAGATTCATTTTACATATTTGGTTTTAAACTTTAACCACGTTATGAAAATATATAAAATAATTATACATTGACTATTTTTAACTTACATACAGTAATTATACAAAAAGAACTAATTCAATAACATTCGATATTTTACAACAATAAACCCGCCCTCATCAGTCTCCTGGTAATCCGACAATGAAACAAAATCAGCCACCAGAAGATAAATCCATGAAGTTCTTGGAAAGAAAGTGGCGACTGCTTTCTTTTCATTCATAGATATAGCGGCGGCCGTCGTCAGCGGTCGGAATGCCCGTTCTAATCGAACAGCTGCAGTCTCAATGAAAACACAGAGAAGGCAAAACCTTGGCCGGCGTAGAGGCTTCGGACTGCGGAAGGCGTATCTAAGGTTCTAATCCTAAACTGATCTAACGGTCTGTCCTTCACTCGTTGAATAAAGTTCACGCATAGGCCTCCAAGCCCATGTAAACTGAATAGTGAATTTTATTATTTATTAAAATTTTATATATATATTATAAATATATTTATAAATTTGTTTTTTATGTATTTAAAATCACAAATTAACTATATATATTTGTAAAGAAGAGAAATTTATATCATTTTCTTGTCAGTCATTTAATCGTAAGATTATGCCACCTCCATCCTAGACTGCTTCTCACGTCGTTAAACGTATACCAAGGTTCCAATACAAGAGGTTGTATCAAACAAGCACGCATCCGTATCGCTCAGGTAGCAATTACTTCATAGGGAGGCCTCAGCTGTGTTTTATCTACCTTCACTGCTAAAATAATAACAACAACAAAAAAAAAAAAAAAAAAAAAAAAAAAACGCAACAATGTAAAACATCTGAAACTAGTACTCTTGATGACACTTCGGTCTACGTTGTTTCATTTTGAGTATGATTTTGTTTTTAATTGTGAATTCATATGACTATGACTGATGTTAATATTAAATATTTATTAGTTGCTAAGTAAGTATAACTCAACAAAACATGAAAAGAGATAATTAGCTGCTTTCAATTATAAAATACCAAACATTCAAATAATTCTAAAATACTCTTAAGAACAATATTTAACTAGAGTAATGGTTTTAGTATGTAGTTTTAAGTGTTCAGCACGCTGTGTTGGAGGCATCTCTATACACTTACTCTGTTTGGAGGTGTCCCTCTGACGTCACAACTCAGCTTATATAGACCATATGAGAATGAGACAACCTGCTGTATAAGAATCTTGAACGTAGACAACCGAATGCTTTAAGCCTTTATGAAACCAGCCGAAGATCTCTCTTTTCGTCGCATTGTTCAAGGCGTCCCTGAATTACACTTTTGACTAAAGTTTAAAACGTAACGTTATATTAATTATGGGTTCAAACCTTTAATCTAGAGTAAGCCAATCCTATGAAATTATATTCTCATATCTTATAAATATAAAATCAAAAAACGATGGACTCGCTCATAACAAAATCTCTGGAATCACTGAAAAGATTTTAATGAAATTTTGATAGAAGCTAAGCTTTGTATCATAGAGGCTCAATAAGAAAGGCTTTCTCAAAATTTCGTTTTTATAGGGTAGTAATAACCCCTCAAAGTTTCCTTTTTTTCCAAAAGAGTAATTTATTGGATGATTTATTTCAAACAGCTGATACAAAAACATAAACATGAGAAAACAGTTTGGCTAATTTTTTTTATCATTGTGAAATGTTTAAGGTAATTTCTACTAACTCTGACATGATTGCACTACTTTTCATCCCCTTAAAGTAGACTTACATGGGTTTCTACACTTCAGCACTTTGTTATCTAGGAGAACGGCAGCAGGCTGAGCTTTTATGTTGATGTAATGGTTTACAGAGAACCACGGAGGGAGAGTAAGCAAGTATAGAGAATCACCCCCTAACAAAGAAAGCGATGCCCGCTAGTATAATATATTTGTTACAAAATCCATAATATAGTCTTGGGATGGTAATTGTTAACTGATTAAACTCACCAGTGGTCGATCTTGAATAGAGTTCAGCCTCCGGCGGCCTGTAAATAAATATTGATTTAATCTCAAAATAAGGGAAATAAAATAACTTTATTAATAAGCAAACATAAACATAAGAAGATATGAAAAATATCAGAAAAACATGTAAACTTTATTTTAAGATTTGATTCTGATATATTCTACGTTCTATAAACATTTTCTCACACATAGTTTGTGATATATTATTAAATTGTTACCAATATTTATTTTATTTGTTTATTATTAAGACGCCGATCGAGTGTAGTCATTGTTCTCTTGGTTGTTGTTACTGGTTCATTTAGAATCACAAATATCATATTTAAAGTGTCCAAAACATCTCGGTTATCATTCCAGCCTCCATTTTGTTTTTTATTTTTTTTACTTTTAAATTTATATCTCAAAAACCAAAAAGTGTATTAAGCTGTAATTTTGCATGGCCCATTATAACATAAACTTACATTTGGAGAACAATTATTGGTTTTCTTGTATCAACATTTTCAAAATAGTGGCCATTTAAAATTTTGATCCTAAATAACTCCTAAACCAATGCATATTACAAGGGTGCATATTAAAAATTATGCAGAAGAATGTTTTTTTAGAAAATGTCATTGTAGATTCAATGATATACCAACAATCTAATGAAAAATACCAAACAAAACGATAATTTATGCAATATGCCAGTACAATGTGCAACACATATGTAACGGCTGATAATAATAAATTAAATGTGCTATTCATAAATCAGATGTTTACATAAACTTTACTGTTGTACAAGTCAGCTGATTTAAGACTACCATAAATTACTTCATTATTATCAGCTGTTACATGTGTGTTACACATTGTACTGGCATATTGCATTGTACGTGATCTTACATAAATTATTATTTCTTTGTTATTTTTCATCCGATTTTTAAAATCGTTATATCATTGGATTTGTTATTACACTCTCTAAAAAGCATTATTCTGTGTTATTTTTAGTATTATTATTGGTTTAGGAGTTATTTAGGACTTTTAATTATAAATGGCCGCCATTTTGAATATTTTGATACAGGAAAACCAATAATTTCTCCCCAAACGTATGTTTATGTTATAATGGGCCATGCAAAATTATAGCTTAATACACGTTTTGGTTTTTGAGATATACATTTAAAAGTGAAACAAAATGGAGGCTGGAATGATAACCGAGGTGTTTTGGACACTAAATATGATAGTTGTGATTCTAATGAACCACTAACAACAAAGAGAGCTTATCAGAGAGTTCAGAGACACCATGTATATTAAAAATGGAAAATTAATTGATTTTGTAGTTTTTTTAAGTACCGAGTGTTCTCTGCAAAAAAAAAAAAAAAGGAAAAAATAACATTTTCTGATGGAAGACGATGTTGCTCTGTTTTGACTTGTTAGACTGTTTAAAAATTATTACATTTGTTTTATATTAACATTTTTTTAGAGATAAAATACAGTTCATATTGTCTGATGTAGGCTATACGTTACACCCGTGAAGATCAGTAGCCAACGCAATGCGGCGCAGTTTAACAACTATTATGACAACAACAAAACTATTATGACTTTGAATCCTCCACTAGTGAACCTTAACGAAAATTCCAACCGTGCTAATTACACAAACATGACACACTTACACGTCAAAGTCTAAAAGTTTATACCTCACATAGATAGAGTTAAAGAATAGCCTATTTTACCAGACGACGGTAGTGCTAAGATGCCATCTCTAACACTATACCGCCTTAAGGGTATTCGATCAAAGATTAATATTTTTTTAAATATTTGGAATAAAACTTTAGGTCTTCTTATAATTAATAAACGTGTTGTGGGAAAAATTTAAAAAATGTTTGTATGGAAGTATGGCTACCTAAAGTCACTAATTTGGCATTTTTGGTACATAACTCGTTAACAACCTCGTGATATATTTTATTTAAAATGTTGAGAATATTGTGGACAGAAGGTAATAACCACCTAGTCTAGATTAAATTTTTTTTTAAATCGTTTTTAATTATTGTTACATTACCAATTATTCGTTTACTTCTCTATAAATAACATTTGTTCAAATTTTGAATTGAATTCGGTAACTGGCCAAACAATGATCTTTGGCTGAAAGAATAGATTAAATATACAGGGTGTTCAAAAAGTCTGGAAACCCCTTAATATTTTTTATATTAATAAACACAGAACAATGAAACTCTAGGATTACGTCTTTACTGTAGTTACTGACTTTTTGGTCATTTTAACTGTCCTTTTCGCTTTGGGGGGACATCCTGTGGAGGAAATCTGAAAAATCTTAAATGTAAGCATAGGTCGAGTTATACTTCATTTTAAAAGTCATTGTAAGAGGAACACGTTGCCGCAACCCCGACTGAAAAAAGACTATTCGTTTGGAAATAAGAGCCTCTAAAAGTTTGGCTTCATTGGAACTTTGAGAGCCTACTATTTCCAAACGAGTAGTCCTTTTCCAGTCGGGGTTGTGATAATGTATTCCTCTAACAATGACCTTAAAAATGAGGTATAACTCGACTATGCTTACATTTAAGATGTTTTAGACTTCATCCACAGGACGTCCCCCCAAAGTGGAAAAGGACAGTTAAGATAGCCAAAAACTCAGTAACCACAGTGAGGACGTAATCCTAGAGTTTCATTGTTCTGTGTTTATTAATACTATATAGTAAAATATTAAGGGGTTTCCAGACTTTTTGAACACCCAGAATAAAAACTTGATTCGTAGAGTTTACTATAAATGAGGTATTATGTTCTTCTGTAGAATTTGCGGGGTAGAGCAGGGGGGGCAGTGAGGGGAAGACACAGTTTGTTAGTGAGAATATTTACTACTCATAGCAACAGTTGCGATAAAACGTTCTGCTAAATGCCTTGCTCAACTGGGGGCCTGGGTGAACACACTTTCCGAACTACGGATGTGGCTGGACAAAAACTGTTTAGGCCTCAACGGGAATCGAACCCAGATAAGCTGCGTACTAGTACGGCCGCCGTTAAAGGCACATCACCAATGTACGTATGTGTGTGGGTAGGAGGGTCGTTACAAACGCACATGTATGGGTGGATGGGAGGGTAATCACCAACGTAGCTTACATGTATGGGTGGAAGTGTGCGGGGGAATTAGTAATTTATTTGTATTATGATTTTTTTTACATCATAAGGTGGGAATGACTCGGATCTAGAACTTAGACGTAGTTCACGACATACAGATAAAAAAATTAAAACAATTTTAAGATTACCAAATGTGAACGTAGAAATTGTCCACCCATATACGTACAGTGGTAATGCCCACCCTTATACGTATAGTGTTGATTATCTTCTACCCATAGATGTACGTTGGTGACATGTGAAATCTCCACAACACTTAGTTCCTTAATGTAAATTGTCACAATTCCTTGCTCACCCATTTACAAATATCAATTAATTAGTCAAATTAACTGAGACATTTTGTGAATATTTTTTTTATATTAAAAAAAGTTATACAACTCTTATTAATTTCCTAGAAACGAAAGATGTGCATTTCATTTTTTTTTTTTTTTTTTTATACGACAAATCATCTATAAAACCTTAGATGCACATTTTTGTCGACACCGGAATGTACTGCAAGATGATGTTTCACAAGATCAGTCAGTAGACTTGCACACTGACTAGCCGTAGTAGAGAGGAGAGGAGAGTCGCCGAGAAGTGGGTCACCGTATAAAAGTCAGGTTCAGGGCCGGCGCGCCTCAGAAGGTCCTCCGTTCGCGACAGAAACGGTCTACAGGTGAGTCACTACTTTCTTCCTGCATTATACTTACTTAACTTGTAGACACTTGGTTTGTTACTTTAAAAGAAATTAGTACACTATAATCGTTGTTGTTCGTTGTCAACAATGTAGTTTTACAAAATCTATAAAATAATCAAAATTACTACAATGAAATTTTGGTGAACCATGTCGAGGGTTATACTCATAAGGATCTATGGACTATTAAATCAAGTGTTATTATTAAAATACACGTCCATAAAAATTCATCAATACAACAACAACAAATGGCAACAATTAGAATTAAATTCAATCAAAAAGGTACATCTTTAAATATTGATTTAGATGACGTTTGTAAACCATCAAATAAACCATTAGGTGTATAATTTGTAGAATAAACAATTTTGTAGATCAAATTATTGTGTCGTATTACTGTTTGATCGGTTGTGTTAAAGTTTGTACGAGCTATTTGGCGACACAGATTATGTTACATAATTCATTTAACACAGGAATTTTTTCATAAATAATGCAAATTTATTTTGTACCTTTTGGAATTCAAAAAGTGGTTAATATCTGATGTGTGTGCCAAAATTACTAAGCAGCAATAATTTTAAAAGTTCATAATTAATGCATTGTTGCTAATAATCTGTTTTCAAATAAAAGCGTCCACATTCTTTTCCTACCTACACCTTAAAATGAAAAATTTAAATAAACATCGTTTTTATATTTAAAAATGAAACAGTAGTAAACAATTAATATAATATTGTACAAAACTAATTTAAAAAAGTGACAGATGTCTTATTTACTTTCCATTATATTTATTGTTGTTAGCTGATTATACAAAAAACACTTAGTCCTTAATAAAAATATAAAATAACCTAATACTACTATACGTTTGTTTACATAACTAAATTCCATACAAGTTTCTAAAGTAATTAGGAATGGGGGGGGGTCAAAGAAGAGATACGTCCAGGATATAACTCATGAGATTTGGGTAATAGTCTCAAAACAGATTCTCAAAATCGTCTATTTTCTTAAATACTAAACTATATATTGCACCAATTAAATTATAAGATCTTTTATGGAATATTTTATAAATCCTATTTAGTGAGTATGTCTTCTGAGTTGGAATACAATAGAAAAGAAAACTTCCGTGTTGAGGGGCAGTAAAATACCATTTCTTACGTTTGACCCTCAAAAACTAACAAACACCTTTTTTTACAAATATGCACATTTCATTTCAAACTGGGCATGATTTGAAGTAATAAAATTAGTCACTTGTGTACAGTTGTCGAGTGTAACATTCTTATCAAAACATTCCACTTCATGGCGAATCGTGTCAACCTAGTAATCATTACTACTAGTATCACATAGTGATTCTTACTTTTATTAGTATAATTTATTTTGGTGAATCAAATATTTTCTTAAAACGTAACAAGATGAATTAGTTTTCATCCAAATAATGTTTTAATCTGTCAGAATAAATGTAAACAAATGTAGGCCTAATCATGTTGTTACCATTCTGTAAAACAATTCACTGTCAACGTTTTAAAATACGTAAAGGCCCATATTCCAATACGTGTTCTACGTATTATAGTAGAATATATGTAGGCTGTATCTCCAAACTGCCTCGAGCACCTGGGTAAAAAAAGTCGGAGACTTGAACGCATGGATTCACTGGTGTTTTAATTCGGCACAATATGTTTTGGTAAACCACTTAAAAGACGGAGACTTCAACGCACGGATTAACCAGTCTTTCGTATATGATTGACGCAGTATGTTTTGACTAACCACTTAAAAGACGGATACTTCAACGCACGAATTAACCAATCTTTCGTATGTGATTGATACAGTATTTTTTGACTAACCACTTAAAAGACGGATACTTCAACGCACGAATTAACCAGTCTTTCGTATGTGATTAATGCAGTATGTTTTGACTTACCACATAAAAGACGGATACTGTACTTCAACGCACGAATTAACCAGTCTTTCGTATATGATTGATGCAGTATGTTTTGACTAACCACTTAAAAGACGGATACTTCAACGCACGAATTAACCATTCTTTCGTATGTGATTAATGCAGTATGTTTTGACTTACCACATAAAAGACGGATACTGTACTTCAACGCACGAATTAACCAGTCTTTCGTATATGATTGATGCAGTATGTTTTGACTAACCACTTAAAAGACGGATACTTCAACGCACGAATTAACCAATCTTTCGTATGTGATTGATACAGTATGTTTTGACTAACCACTTAAAAGACGGATACTTCAACGCACGAATTAACCAGTCTTTCGTATATGATTGATCCAGTATATTTTGACTAACCACATAAAAGGCGAAGACTTCAACGCACGGATTAACCAATTCTTCAAATATAATTGATGCCATATGTTTTAATAAAGCACTTAAAAGGCGGAGATTTCAATTCAAGGAAAATCTTTTAAATATAATTGATACAGTACATTTTAATTAACCTATTAAAAGGCGGATACTTCAAAGTACGGATTAATCAATTCTTCAAATATAGTCTAATTGATACAATATGTTTTGATAAACCACTGAAAAAGCGAAGGCTTCAACGCACGGATTTCCCAATACTTCAAATATAGTTAATAAAATATGTTTTGATAAACTACTTAAAAGGCGAAAACTTCAATTCAAAGATTAACAAATACGTCAAATATAATTGAATCAGTTCGTTATGATAAACCACATAAAAGGTAGAGAGTTCAATTCATGAATTAACAAATCCTTCAATAATAATTGATGCAGTATGTTTGGTCAACCACTTAAAATACGGAGACTTCAACGCATATTTTAACGAATCCTTTAGATATATTTGACACAGTACGGTTTGGTAAACCACTTAAAATACAGAGACTTCAACGCACAGATTAATGAATGAATGAACAGTTCAAATGAATTTGGCACAGTATATTTATATAAAATACTTAAAAAGAAAAGACTCCAACACTAAAATTTTTGAACCCTTCAAATTTATTTCATACATATTTTTTTATAAACCGCTTAAAAGACGGAGAATTTACGCCTTAGCCTTAATTTGTTTTTTCAGAATATGTTTTGATAAACCGTTAAAAATCTACGATTTCAGCTCACGGATTAATCAACATTTCATATGCACTTGGCAAAATATATTTTCATATACCAATTAAACTGTGGAGACTTTAACACTCAGATTTAAAATAATTTAAAAGACTGGTGAACATTTAAATCTTTCAGGTGAACATTGTCTAAAACAAGCATAATTGATTTTATTATTAGTGACTTCATTTTTATTAAACCAACAAAACTTCCCTAATTTTTTTCCTTTGGTTGACTATAGAGTTCAAGGATTGAGCTGTCTCTTAAGCCAATGTATGTTTATAGTAAAATTAGCTTGATTTGTAAATAGAATTAACTTAACATTATACCGGTATATTATTTTGATAAATATTACTTATAGAATATTCAGTTTCTTTATCAAAAGAAATTCATATTTTGATGGTCAGCGATTTTATTGAGAATAACAATAAATAATATTGTTGGTTTCAGATAGTTATTATTATTATTACAGGGAATTATTTAAAAATAAATGTTAGTAATTTCTTTGTTTTAAGATACGTTGGTCTTGTTATTGCACGTTTTCACTTTCTAAAAGAGGTTAGTATTTGCTCTATTGAACTACAGCGTAGTTGAATACAATTAAATTTTGCATTGCTTCCTCCATCCACTTTTGAAGGGTACTTAAGTAGAGAGAATAACGACGAAATCATAAAGAAATATAGGATATGGCCTTCTAGTTCTTTTAAATCAACATGAATGTACACATTGCTACTTCATAGCAGTTGTTCAATTATCCAAGCATGTTATACACCAGTTATAACGTCTTTTTTCAATTCATGCGTGGACGATATGAATCCAATGTGTTGTGTTGTAAAGGGTTTTATTTACTTCTGATGATTGTTCTAACTTGTTATTATTTTCAGACACTTATTATTTTCACTGAAGACACTTATTATTTTCAGCGTAAACGTCGGAAACCAAGATAGTTTTGCAGATGTGTAATTTTTCTTAGAGTTTCTGTATGGGCATGAAAGTGCCACGAGAGCGTTCTGGTAGGCACAGGTTGACGGAGTAACGGTTCCGGCTAGCCGGCCAGTCCGCAGTAACCCACTTGTAACCTCCTCCACGATCGTGGACCTACTTTCCACTTTACATAACCTTGGGGGTTAGACAGAATTCGCCTTGCACTTGACATTCCGTCGAGGATATCCAAACAATGTATTCTTGAAGTAGTAGTGAAGACACGCTAACAAGTTCTTGATCTATGCGTAGTAAAATTACCACATAGGCCTACTGTGAGCAAGATTCAAGTACTCATTCCATATTTTCAAGGGTGATTTTCACATTTTTTTATATACTATATGACAAAACATCAAAAACAGATCCTTGCTTAGGTCACTTTTTAAGCAATCCTAGTGCGATTTTCTTTAAGTGGTTTGATGAAACCATGGAGGGTCTCTTGATGAAACAACGGGGCTACTTTAAATAAAATATGGGGGAAATATTTGTACAAATACTAACCAAAGACTGTACCATGCTTTCTGAATGACCCGATACGGGATGATACATAACAACAAAATATACAGGCGCTTCTTTTAAAACGCTACCCTATTTACAAATACAGAAAATTAAGGTTTAAGATAGTTACAAGATAATATGTTGGTAGCCCTGGTCCTTCTTCATTCTCAGCTATCAGCTGATTTACATTGTGACATTGTTGTTCACTTTATTTGGGTTTCGTGCAATTTCATTAAATTGAGGTTAGAAACATGGTTTTGAGCAAACTTAGTCTAGAAATTTACTAGAGGGCAGAACATTGTATAATTGCTAATGCTGGTTTACTTGAACACCAAACAAAAATGTCATTTAAATCATGTAAATATTAGTAATAAATATTAATAATAATAAAATGTGTTATAGATATATGATTTGCTTGTCATTTCTATTTCAAATCATGGGTTGCATAAGACTGTTTAACGATATCGAGAATTTAAGACTTTAGACAAATGTACAAATTAAAAGGGTGATGGTATCCACGATATACTTGACATGCTAAGATTACAAGAATTAAATGTTAAGATTCAGTTGGAAAGTTAAGACGATCAGCGATTTCAAACTAACAATCAAGACAAGTTCTTCTTTGAATTTTGTGTTGATCTGTCATATTTTTGGTGTAATTGGTGTCCAAAAAAAGGCTGGAGTGATCTTTTAGGCAGTCTAAATCATCTTAAACAGGACATTAGCCAACATACAAACTAAACTGTTACCAAACGATAGGTCTGATCATACGTATTTAAACATATGTAAAAACAACGATCTGTATTAGAAAAAGAAACATAGGTTAAAACGAATATAGTTCGACCGGAATCATATGATGTGTAGTTATTAAATATAAATTACACGTTTCAAAACACATTCCGTAGCAAATAAAATTAAAGTTTTGCTCATTTTACAAAAAGTTGTACATAAATTATACAGTAATCACAATCTAACATAACCTCAAAGTAGAGCATCGTGTTATAAGACATGACGCACGTGACAGCCGGAAATGCTCCGACAGTCAAGTGGCTTTCTTCTTTCACGGAGATCCGGCTGCGTGTGACTCAAGCGGCACTGTCCTTTCGACGTCACACCGGCCAGTATTTCTGAATGTTACATTTGTTTAGGAAAACTATGTTGGTACTGCACATTAAAGGTTGAACCTCAAAAAGATTTTCATTGCAATAAAACAACAAGTTTAGCTGTTTTTGTTTGTCGCAATTGAGGCTGAGTAATTCTTAGAAAATAAGAAAAATAGCGAACTGACTGAAATGTTTTGGAATTGAAATGTTCAGACGTCTGCGCCCTTTAACTAGATTCACACTAGACGCAATTTATTCATAAAACAGCGAAGTCCAAGAGAAATATCACGTCAGCAATAACATTAGGCCTACGTATAATTCATTCATAAAGTTTGACTTTATTTCGAAACACTGCATAGCTTTTAAAAAACGCATCCTTTGATTGAAAGATCTAAGGTAACGTATATCTTATTTTCGTATTGAGTGATTACCTATAATCGAATGTAGTATACATTACAACGGCAATATTTACCAAAAAATAAAACTAATTTAAATATAATATTCCAATATATTTATACAGGATGTCCCTGAACCCTCTGAGGATCTTTTTAGGTATTATGGGTCAAACTTAAGACATAATATCCTATTTAAAATTCCAAATCACCACCGGTACCCGTTTAGCCGCCGTTTTGTACTTTTTACAAATTATTTTTTTATTTTTAAAAATATTTAACCTTTAGAGTTCAAATTTGGTATATACATTAATAAAAGCATTTTCTTACTTAAATAAAAAAATTAAAATGTATTTAAAAAATGGCGGCACTTAATACTTTGAAAATGTTGATCCTTAATAACTTTTAAAAGATAAGGAATACAAAATAATTACATGAATACATTTGTATTGCAAATTTCATTTTCAATCCAAAAAAGTAACGTTGTATGAAATCAGATGACAAACAACCGAGATTTGAGTAATTTTGTATTTAATCATTTACGCGTCAATGTGTACAGCCATGTGTCGTGCCACGCGAGTCAACCACAGCAATACATCAGGGACCTATTCTAATTACTTACATCCAACACACTACAGTAAAGTAGTGATTTGTGACATTATTGTAATGAAAATGCCCCTAGCAGGCTACTTGAAAAAATTTGCAGATGATTTCGTAGTTATTAAATTAAAAATTAATAACACGTTAAAAACACCTTAAAAATTAATTTAACCTTAAGTAGTGCCCTATAAACTAGAATTTTTGTAAATTCTAGGTTGGTAGAATTGTTCAAGAAAAAAACGAATTTGCTGCTGTGCACCAGTCACTTTCCAATCGTTTTTCCTTTGCAATCAAATGAGAGGACGACATTTTGTGCATTGTTTGTAATGTGAAAACAATTTTAGTTAAAGTTCCAATTTAAAGTCTAATGCCTTTTTAGTATTACTTGTTTTACTTCTACAACCGGCTTTGCATCACAAATACATTTTACAAAAATTCTAGTTTTAATTAAAATTAATTTTTAATTTAATAACAACGAAAATCACATGCAGCTTTTTTCCTGTTGCCTGCTAGGTACATTTTCATTACAATAATGTCACAAATCACTTTACTGTAGTGTTTTGGATGTAAGTAATTAGAATAGGTCCCTGATTTATTATTGTGGTTGACCCACGCGGCACGACACCATGGCTGTACACATTGACGCGTAAATGATTAAATACAAAAATACTCAAATCTCGGTTGTTTGTCATCCAATCTTATGCAACGTTACTTTTTTAGATTGTAAAGAACATTTGCAATAAAAAGATATTCTTGTACTTTTGTTGTATTCCTAACCTTTTAAAAGTTTAAATTAGGATCGAACATTTTTAAGTGCCGCCATTTTGAACACATTTTTTTTTAAATGTTTGATTTTTTTATTTCAGTAAGAAAATGGTTTTATTAATGTGTAAACGAAATTTGAATTCTATAGATTGAATAGTTTTAAAAATCAAAAATAATTAGTAAAAAATACAAAATGGTGGCTGTACGGGTAACGGAAGTGATTTGGAATTTTTAAATAGGATATTATATCTTGTTTTTGACCCACAATCAATACATAAAAAGATCCTCAGAGAGTTCAGGGACACCCATTTAATTTATACCGATCAAGGGATCTCTATTGCGTGAAATATGACGTAAACAGTCCGCAATATTAATGTTTCACCTTTATCATTCATCTTTATTCTTAGTTAAATGACTAAAACATGTTTATTTTGATAACACACATTTTTTATCCATATAAGTTCATTATTAACTGTTATTTTTACATGAGGCTTAAATTAATAAGTAAGACGTTTTCTATTCTTAGATTCTCCTTAAGAGAAAAGTAAAAATGCATAATCTTTTATCGTTTGCAACATTTGGTCAAATGTCCAACATTCTCAACACTATAAAAGCACTGATGCCACAACAATTAAAGCTTTGTTTTTAACAACTTTTTAAAATCTTTTTTTACGACACAAAACACCACACAAAACAATGATGAAACATTTGATCAAAACAAAGTCACATTCAAAATTATTGTGTCAGTCAGATTCACCGCTACTTTGTTTATAGCATACAGCTCGGCGGCAAAGTATACACGATAACTGACATATTCTATACTTGGTTTCATTCCATTGACATGAAGTTGTCCTGTTCTTTAGCTATTCTCCTAGACAACGTACAATAATTTTCTTTAAATTAGAATTTCTTATTGGCTCCACTTATTGCTTTCATACCTTAGACGGAGATCTGTTATAGTAGCTAACTGTGTTATTCGTATCAAAGGACTTCCCCACCCGACCTTTCACCGCCTTTTCCTCAACTTCGTCTTGGCCTTGTCCCCGACCGCAGATCGAAGCCACCGCCACAGATTGATGTCAGAGAAAGTGTGAGCGGTGCGGTGCAGGCCGGGACGTAGGTATGCGGCCGACCGTTACTGCGCCGCTCTGGACGAATTTAAAATATCTTTCAGTTAGGTGCTAAACTGTTTGATCCTCTATTGTATTTCCCAGTAAACAAAACATCGACAGATAAAAACCAAATATAATTTGCTAACCGATCGCAGTTTCTAAAATTTTTTTTTTAATTCACGCTAACGCTTTAGACTATGAAAATTGATACAAATATTCTTTATAGAACATAAGAAAGGATTTAAAAAGGTTTTCTCTAAAAGAGCTAAAATAAGTAACATAGTAAATATTCCAATCAGAGCCTTCGTTAGCATTCGCCATATGAATAAGAGAGCTAAGGACGGCGTACTAGTATCTTGATATAACACGTTATTTTTTTACAATGTAAGGAAAAACAACAAAATTACACGAGCACAGTGACTGACGGGATTGGCAAGCGAAGCGTGCAGGGGTGTCCCCTAGTAATAATTTTTTTTATCGTGCTGAGTTCCAAATTGGTCAACCAATTTTTGGTAATAGTAGACACTGTTCGAGATCCATGCAATCGCTGTGAAATATTCTAATTTAATATGTTTTCGCCTAAGAAAGAACATAACAGCCACTTACATTTGTTGCCAACTTAGCCACCTAGTGTTAGTAAGGCGAAGGAGCGGATAAGTCGGCTGTGCTGATTTGATTATACTATTCAAGCCTCCTTCTTCCTGGAATAAATTATTCCTGGCTTTTAGTTAATTGTACTTTAACTAAAAGCACGTTTTTTAAAGTTACAATATTTTGGTTTTGCAATATTGTACGATACAATGAGTCAATGACTACTCAACGTCTTTGAAAGTCAAATCAATGTCGTGTGAATATGATCCTAACGGTAGTGGCTCTTGTATATTTATAGACGTAGACCCTAATTGTGTTTAACAGGACTTGTGTGCTATTAACGTTCTAACGAAATACCGACACGTTCGATTGGGAGACATATAGGGTAAGGTGACCAATAGTGGCACTATGTACAATGATGGCAGTTACCACAGAGATAAATAAACACAGGGCGCATCCATTACTGCACTAAATGTGTGTCGAGTAGTTAGTTCTCCAGTTCGCCGTGGGATGACAGAGCCAGCACCTTGCTAGTCTCTCCCTTTATTCCCCCATATCCTCAAAGATAAATTTAGTAATTATTAGTAGAGGTGGATAAATATGTATATTAGTTGTAATCTATTTATAACTGCCACTGAGGCGTTCGCTACGGCCATAAAAACCCAACTTCTGTTTCCTTTTTCTCTGCGGAATTACACAGCCATGTTAGAAGTTCGGCCTCACAATATTTTCACAACAGAGGGTTAAATTCGTCCTGTCTACAGATTTCACTCTAGACCCTATTTCGCTTTAGCTGTTTGAAACTGTATATAACATCTTACAATAATTAGGATGGAGTAAATTACTGCTACAAATGTTTTTTTATAACGAAATGTGTGCAAAAACTATTAAATCTATGTTTTATTTCGACTAACTTCACGATACAACAAAAACCAAATTTATATCAGACACAAGCCAAAATGACAATCAAAAACACAAAACTTTAGGTGTATAATACTAAACAATAGCTTTACATGTATCAAAACCTCTATGTATTAAAACTAAAGGAGTACCAACATAAAACTAACCATTAAAAGTCTACACTCAATTAAAATAAAGAAGAACATTTTAGGTCATATTTTGCCTAAATCTGAAGCAGAACAATTTGTTTAGATAGAAAAGTACTTCCTATAACCTCACAAGTACTCGATTTCGAAACATAATTTTATAAAACAAAACTGGTAAAAACAAAAAAAGGAATAAAAATAAAAAAGTCTTAAATATAGTTTACACGCAATTTAAAACAATCTAAATATATTAATATAGCCAGAGCTCAAAATATAAACAATTCATGATACTGCCAAATTTTTATTATGATTGTATGTTGTATAATTATTTCACGAGATTTAAAGAACAACCAGAAACATGTCAGGCTCCTCAAACCCTTGCAGTGTCAATAGGGCCAAAGCAGTATAATAAAAGTTGAGAAGTAAGTTTTCTATCACAATGAAGAGATGTAGACTACTCGTATTTTTCATGCAGTAGTAATGATATTCTAGATATACTGAAACTTATTATCTCGGATTAGTTACAAACCCACTGAACAGAAAGAGGTTAAAGGAACAAGAAAGACAGGGGTTCGCAAATGATTCAGCTCTTTTACCGCATGCATAAATCAACATCATTCAGTGATTCGTTCCCATCAAGTAACCCGTTGCTCACAATTTCCGCCTCTCTAAGTGTAGTGTCGGCGCCTCGCCGTGGGTGGATGACCTGTTCACTTCGCTCTCCTACACTCTTGTAAACAACATTCATTCTGTCTGTATAGCTACAAACGTTGATCTTTAGCACTGAGCAATTTTTCTGTACTCACAGCAATTTGAAATCAAAACACTCGAGCATTTTTTGGAGGCTAAAAAAATAAAATTTAATAACAATGTTTTCATCGGTAAATCGAACGATTATGATTAAGTATCATAAAGAAAGAGTGAACATTCTTAAATGAATTTTATGGTTTTTTTATTTATTTGATTTCCTGGCATAGAAATGAGTCATTGTAAAATTTATACTCTAAATATAAATTATTAAAATCACTTTGACTCGTGAAGTATATTCTCTCAGATCCCATTTCTAAAAAAAAATACCGATCCCTTTGTTTAGGAAATATCATATTATTAAATTGCTTAGCTCAATTTAATTACATAATTAAAAACCATAAAGTATTTTTTGTTGTTTAAAATTAGACTAAATAATACAATGAATCAGTTGGCCTGCTAATTTTAAGCCCATTGTATTCCTTCCTACTCTTTAGAGTTTAAATAAAAATATACCTTAAACTCTTTTTTAGTAAATTTATTAACTGATAAAATGTTTCAAACATTAGTTAATAGTTAAATTCCTCTTTCGGAAGTGTTCATCGGCTTAGATCATGAATATAAGGTGAATTCATTTTGTTAAGAGCGTCAAAAGCAAGGTACGCAATCTATATACAGACTGTCAAAAATAAAGTTTCTTGGCTAATTACTTATGGATTCTATACCTAATTTACAGAAAAACTGAGGAAATTTTTTTTTCAAATTCCACTACGTTTCTTGTCTGTCATTATGTATTTTTTTTACAAAAATATCAATAAATCAAAAACCGTTTGACCGAATGACTCGAAATTTCGCAAAATTTCTTTAAATAACCATTATTAAACAGACAAAAATTTACATTGAGTTAACTTGGTTGTGCTTTATACTGGAGCACAATAAAACTGAGGTTGACGCGCAATCAAGGAATGGCCTTCGAGCTTCCCTTCAGTAAACTAAACTAACCAAAGCAATTATTTAACAATTTTAAGTCCAAACATCATGTAAACGAAAAATCGTTTAAATTTGTTAATTTTTCACCATTTTAAAATGGCTAAAGATAATCCAATGGATTTTCCTGTTTTGAAATGTTGTATTAAAAATTGTGCAAAATTTAAATCAGCCGGCCAAACCGTTCTTGAGAGATAACTAAACTGAGAGAAACACACAAACAAAGATAGATAACTAAACGGAGCGGAATTCAATACAGTTTTACGCTTAATTTTTCTCTTATTTAGGTGATCACAAATATTACAGTGATCATGCTATCACACTTCATGCTACATTATCTTAACCACGCATCTTAACCCTTCAGCACAGAGTATTCGGATAAACCGTTTATCTATACAGGGTGTCTTTTTTTAATGTGCCACCATTGTGATCTTAGATACCATAAGCCTGAAAAAAAACTTTAAATGGGAAACCTTACCTTGTTTTTAAGGAAAATTAAAAATTCATATTCCCAATTGTAAAAAACCGCCACCGTTTTCCAATATGGCGGTCAACTTTGTTTTTTTAGGGAACACCCTATATTTTATGATTGTTTTGTATAATAATTTTAAGACTGTTCTATACTTGTCAGTTTTTTTCGATATTTTGCTTAATAAAATAGATATGAGAGCTCAAAATGTTCAGATAGCTTACCATTGATATAACAACTTTTTAATATGCATAGTTTATTAAACTGTGATACACAGAAATTAAAACAAATATACTACTATTTTGTCACAGATAAATTGATGTTGGCAGCACTGTTACCATTATCAGCTGTTTAAGTATAATACAGCTGTCGATCTGCATTGGCTTAAACAGCTGATAATAGTAACAGTGCTGCCAACATCAATTTATCTGTGACAACTGTAAAAACAAATATTTGTTTTATTTGCTGTGTGTCATAATGTAATAAAAAATGCTGTTAAATCATGAAAAAGGAATAGCTATGCATACATTTTCAAAATGTGTTTGCAGATTAGATCTTTATTTTGATACATTTTCTAAATGTATGTTATAAATAACTGACAAGTATAAAAAAAGTCTTAAAATTACCTTTTATTTATAAAACAATCCTAAAATATAGGGTGTTCCATAAGAAAAAACAAAGTTAACCACCATATTGGAAAATGGCAGCTGTTTATTTTTTCAATATGTAATTTTAATTGTCTCTAAAAACAAGGTAACGTTCCCCATTTAAAAAAGCTTTTTGTCAGACTTATGGTTTCCAAAATCAAAATGGTGGCCCATTTAAAAAAGACTCCCTGTATAAAAAGTTTATCTGTATACTCTGTGTCTCCCGTCAGGAGTGAGTGACCAGGAGCAGTTAGCGTGAGGCGCCTAATTCCCCAACGGGACCGCCCGGCTTGTTAGCGACTGGGAAGTGTGCCACAAGCGGTTCAACGTACATTTTCACATGTTTAATTAAATAATTATACGGAATTAAATTAATTTTTAATTCAGTACCAATTAATGTATTATAAATGACAAATTGGAGATATTTGGTTATAATACCATCGAAATACTCGTTAATACATTGTATTCACGATTATCAGTAATAGTTCTTCGATGAAACACTCATGTGATATCCTGATGCTAGAAGACACTGAAGTAGAAATTTAAAAACTTCTTAGCAGTTGTGAATAAAAAAGGATTAAGTCAAAGTAAAGTGTTGAAATATGTATATGACCCTTACTAGCATATATGACCCTTACTAGCATATATGACCCTTACTAGCATATATGACCCTTACTAGCATATACGTTTCGACTATCTTTTACGTCTAGTGAATTATGTTCATTCTTAACTTTTCTACTTAACTCGAGTAAATCTAGCTACTTAAAGTATTTAACACACAAACAAACAAATAAAAAATAACAAATAAAACAATTACAAGCTCTTAACCTTCATTCAGGAGGGTAATATGTGAAAATATCTTGAAAATCTTTTTGGAATAATAATAATAATAATATATTTTTTATTGCATCTTGTTAACAATTGACAAAATTGTATCGCAATAGTCATTAATAAATAAAATAAAATTTGCCATCCATTCAATCACAATAACACTTTCAAACATACATTTTTTTTTCACGCACCCAAATTCCCATTCATTCGCCAATTATACCTCCAAAATGTCCTCCAGTATCAATTTTAAAATTCAGTGGCTTCCCAATTATATGAAAAAAACTCGTCTACACTATAAAATGCCAGTTTGGCCAAACATTTCTTGAGACGGTTCTTAAACGCCTTGGGCGTTGTAGCATTTTTAATACATTCTGGGAGTCTGTTAATTATACGAACACCAATAAGTATTCTTCTTAGTTAGTTTAAGTAATATTTAAAGTTGAATTGAGTTTCGTTAGGTTAACCAAGTTGAGTTAGATTTGTTAGGTTAGGATTATTTTAAAAGTATAATTCCAGTAAAATAAATTGTTTTTGTATTTTGTTCTTAAATATTTTTTTAAGATCGCTGACAAATAACAGAAGAGTCTTTGTCATTAATTAAAATGAATTTTTAGAATTTATGTACATAAAACAAAAATTAATTTGAAATAATCTTTCATTCCGTTTAAGTATACCTCTGTTGTACGTGTAATAAATAATTAAAGTATTAGCCGTGCATGAATTTACCAGTAGAGAATCCCGACCAGGAAAACGGAGAAACTTATAGTTTACTGTGGAATCCGAACCATGTGGTATATACCTGACAAGTCTAAGCCCTCTTCAGATGAGATCCACTCAAATCGGGCCCTCTTGAATTATCCATTAGTACATGTAATGAAGATAACCATAGAGCGGTCGCACGTTGAACTTAAGAGTACTGAGATCAAATAGCAAGATGGTTACACCAGTAGGCCAGCTACGTATATGATTGTCAACAATACAAACCGGGCAATAGAGTAACCCCTAATAAACAATGTATGGTTCATGTATAGGCCAATTTTATAGATGTTTTAACACTATGCTAAGCTATAAACCATTATTTAATTAGCAATTAATCGAAGATTACATAATTAAATATACCAGATTTTTACATAATCAAATATAACACGGTATAACCAGAATCATAGTATTGCATTCCTGCAGGCCTAAATATGTAAAGGCTTAAAGACACACGTCCCGATTTGTTGGCCCAACCGTAAGGGCTGACTTGGTCGGCCCTTACGGTCGAGACGTGTGTAGCGCGGTTGGATCATGATTTCTGTCGGAGCCAACCTAAGGGCGGTCGGGTCGGGTGAACCATCCGACCACCGACCACCCCACTCCCTACCCCGACAAGTTGGTACGTGTGTAGCACTGTCGGCCCGACTTCCCGACCAACAAACCACTCAGTTTGACTTTGGAAGTGATTGATTTACTACTCTCTCTTACAATGTCTTGTGCTAACCAAACAGAAAAACGTTGTGATATTAGAGTTAATTGAATTGTAGAAGGAATTCCGGTGTTTGTGGGATGTAGAAGATAAAAATTACTCTAACCGAGATCGAAGAAATCAGTGCTACAAGGCATTATAAGATATTTATTAAAAATGGATTCCTGTGCTTACACCGTGTATAGTTAAAAAGTCACTGGAAATGATGGAAAACACTTGTTCGAGACTAGTCTGATGGTTTGGTTGGGCCTTGTGGTCGGAGCGTGTGAAGGGAAAGCCCCGACTTGTCTGGTAGGGCAGTCGTGTCGGCCCGTGTGTAGGCCACTTAAGTGGCACTTCTTGAAAAATTAATTTACCCAAAATTATAATGGGACAGTTGAGAAAGGTCACTACTCAGTTGAAACCTAAAATATAAGCGTGCGTATGTAATGACTGTTTCCAAAGAAATGCAACTTATAAACTGCGTTTACTATTATAGATGTACTCTACTGCAATTTCAAGTCTATAAAATTCTTTAGATTAAAAAATTACGAGTGCTAATATGAGAACACGTTTTTTTTTTTTTTAATATTTATTGTTCGTTTTGCCATACTTACCTCCAATTGAAAAAAATGAGGAAAATAGTACTTCCTGAATTCGAGTGAAGTATATGACCTATCACTGGCGAGATTCCTAATGTTAGAGTAAACTTCTCAAGTGAGATGGGTTCATTATCAAGATCACACGGTATTCTTACCTCCATGACCTATCACTGGCGAGATTCCTAATGTAAGAGTAAACGCCTCTCACGTGAGATGGGTGCAGTGTCAAGATCACACGGTATTCTTACCTCCATGACCTATCACTGGCGAGATTCCTAATGTAAGAGTAAACGCCTCTCACGTGAGATGGGTGCAGTATCAAGGTCACAAGGTATTCTCATCTCCATAACCTATCACTGGCGAGATTCCTAATGTAAGAGTAAACTCCTCTCAAGTGAGATGGGTGCAGTGTCAAGATCACACGGTATTCTCACCTCCATGATATATCACTGGTGAGATTCCTAATCTAAGAGTAAACCTCTCTCACGTGAGATGGGTTCAGTATCAAGGTCACACGGTATTCTAACCTCCATGATCTATCACTGGTGAGATTCCTAATCTAAGAGTAAACTCCTCTCACGTGAGATGGGTGCAATGTCAAGATCACACGGTATTCTCACCTCCATGATCTATCACTGGTGAGATTCCTAATGTAAGAGTAAACTCCTCTCACGTGAGATGGGTGCAGTGTCAAGATCACACGGTATTCTTACCTCCATGAACTATCACTGGTAAGATTCCTAATGTAAGAGTAAACTCCTCTCACGTGAGATGGGTGCAGTGTCAAGATCACACGGTATTCTCACCTCCATGATCTATCAGTGGCGAGATTCCTAATGTAAGAGTAAACTCCTCTCACGTGAGATGGGTGTAGTGTCAAGGTCACACAGTATTCTCACCTCCATGATCTATCACTGGCGAGATTCCTAATGTAAGAGTAAAATTTACTCAAGTGAGATGGGTGTAGTGTCAAGGTCACACGGTATTCTCACCTCCATGACCTATCACTGGCGAGATTCCTAATGTAAGAGTAAACTTATCTCAAGTGAGATGGGTGCAATATCAAGGACACACGGTATTCTCACCTCCATGATCTATCACTGGCGAGATTCCTAATGTAAGAGTAAACTTCTCTCAAGTGAGATGGGTGTAGTGTCAAGGTCACACGGTATTCTCACCTCCATGATCTATCACTGGCGAGATTCCTAATGTAAGAGAAAACTCCTCTCACGTGAGATGGGTGTAGTGTCAAGATCACACGGTATTCTAACCTCCATGATCTATCAGTGGCGAGATTCCTAATGTAAGAGTAAACTTCTCTCAAGTGAGATGGGTGTAGTGTCAAGATCACACGGTATTCTAACCTCCATGATCTATCAGTGGCGAGATTCCTAATGTAAGAGTAAACTCCTCTCAAGTGAGATGGGTGTAGTGTCAAGGTCACACGGTATTCTCACCTCCATGATCTATCACTGGCGAGATTCCTAATGTAAGAGTAAACTCCTCTCAAGTGAGATGGGTGTAGTGTCAAGGTCACACGGTATTCTCACCTCCATGACCTATCAGCCTCGTTCCCGTGTGACGTCTTCATTGTAATGACCCCACTCATTGTCTACATAACGGGCACAGGCATTATAATGCACTCAGTATCATTCTTGATGACGAGCACCTGGTGCCTGGTATTTACTCTCTTCAGTCTTTAAGGGTGTTCGACCAAACATAGTTTTTAAATAAAAATTTTATTCTTCTTTTTATTTATTTTTTTTTTATTTATTACTCTTATTTATTATTATTAAATAAATTAGTAGAGGAAGAAGATTTTTAAGACTTTTTTGTGGAGATATAGCTATCTAAATTGGTCAAATTGGCATTTCTAGGAACATAAGAAATTAATAAATTGTGCTCTATAGAGCGTATAAATTTGAATATTTATAAACTATTCAAATTTTGAGAGTATAGTGGACTATAATAAATATACTAATAAACCTAATGTAAATTTTAACTGTAAAATACTTTTTTTATAAACGACATATTTAAGAATTTCGAGTTTAAACCAGTACAATTATCTTAATCCGAAAGGGAAGATTAAAAAAAAAATGCTAGAGTTTACTATATATGAAGGGGCTATATCATTTTGTGCTATGAAAATGAATCAAGAGCGTTCTCAAGAAATACCAGCAAGAGAGGAGGGGAACACATTTTGTGTATGTTAGTGAGGCAGGCACGTTGCTACCCTAGCTATAGTTGAGGCGAAATCCAGAACTAAATTCTTCGCAGTGCCAAATCGGCTAGGCGGAAAAACACCCTAAAATTTTTCTGAGTAAATAGTAACACAATTATTATTTTTTTCTTTTTTAAACTTCACTCACCAGTTAAGACCGGTCACGTGTTACTATTAGCTTACATCACCGACAGTACCGTCCTTATATCAATGCAGCAGTCTTAGTGGCGATCTCCTACAGAAGGCCCTGTCAGCTATCTCGATACAGCCGCCAGCGATGGCCAAAGAAAACGAAATACCAGTGGCAAATATGGTAGGTTTTGGAATGTACTTGACCATTTGACTCAACGAGGAAGATCTTTCAATTAGACGTTGGGTTTTGATCAGCTTTACCCATTCTCTTTGTATCGATGGATCTTTAAGATAATTGTGAAATTCTAAGGTAAGGTAGTAGTGCGAGATGCCGGTCCATTCAATGTCATATTACGAAATATGGCAAATTAATCTAGGCAAACACCCATGACATTATAGCTATTAATTTTTCTGGTTTATTAACAATTAAAGAAAATAAAACGAAATTAAAACAAATAAACATTTTATTACACAGCATACAAACGTATCTGAAATTATTAATCTAGATAACTGTAGTTGAAAAAAATTAAATTGTAAAACGAAATAATGTACACCAGATTGACTATAATTAAGACGTGTTAAGTGTACATTATATAACCAATGGTACAACACAGCCTCTTTCATTTGCATAGATTTCGACATTTTAGATACTTCAGTTTCAATTACACTGTTGTTAATTTTTATTATAGGCATATTAATTAAAATAATTACAATTCGTTGCGAACCTAAGGAACAATTTAGTTTAGTCTACGTTTTTTGTGTTAGATCGAGTTAGGTAAGGTGATATTATAAAAAGATTAAGTTCATTTTTTAAATTAACCTCTTCCATCGGAACCCAAATACATGAGCTGAAAAATATTTTCTATTTTAATTTCAGTTTTTCAAAATAAAACTAGTCCACTGTAACTAAGTAATCGACCATCCTTCTGCCAAGATACTTTGGTACAACTGGCACTCCTGACATTCCAGGGTGTGTTTGATGCTATCTGTGTTAAATATCTCCTAAACGTATTCTCTAGTCGAGCCGAGTTTTTGTACCCTTTTAGAGATAAGTCATCCAATCCACCCTCTTCGAAAAGGAGAGTTCTACAAAGGTTCTTACTTTAAACTTAAAATTGTTGTAGATACACACATTAAAACTACAACAATACTTTTTACATAGAAAACTAAATTTTTGCTCTGTAGAAATCTGTTTTGTTACACCCTTGCTAATCCTAATATTGAATATGTGTCCAAAACTTACGTTTATGAAACTTTTTCTTTCATTGAAATTTTTCAGCGATTGTGTTAATAAAATGGAAAAAGCTAGTTGGTTACTAATGATTATGGAGATGTTTTTACAAATATCAACATTTTCTTGCAATTAGTAAATAACCTATCTGAAAACTATTCTAGTCGAGAACAAATTATCTTTTAATGTTATAAGATGAAACAAACGCTCCAGTAAATAGTTTTCAATTAAAAAAAATCAAAAAACTATTTTCTGAAGCGTTTGTTTCATCTTATAACATTAAATAATATTTGTAGCTATTAGATTGCTTAATATATTTATATATATATAACGAACAACACTTAGCAATCTTTTTGAACATTAAAAACACCAAAAAAAGATTGCTAAGTGTTGATTTTTTTTATATATATAAATTAAATAATAATAATAATAATATATTTATTTCCGTGACAATTTCAGTATAATTGTATTGGTAAACGTCAAGATTAATGTTAGTGTTAAAACTTTGCTTTCAATCTTACAAACAAAGGCCCTTTCAATCATACATTTCTTACATTCACTCCCTCATTCATTCGAATTTTTCCAAATCTCGCCCTACGTCAGTCATTCGCTTCTGTGATCTCCCAGTCCTGTGTCATAAACTCGTCTGTACTGTAAAATGCTTGTGCAACCAGTAATTTTTTCAGACGAGTTTTAAATGCCTTCAGCACTGGAGCACTGTTAATTGAATTTGGCAGTCTGTTGACAAATTGAACTCCAGCCTGTGAAGGCAATTGTTAAAAAAATCACCGTCCTGTGCCTTCCAGTTCGGTAATTTTCCCTGCCTCTTGTTTCATAAGAGTGTAGGTTGCTACCTCTTATGTGTTCACATTTGTATTTTAAAAAAAAGGCATGTTCCTAAAATATAGAGGCAGGGTAGTGTCAACAGTTTCAAGTTTTTGAATTTTGGTCTACACGAGTCTCTCTGGTAAAGCTTTGCTATTACTCGAATTGTTTTTTTTTAAGGATGAACAACCTTGAAATTTTTGATTTTGAACAACCTCCCCACAGTGTCAAACCGTATGAGAGGTGTGGATAAATTATTCCATAATATGCCAGTAAGAAATTATGTTCCATTCTTATGTTCCATTATACAGTCAGTAAGAAACGAGCTCGAAGAATGAAATAAATTATCTGTTCCAGGCGCCTTAAAATATTTCGTAATCTGAAAATATAATCAGAACATTTCAATTAATAGCCAGGTTTTTGGCAATCAGCTAATTCACTCTCCCACCCTACTAAAATTTAATTTTAAGCTAAATTCAAGTTTAAAAGAATGTTCAGAATTAATAATTAAATTAAAATAATATGCAAGTTTGAGCTAAAAGTGTCATGTTTAATTTTCATTGCTTTATCTGTGGGTGAGACACATTTAAAGAACTTAAGATTTCTGCCTCTAGACAACAATCGACTATAGAAGCAAGAAGACTGTCCGCTCATATAGGTCCCGTGAGGCCGGTTTTTCTCTTCTATGAAGTTAGTTCATGTTCGGTTTTCATAGGTAGCGCTAACGGTCTCTCCCTTTATCACTTTTCATCCCTCTTTCTGTATCTCTCCAGCATACTCTGGACTAATAGCTGAGCGCTTATTTGAAACTAATGACCGTTAGATAGCAGCAGAGGCGCGCGTCTACAGAGTAAATTGACTTGGGCTGTCTATTTGTTTCTATACTTAATGACACGAACTGTGTTCTTGAAGTAGTCTGTAACTGCCGAGTACGGTGTGGCGCAGGACATTGTCATACATAGTCATGACTCCAGGAACAGGAACAGTTATACAACTGAACATGTGTTGTGTAACTCTGTAGCGGTGACGTACTGAAAATTGTTCCTCTTGGTAGTTTCAAAGCATTATCAAGCCAAAATAAATTCACAACTGGATTAAAACAGCTCGTGATGTCTAAATCGTTTGACTATGTCGAGGAATAAAAGTGCATTAGCGCCAATTAATTGTAGGTACAGGTGTGCGCAGTGCCTCAGTGTGCCACGGTATGACTGGGACCTATAGTCCATACCTTCAGCTATGTTCGCTAGCGGATTACAGACCCCCACTACCATGCTCACACGACAATAGGGCTGTTTACTTCTTCTTCGATACGAAATCCCAATCAGCCACACCTAATTAGCGAACAGTTGGAAAATAAAACGAAAACTTAACACCGCTGTTTATAAGCTGACCCCTTTCAGAACGACTTTGTAACGACTCCGTCTGGGCTCGAACTGAGAACATTTAACCTATAAAGCTACCGATCATATCACAGTTCTTTCGGGTTTGAACTCATTTTCTTTACAATTTTTGGTAGATTATGAAAATATTAAAATGTAGAAGATCTTTTTAGGAAATCATAACTTTGCGCAGTGTAGTAGAACGTCCACTTGTTCGCTAATTACGGAAGGTCGGAAGGAGAGATAAACAGCCCTGCCATCGTGTGAGTGTGGTAGTGGGGGTATATAATTCACTAGCAGCTATATAGCTGTATGAAGGTACTGTAGATCTAAGTGCGACTTATAAAAAGAGCTAGTAAAGATCACACGATACTGGAAACGATTACTGAAACTTCTCAGAGCAATTCACTTATGAATTTAACTGAAGAAATTAATTATTTATTCAATCCATGTCTTACCACCAGAGAAATTCATTTTCTAACTTAATCACCGACAATGGTATATATGAACAAAGAATCAGCTGATATCCACCATTCGTTTATTTGTCATTGGGTTTATTTGTCATAATTAATTATTAATTAACGACCCTTTGAATAGTCGACCTTTTTTGTACCAAATACAATATTCTTTCATCAAATAAGTTTTAAATGCAGTGGACATATAAATGCAATGCATCATTCGAAATATTCTAAAAATAACTATAATTTTGCCATCAATCAATCCACAAAATTCATTCAACATACGAGTACAATCAATTCATACACATATCTAAATCTTAACGATCAGCATCTTAATTTTAGGCTAATGACCCAGTATTTACGTCCAACACAAAAATATATAACTTCCGCATATGTAGCGATGGTTATATTAAAAACATCTCCTTAAATAATTAACCTAACATAGTTCTTGCATTATTAAAAAAATAATTAAATCTGAACAAAATTCAAAACGACTGTTATTTCAGGGTTCCTTTCTTCCATGGTGAATATACAATAACAATGTAACAAAATCATTAGTCCTACAAGAAAACGTCAGTTGTTTTTGTTTGTTATTTGCAAACCATTCGCAAATTTATAATTATGTGTTGTCGTGATTTACTGTACTATAGAGCTAATGTAGACGAGGAAGGCACGGAACAATACAGCATCCAATCAACACGCTAGGCTGACGACAATGGTTCGCCAACAAAGGGATAGCATTGTCTCAGCGGTGGCTAGAAAGTGACAAAAAACAGCATCCAGGTCAGCTGACGTTTCTAAATACTTCTCACTTTCATCCTCAGCATCAGCAGGAAGCGTGAGTTGTGGGGGTGGCGCGGACGTCGATCCGAATGAATAAACACAAAAGTGAATTAACAACTTGGTTTTGCTTACTAGAGAACAGTTCAACAAGTATGTTTGCTCTAGGTTGAAAGTATCTGAATTCACAAAATTATAAATGAAGCGAGAAGAGATTTGTCCATTAAATACGAAGCTTTAAATCTTATAATTTATTTACGTAAAGTTTTTATCGATACACCGGTTTTACGATTCACTATATTTATTCATTCAGAAAGGTTGTTCCAGATATTACGTTCCATCGTAATTACGTTCAATTACAGTAAAGCTGACTTAACTGTAATTGACTTAACTGTCGGCACTGGCAGCGCAGTGCTATTGCCTAGCTACTTGGGGACAAAGTGTTTGGGAGATTGTAGGCGATAGGTTCTATGCTCGGTTCTCTTATACCAACACGACGTCCGCCCAATGGTTGTCATCAACGTAGATCGTACTAGAGAAGTCTGGAGTGTCCGTGTTGAATGGTAGTCAAGGTTCGGATGTTGTGTAGGAAAGAGAACTGAGTGTCAGACTTGTCAGTTAGCTGAAAATCAAACCAACACTACGTGGTTCGGATTCCACGTAAAGCTGTAGGTCCCATAGTTGCCCTGGTTATTGGGCTATTAATAAATAGTACTTTCTGAGTCGTTGAACTCAGATAGTAACAATGACTACACTCGTTCATCTACACTCATCACACTAATTCACTCCTCATATTCGTCCATATCTCTACGATCGGCGTCTTAGAGATGAATAATGAATAACACAAATCGCGTACCTTAGCTTTGCAAACTTCATAATTTATTTTGTATGATTAAAAACAGATTTTAACTTATCCTAGTTATACTCAAGTAGCTGACAGACCTTGCTTCACTGCGGAGCGGTTCTCTACGCTTGCTTACTCTTCTCTCCATGGTTTTCTCTAAACCTAATCCATGACATACATACATACATCCTGCTGCCGTTCTCCTAGAGATGACAATTTTTTATAATCTACAAAACCTTACAATTCTACTTTAGAGGTATGAAAAGTAGTACAATCATGTCAGAGCTGGTGTAAATTAACTTAAATATTTCACAATTAATATAGAATTAGTCTAGCTTTTTTGTCATGTTTGTTTTTTTGTAAAAGCTATTCGAAATAAATTACTAAACTAAATTTATGTCAATGTTACTCTTATGGGAACAACGAAAAGTTGAGGGACCGTTTCTACACATTATGAATGGAATTGAGCGAAATCTTTCCTTAGCGGGTCTCTATGGTACAAAAGCTAATTTCGCTACAAATTTCATTAAAATCTGTCTAGTGATTCCGAAGATTTCGTAACGAATGAGTTCGTCGTTTTTTTTTTTTTTTTTTTTTTTTTTTTTTATTTTACATATTAAGATAACGACAGCTACTTAAACGCCAATTACATTGGTCATTGTTGAGGTCTTCGTATCTTTTGAAACACAACCTGAAATTTTCCAGCGGTTTTTTTAGTAAAACAATTCTTTCAAGTCTCTTAGAACTCTTTGGTATGATAAACTCAAAATCAAACTTCCAAAGACGACAGTGGTATATCAAGACGTAAAGGCTACTGAAAAATATCATTAAGTCTTCCAAAATTAGTACATTACTCAACGTATTTTATACAAAAATACACTCATAAGTGAGTTGTTATAACATACAGAAGTGTTCACTGGACTTATCTCATACGCGGATCCAAATTCAGGGATGGTCCGAACCCGTATACGTTTAGTGTAAATCGATGTAAAAAATTGTCTTCCGAAAGGTAAACGGTTTCCGTAAAAATGCTTTGATTAGTTAACAATGGTAAAAACCAAAGGGTAAATTATGTAGGCCTAATAACATATTAATGTGTATCACAGGCAACTTTTAAGTTTTGCAAAATTACCATGCTTAAAAAAAATCAAATTCCTTTAATTCACGATTTTTAATATATTCGATGTATACCACCGAGTATAAGTTGGAGATTTATTTCTACTGTCTTAATTACAGTACCTACATATAACGATACGGTCACGGCTGTATTCCGACTCACTTTCACTGCTGGGAGTCTTAGTACAACTGAGCCTACGAGACAAGGCAGTAAAATAAATCTTAGAACTTCCAGAGTTAATTTCTACAGAATTAACTCTTAACAAACCTGTAACTGGATATTTAAAAAGAAGTGCGACTGAAGGTGTTGTTGCTGCAAGTATCCTGCAGGATTCTCCACTTAGACTAATTAACATGGCTGTCTCCAAAATAGTTCGGAAGGAGGTGACCGTTGCCAGAGTGACAGCTCAATGACTCGGACTATGGGGCGCCTGCTGTAGTCCATGTAAACTAGCGTTTGTTTTTTTTTTTTTTTTTTTTTTTTTTTTGTAAATAGGATTGCAGTGATATTTTAGAAGTGATATTTTACATAGTGGCATTTTATTCTTAAAAGTTTCATAAACACTAAAATACCATGATCTTTCAATGGTATAGCACAAAGAGACCCAGTATTTGAGGTGCACAATATCACACTCGGCTAGTGCGTAGCATATATAAAAACAATACCATATGATACCACTGTATGAGTGGTAGATGGGTCAGTACCACTGTATGCGTATGAGTGGTAGATGTGTTCGTACCACTGTTCGTGTATTCATTAATTCTTTCGGAAGTGTTTTTGGATGCTGATATTGCTAAACTAAATGATTTATTTTTAAGCTTCACTTGAAAGAGAAAAAAAATTAATTCAATTTCAAGCAAATATTGTAACAATTAAAAATATTTATAAGAATAGTTATTATTTTGTGAATGTTTAAAAATAATTAAGAAGCACAAATTAAAGTAAACAAGAGCCATTGAATCCTGATTTTGAAAATACTGCATTCAAGATATAGCTAAACATCAGGCATATGGGACGTTTTTTTTCACACCCAGACGGAGAGGTAAAACTCCCTGGACCAGACTGAAGTGATGCAACGTCGGCAGCGACTTACAGAGAGAAAACAATTCGATAACGCGACCACCACTGCCAATGCCATGGTGTAAGTAGCCCAAAGAGGCCTGGGAAAAGAAAGCGATACTCTCGCCTCGTCTATCGGAGCGCGGCTGCCAACCTCACCGCAAGAAATACGACGGGAGCCGTACACTATAAGAAGATGCAATTAGATGTTCGTGCAAATAAATCGTGAACTGAGCTGGCAAAAATTAAGTAGACTACACAGATGGTGGTGTAAATTTACTGCTAAATAATGAACTCGATTCTGAGATTTTACATGTGGAATTCCTCCACTCCGAATAAAATTGTCCGCATGAAAAAGGATATTTCTAATTAGAATTCATCTTAACTATCTCTTTATAGACTTGGGAGACCCGAAGAATGAACATTTTTATCAGCCCGTCATCAAAATTTTCTTTTTAACTCAAAACTCTTGACTTTGTACATTATTTTTCTATGCCTCATAAATTTAATGTGGGACATTATTCAGTTTCAGAAAACATATCAGGGCCTACATATATTTAATTATCGGCAGTGTAATAGCATTTAAAAATTATATGAGTGTTACACAGAGTATAATAATTCTATGACGAAAAATTGCATAGCGGTACTCATCGATCTCAATATGGTGAGTTGTGCGATTGATTTTGCTGTTAAATAACTACGAAATAAAGGCCGGTTGAGAATAATGGGGGTCCATTTAGTGTCATGTACTAATGGTGGGTGATACTTCATGTTTAAAACAAACATTTCTTCATGAAAAACATCTGTTATACGCTGAAAATTATAGGACTTCTTCAGTTTAAGCTAAAAGAGTACACATTTCTTAATTTGCGAACTGAATAAGACTACTTCTGGATAATTATAGCTTACGATACACGGCTAGAATAGTACTTCTAAATCACTGAGCTGTCGTCTGTGTTTGGCGATTTAATGAGAAGATTAATGGATTGAGTGCAGGAATATCTTTGCGATCTTCACGATTTGTCACCAATTCTAAATCAATTGTACATTTGAAGAGGGAATTTCATCACTCCTACACCATAAGAATTGTTTCACGGACTAAGGAAGAGCACATAGAAGAAATAAACAGAGGTTGCATCCAACCAAAAATAAGCTAAATGTGTCGAGTAGTTGGTTTTCCAGTTCGCTGGGCAAAATACAGAACCAGGACCTTGTCAGTCTCTCCTTTATTCACCCGAAATCTTCCAAGATAAACAGTAATTATTACTTCGGATTTAAAAAATACACATTTATATCTGTAAATTAATAGATGTGTAACAAATAAATAGATAACACCTATATTTATAACTGCCACTGAGGCGTTCGCTGCGGCCATACAAAAGCGACCTCCGTTTCTTCCTTCTCTGTAGTTTAACAGTTAAGCACGTCAATTCCTTCGTTCCTTATTATCGTACAGTTAGTAGAAGGGCATTTAGAGCGATGATGTCCACCGCGATCTTTGCCCCTCATTTGACTCTCCCATTCTCACACTTTCCACTTTGACCCACCGTGAGTGTTTACAGGCTGTGGGGACCTAGTAGCCGCCAAGCCGTCTGGCCACTTTCATTCTACGTCAGCAGACCTGCGTCGGACCTGTTTGAATCACGCACTGAGACCGTTTAAAACACCTCATGAATAGTCTATATATCTGAAGATTTATTGACATGTCTTAATGTATCGTGAAGAACGCGTATTTCAGACAGTAAACATACTAGGATAACGTAACAATATTAAATAATTCGAATACAATTATTGTGGCGAATGATCTTAAAAAATATAGTTCAAATGTTATGTTAGTATTTTATGTGCTTTTAATAAATAATTAGTTACAGACTGGCGATCTATTCCAGATATACCGGGTTCCACCCTAGCCAGAGTCAAATAATTTTGAAAGAAATCAGCTAATTACCACCGGATGTTCATTGGGCTATTATTTAATGACAATATTGAATCAAAAGAAAAGCCCTCCTTGTTGAGAAACATTTCCTCATTCCCATTTAGAATGCCCAGGTGTAAAGTTGAATAGCCAAGACATTTGTCACAAAAGGCCACTTTTTCTTTTGATAAAGCGGGAATGAATGAACTTACATGAAATTGAAAAGAGGATAAATAAATGAAAATCTGTGTTTTTTGATGTCACTATTACATAGTACAGACTTAATAATAAGATGCACGGACATCACTGTGTAGTTAAATTTAATTCAAATATTTTTATCACGTTTTCATTTTATTTTCAGCCAGAACTCGTGGTTTGGGGTGTAATCCAGCCACTTGAATATAGAAATAATTTTTTTTAGAAATTTATGTAGTTTGATTTTTCCGAAACTTCCGAAACACCCACAAACGTAAAGTGGTACTAACCCACCTGCCCACCCATACACGTACAGTGGTATTGACCTACCCGTCCACTTGTATACATACTGTGGACCTGACCCACCTGCCCACCCATACACGTAAAATGGTATTGACTCACCCATCCACGTACAGTTGTATTGACCCACCTGCCCACCCATACACGTAAAATGGTATCGACTCACCCATCCAAGTACAGTTGTATTGATCCACCTGCTCACCCTACACTTGCAGCTGTAATGACCCATCTGCCCACCCATACACGTACAGAGATATTGACCCACCTGCCCACCCATACACGTACAGTGGCATTGACCCACCCGCCCACCTGTACACGTTCAGTGGTATTGACCCACCCGTACACGTACAAGTGGTACGTAGTCCCACCTGTACAGGTACAAATTATGTGGAGATTATAGGCGATAGTTTTATTCTCATTCCTTTTAATACCAACGCGATGTACGATATATGACAAAGTTTGCATGTTCAGTTGAGATAAGAGAATATCAGGCTTTCAGTCAGCCGAATATCACGCCAGGTCTATGTGGTTCGAATTCAGTGATAAGCTGTAGTCTATTGGGTGCCCAAGTCAACTGAGCTGTTAACAGATTGCCCAATCAATTTCACCTTAGACTAAAATATATATTGTTTATCTTCATTCTTAACCTCACAAAATGTCCTTGTTATTAATAGACGTGATGCTTAGCCTGTATCATCGGCCCATTGAAATTATTTTGCTAAAAAATTCACTGTGCACAAAATTTGATGTTCGGCTATCGAAGAAAAACTAACACAAAGTACCTTATTATCTTGCTAGAACACTTGAATAAAGTAAAACAATATAGTGCGCAAGACAACGGAAGTAAAAGAGTGTTTAACATTTCTATTTATGTGTCAATGTGACTGATATAATGAATACATCTTACGGGCAAAAGATCTTATAATATGACGAATAAAATTATGTTCTTATCATTTGTAAATTGATCAGGAACATCCAGGAAGTCGGACGACACATACAAAATTAGAGCATGTTTGGCTTTGCCCACACATGGTCATTCGGCAAGCCGAATTCACCCTATATTGACATTTATATAAAATAAACATAATCCGAGCGCAAGCTACATAAACGTTTTACTTAACTAACCATGTTTTGTAAATTTGAAGACAAGGAAGTTTGCATGAAAGTCATCCTCTGATATTCATGGTCTGATGAGTCATGTAATCTTCGAAGAGCCCCCATTTGCTAGCGAAATTGTACTTATTTTATTGAATATATAACCATGCAGACATAGTTTAAGACAAATTTATTTGTGAATCTGTCAGTGGACCTTCAATGCGAGCAAGCGTCATAGCTAAAAAATTCTCTGATTCATTTTATACAAGTATGAATTATAACAAGTATGTCTAGGCGTTATTTTTATCAGTACTTATGGCACATACACAGAGTAGTGAATCGATTTTCGATCAGCTGTTAGAGCCGCTCACATGTATGACCACCTGTAACGGGCCGTCTAGGTCAGGTCGTCGACCCTGGAGAAATCGCGACCGTCTCTTCATCTCTCCTCTCCATCTCCCGCCTTTTTCCTTCCCTCCCACTCGACAAGAGTGAGGAGTGACCTTTGCCACTGTCGATGTCGTCTATCACAGTATCGTCTAAGGACGGACACGCCGACCGACTGTTTACGATTTTCGTCGTGCCTTGCCGGCGCATCTTTGAACTTTCCCAAGAATGTCTGAGGAGAAAGTGAGTAAGCAGCTAACCGCATTAAAACCTCCGTTAGAAATTTTAAAACAACACCACCATGACATGGCGGCTGAGTCAATGGGTCTGTGTGTTACTTGGACTGCAGTGGTAGGAGGTGGATGTAAGTAAGGTGTGCTATTCAGGAAGACGAGTTTAAAACCGTTCTGCACATGACGTCATCTTCGGTTAAGTTGCTAATAATTGGTTTTGCAGTATTTTACACAACCTGAAGTACACCGGCCGTTCGCACCAAAATAATTATTTTTTAATGTGGTTCTGATGTCAAAGAAGTGATCTTTATTACAGTGCAAGAATCATTAAAATTTGATTAAAATTACATTTTAAATAAATATAAATACTTGACACTTATGAAAGTAGTCACTTGAAGAATGTAATGAGCGAGGAAATTGTTTTTATTTTTTGAGTAGCGAAGTTTCGTCAGCGGAAAACTTTCAGAAAAAAGTACAGGCTACAACTTGAATTTCAAAAATCTTTTGTAAGATGTCTCGTATGTTTGTTAAAAGCAGTCTTTTACATCGCAAAACAATACAAAGTTCCGCCAGGCCAGTCAGCTGGATTATCAATCTGGGAAATTGCCCTGTTTTATGTGTATTTATAATTAAATTTATTTCATTTTTGAAAGAAATTAAATTTAATTTTTTTCATTTATTCTTAAAACGCCGATCATCGAGATAAGGGCGAATATGGATTTCGAATTAGTGTGATGAGTGTAGACAAGCAAATGTAGTCATTGTTACTAACTAAGTCCGACTTTTCCTTAGAAAGTGCCATTAATTAATAGCCCAATGACAAATGAACAACCTGTGGTTATCAGCTGATCCCTTTTAAAATTTGTCATGACTCTGATTGGATCGAACTAAGAACATTTAGCTTATGAAGCTGGGATTAAACCAACTAAGCTACCGACCAATTATTAAATTAATTGGATTGTTCTGCTATTATTAAAATACAGTGGGTAAAATGGGTAATTTGTTGTCAGTGCAAAAACTACTTGATTTAATAAATGTTATGTGAACTCTTCCAAAGGATTTAAGCAAAATACATTTTTATTGTTACATTGTTAAAATCTATTATGTTCACGTAATTAATTTTCAATTAATTTATCGCGTGGCTACTTCCTTACTTCCACCATGGCTATACCTAGGGAAACAACACTACCATGACGTCACAGCTTTGACATTGACCCTCCATGGTCTTTACATGGCCTGCAGCGATAGGACGCGAGACATAATGTTTATGTAGAAAGTAAAAGTAGATGGCTCACTCCACCCGCATACAGAATACGTAATGTAAAATGTGATAATGTAAGTGATAGGCAATCGACAATTCGTCCAATACAGTTACAACATTAAGTGACATAACAGAGGCTGAAGGTAATATTATTGTTAATATTCAGTGTGATACGAATGTTGGCTACTAATACATAACAGACAAGCGACGGGTATATGACCTATTTACATGTTCAAGTAAAATATATTGAACCACAAAATAATTGAACGTAAACTGATGTAATATGACGTGTGATGATTGTAGTATATGTAAACGGCAATTTAAATTACGTAATTCACGCTAAGTATGTAACATGGTTAAAGACACTCGCGAAGGTAAATATTAAATTAAGAAGCAATCTATGGATTGTGTGACACATTCACGAACATGCGAGAAATAGGCAGAAGTACGATTATTTAATTTTACGCGTGGCGAACGAATGTGCATAAGCTAATGTTATATGCTTCCATCATAAAAAGTAGGCTACACTAATTGTAACCGTACCACAGATTCAAAATTGTCTAAACACAAGATTAGTTTTGAAATATATGAATGTCATTAAAATTCTATACGGAATATAGAACAAATTTTCTGTATTTTAGAACAGGAAGATTTTTTATTTTCGGAGTAGCGACGTTCGTCAGCGGCAAACTTGCAGAAGATCGTACAAGATAAAACTTTTATTACAAAAATTTTTTTGTTAAGCTGTTTCGTATTTTCGTTAAGGGCAGAATTTTACATCGCGAAACAATACAAAGTTCCGCCAGGCCAGTCGGCGAAGCAGTCAGGTCACCTACTGGCATGGTGAATCTATACGTTTCAAATAGACTAGTGTTTTTGTTCACTGATTTTCTGAGGCAACATCTGAACGAATTTTAATTTTTTTAAAAGACAGTTTTGGGTAGAACGGAAGGCCAAAACCAGATTTTTTATTATTTTTCTTTCATTCCAATCTTAAATGACGTTATCAGTCAGTGATTAAGATATTAATAAGAACAATTTAATTCAAAGATGTCTGTTTTTAATTTGACGTTTATGCTGTTGAGATTGAAAGGTAATACGAGTAAAAGGCGATTTATTTTAAAGATAATAAAGGGTAATTTCTATTAAAATAAAGAAAAGGTTATTTCTTTTATACTGTAACATTATTCATTAGGTTGCGGGCCCTACTTCACATTGAGGGGGGGGGGAGGCTGAAGTTCAAGTAAATAAAGTGAAGCTCACTTGCAAGTTCGATGGGCGAGATTATCAAAGACTCTAACAAGGTAGAAGGCCAAGCTCCCCACGAGTATAGGCTGAACTCTTTAGCGAGGTTGTTCGTCGACCTCTTGCGAGGCTTTACGTCAGGTTAAATACGAGGTCGTTGGCTGAGCTTCCTCACGAGACCAAAGATCGAGGAACTCAAGCGAGACTGATGGTCAAGCGTGAGACCATACGCAGAGTCTCCCGTGACTGTGAGGTATCCTTGAGGATGTCTACGCTTCAAAGAGCGTCACTCGTAAAATAACACTAAGGAAATTTGAAGAAATAACGCAATTCAACATTTTTTTCTAATGGATGTGACTATTCCGGACTTACCAACAGGTCATGGACCGACCCGAACCCACGCACCATCCAAGATCAGGATGTGGTGTTGTGACTCAACTGTTACACAACAGGGTGCGTCAGCCCAACAAAGTCGCCGCCGACTGAGCTGGCCGCTGACGCGAGAAAGTTTGGGGCAGATCCGCTTTCTGCGGGGAAAGTACGGGATGTTAAGCCTAGGGTGCGTTTGCCATGTCTGTAGCCGCCGGCCGACCATGCCTTGGGCAATGGCGGATATAATTACAAATCCATACTCTTCCTACATTGCTGGAATGCTTTCCCACGATATTTTTAGTTTTAGTAAATTTAGATACTGTATTTCCAAACTTCTCAAGTTCTTGTCTAAGTTCCTTATAAGACAACATAGATAGCAACGCTTGTCTTCAGATGATGAAGAAATCCCAGTAGTATAGGAGATGAATTCCGTTCGGTACTACTGTGCTTATTAATTATTCATTGTAGTAATAATTACAAAAATTACTACGTTTATCCTTGAGGATTTAGAGAGTATAAGGGAGGGACTGACAAGGTGCTGACCTGCCATCCGCGCGGCAAAGTGGAGAAATAATTACTCGACGCACGATTGGTTGAATGCGACCATTCTTCTCTGTGATTATACAAAAATATGTGTTGATTCCCGAGCTACCTGGATGGTTTGAGGTAGGCGACGAGTGTCCCACGTTGCATGAGTGCCCACTAAATAGTCCATCAGTAAGACTACTAGATAAATGGAGCGCGCGCGGAGGTGGTCACTTTCGGAAAGTGGTTAGGATTCCACGCTAAAATCTGGGTCTCTATGATGGAATGGGCTATTAATAAATTCTCCGATCTGAGAAGCCGACGTCTGTTAATAACCAGACTAAACTCCCATCCACATTCATGTAATCATTTACATTCGTCTTGAAATACGCAACACTTGTGACGACATCTTATTCATACAAAACACCATTGCTAATTTGCTTTTCTGCAAACAATAGGTGGACAATTTTCCAGTTAGCTTATTTCTTGATTAGAAAACACTAACGTCAATTGCGGAAGAGTTCAGAATAGCAATAGAAAATATGAGTGGTACAGTAATTGGTGTTCGTCTGGGATAAAGATAGGGTTGAATCAATACTGCTTAGGCGTTACAACGTATAACATACCAAACAAGGATTATGCAAGGAGGAGAACACTATTTTTCCATTAGATTTATGTTCCTCTTCTGAACCTACCTTCGTGTAGATATACCACAGAAAATACATTACGATAAACAGAGGTCGCATCAAAAATTGTGCTGAATGTGTTTCGAGTAGTTTAGTTACCCAGTTTGCCGTGGGGATGGCAGGACCAGCACCTTGCTAGTCCCTTCCTTTATTCCCCCAAATCCCAAAGGATAAATGTAGCGATTATAAGTTCGGATTGATAAAAATGTATAGCCTATATAAGTTGGTATATTTTTTAGCTGCCACTGAGGCGTTCGCTGCAGCCATAAGAAAGCGACCTCCGTTTCTTTTTCTCTGTGGCTAAACGTAAGGATGGATGTTTGCAAGAAGAGAGACTACCGTAAATTGTATTTTTTCACAAAATAATTTGTAAAATATATTATGCAGTTGGTGATGTACAAAATCCATGTGTGTTTTTAAAAGTATATTTTTTCTTTAAAATCTAATTCTCATCTCTATGGACTTGTTGGGAGTTATATTCTAGTTTCATTGCCATATTTCATACCCTTTAACAGCCAGGTTCTATGAGATGTGATCGACGCCTGTAGGCCTATTATTTGTTTACTAACATAAAATTGTGTTTAAAACTAAATACACCTGTAGCACCAACGTAGTCAGCAGCTGCAGCCCCGAACGGAAGTGGGGCGCAGCTCATTAATGCCCGCGCCTCCGTGACCTGCCCGGGAATGTCCAGCCTCGACATCGCCCCACATTCCAAGGTCACTCAACATCGTTACCGTTAACCACAGCTTCCGCGACCTCCTTGCCCCCCAGGACAAACAACAGAGGGATACTCACCGTGTTTGGTCAAGGCCTCCTGACATAAAATAAAATCTTGCCTCAACAATGTAGAAACATTGTGTATATGCACAATATATTCTTAACGAAACGACGATGAAAGAAGTTTATTTTAAAAGAAAAGTCAACTCATACAAACGGCATTGACTGTACTTCAAAATTTTTCGGGGAAAAGTTCCCTTCTTCTCTGGAGCATGTTCCTATTTGGACCACAAATTAATCGTGAATAATAATAATATTCATACTCTTATCAGATAACTATCAGAAAGCCCTTTCTTCGCTACAAGGTGGTTTTCTACGCTTGCTTACCCTTCCCTCCATGGCTCTCTCTAAACCATCACATCAACATAAAAGCTCAGCTTGCTGCCGTTCTCCTCGATAACAAATTTGTATAGTCTAGGAACCCCCTATGAATCTACTTTAGGGGGTTGCAGAGTAGTGCAATCATGCTGGGGTTAGTTGAAATTACCTTAAACATTTCACAATGAAAACCAAATTAGCCAAGCTTTTGTATCATTTTTCTATATCAGATGTTAATTAAATCAATTATTAAATTAACGAAAATGATGCTCTTATGGAAAACAGGAAACCTTGGAGGCTGTTTCTCGTACCTCTTAGGAATGAAATTTCGAGAAATACTAAGGCTAACTTCCCTCAAAATTTCATCAAAATCTGCTCAGTGGTTCAGCAGATAGAATGATGAGTTAGTGCATCGTTTTTGGATTTTATTTGTTAAGATTTCCTGTGAAAAATAACTTATCTCTTAAAGTGAAGGAAATAGTTCTTAGAGGAATTGTTGAGCAACAATGCACCTTTTGATTGTTATAAAATTTAGTTTTAACTAATTAATTTGTGAATATTTTAATATGAACTGAACTTACTTACAGAACGAAATAAACAAAACCTTTTTTCTTTTTAGAATGAAGAGACAACAGACGATAGGGTGGAGTCTACTCGTGGTGCTAGGCTGCAGCTTGGTGAGTCCTGTGCTAGGGTACCCCAGCGTGGTCACTGCTGCCAGACTTCCCCAGATAGAAGGCAGCGACGACCTAGCGGAGTGGAAGCCGTACGCGCCCGCACCTGTGCCTGCCCCAGAGGCCGCTCCCGAGGCACGCAAGTTCGCCGAGAAACCCAACTCCACCAAGAAGGTGGTAACCCTGGAAGACAGGAACGACATAGACGATGTGCAAACCAACCAAATATCGGTGAGTTCTAGATTTGATTATTTGACAGACATTCAGTATTTGTATTTATTTAAAAAATATTTATGTAAAAAAACATTAACAGTAACAATGAGACATCCACCTAACAATATATTTGAAACTAGGGGACACCTCTGCACGCTACGCGTGCCAAACCCGTCACTCGCTGCGCTCGTTACACCTTGGCCTTGGTCTGTGACTTTTGACTACAAATAATAGTAGGTTAACTGTACAACATAAAATTACAATATTAAATTTATTAACGGTATATCACTCACATTACTTGAGTTACTAACTATTTAATATCATAAATACAGAAAATTCGTGTTCATTTCATTTGTTTTTGTTCAACAGCAATTTTGAGGATTAATTAGATATGTAAACTAACTGCATTAGATTACCATTCAAATCGTGCCTACAACCTTCCCTGGTTTAACATTATGAAAGATCTAACCTCATCAATATTACAAACACTATTGTTTACATTAAAACAGCTGTTAAAACACTTGCTGTAAATCATCATTTACATTTGAACAGCTGTTACGTTACAGTTAATTTAAATTTCTCTCCATGTTATTCTTATGGCCGAAAAACGTAATTTGAGGGCTCCCATGCCCTTCAGGGTAAAAATATTGAGGAATTAAGACCTTATTGCATAACTACAAACAGAGGCACATTTTTTAACACCTCAACCATTTAAATTGGTTAAGAAATAAGAGAGGAGTTGCATTGATAAAAAACAACTTCACGTATTATATATAAGGAAGGATGTGCATATTATCATAATAATTCAATAACGCATTTATTATACCAAATTAACAAGTACAAATTACATTAACCATATATTTAAAGTTAACTGTACAAGTTTTTAGTTTACTACAATTACAATAATTAAGTAATTATTATAGTCAGCTATGACTAAACGTCACAGACGCTGTAGATAACCTCATTCAGGAGCAAAATCATTACTCCTGGAATAAATAAATTATAAATTTATTTTTTAATTTTATAAATTTAAATAACATGACGAGTCACCAGTTTCAAAACCAAAAGTTTCATAAATGCATAAGCATTTATTTAAGATAAGATTATTATAATTTATATCACAATATAAATTTTAAATAATTATAATAATCTAAAATGAAACTTTGAATATCAAAGACATGCCATAACAATATTCTATTTAGCTGATTTTCAAACTACAATTTAAAAAAACTCAAATTAGATAACTTAATCCATGTTTGATTATTGAATTGAATTTAATAAAATAAAATATGTTTGCATGGCCAAACTGCTCTAATTTATTGAAATCACTTGATCCTGTAAGTTCATGTATAAAACACAAAGTTTGATGAGTAAAATCCACAAATGCTGTTATTTACAAAGAACTGATAGTAACTGTGTGAACAGGATGCTGGGTTCTCTTGGAGTAACATGCTGGCCATGGTAATGCAGATGTTGTTCAACCCCATCTCCAACCAACAGGTCGGGCCTAACAAGTCGGACAGCATCGACACTGACCAGGTAAGACAGGTTGTGCTGAGCTTTTCTAGAGAGTAAGAAATACCTTTACTCAGCTGGTGTTAGACTTTACTAGAGTAAGAAATGGAGCGATATTATAGCTCACAATACGTTTGGTCTGACGAGAAGAAAACTTGCGCTATTAAATGATTTCAGGGTCTTGGCAGAAATCAAGTACCTTACATATATGCTGTTATATTATAAGTATTATACATCAGTATACATAAGTATTATACATCAGAGATAACTCGATAGATAACTTTATATATAATTCATTGAGAACAGCGGATATGTCACATATGTAAATATAAAAATATTAGGGACATCATTTGTAAAAAGTACAAATAGAATAGAACCAAGGACAGAACCTTGTGGTGGCCCCTCTTGAGATATGAAGAAGGTTGGATCTAGTTGTACAAGTTGTGCCTTTATTTGTATAATTAAAATCAACTACTTGCTGCCTGTTTGAAATATAACTTTCAAACCAACTACCTGAAGTTTTATAAATTCCAAAAGCCTCCTATTTTTTCCAAAATGTGTTTATGGTCAAAACAATCAAATGCGTTACTGAAGTCTAACAGAACTCATGTCGTAGTGATTCCATCTTCAAGTTTATCGATAATAAATTCTATTAGATTTGCTATAATTAAAGAAGGGAAGAGAAATCTCTAATAACACACCCTTAGGTTTACTGTGCTCCCCCACAGGGAGAAAAAACAGAGGTTACTTTCTTATACCCAAAGTGAAAACCTCAGAGACAGTTATAAAGAGATTACAATTCTTGTACATTTTTATACATATGTAGTAATAATTACTATATTTCTCTGTGAGGATTTGGGGGGACCAAGGGAGACACTGACAAGGTGCTGGCCCCGGCCATTATATGTTAAACTGAAGAAATAACTACTTGACACATAATTAGCGCATTATTGCATGCAACCTCTGTTTATTTATCCTCTGTGGCTCCTTGTTAGATAGGGGCTAACCAGTTTCAAAATCTTTTTCTCTAGCTTCCAAATTTTTCTCTGGAACTTTGACTCCGAACATTCTCCTTCTCCTAAGCTGCGTGGCTTTATACATGTTTATACATGTACAGTACATGTTTACCAGACTCGAGCCTCACACAAAGTTATGAATAAAATCTTATATGTTTGAGCATTAAGACTTGTAAAATGTCAGAGATTTGTTTCAAGATTCATTTAAATAAAGAATAAAATATAAAAAACAAACGTAATAATATATATCCGTAATATAGAGTATTACCATTCTATTAAAATTAGTGAGGACTCTTATATTGAAAAGCAGATAAAATTTCAACTAAAAGCTGCTCATCTGATGATAATCTTAGTCAGTAACAAGCCCACACGTCATTTACATCTTCACTAATTTAAACCACATATTTATTTTATTCATGTAACCACATTTTAAGGATTTAAATGTTATTGATAAAATAAAATTTATCAATAAAATTTATAGATTTAGTTGCATTACTATGGATTATACCTGTCAACATGTACATGGATAAATAAAATGTAAAAACATGATTCACTATGTTCTTAGCTCAAGTACCATACAATCAAAACGACTGAAAAAAATACTTCATTCAATAATAACAATAGAAACGCATTAATAAATAGGTTAAATGCATTAATTGCAAAGCATTTCCAATAATAAATGACAAGTTCAATAAAATACATCATATAAAAAATCTACATAATGCAGTAAATTATGTTTACCATTCTCAGATCAAATAGATTTATAACGGAATGTAACATACAGGAATTTATAATAAAAGCGGAAAGTTACCAACTAACACATGACATGGATAAAGGAAACAACTTAACAAAAATATTTCTTGTAACTTTCGAAAAACATGTTTATAAATTAGTTCAAGCTCAGTAAAAAAAGTAAAAATACTTTAACCACATTTTGGAAAATTATATGACAATAAATTGAATTTATTACTCAGTACTGTAATGAATATTAGTGATTATTAAGTTACCACGTTAGTTGTAAAACCATATGCATGTATCGAACAACTTCTAAAGCCACGTTACTCAACTGTGTTGTTTCTACAGGGAATTTCGCCATCACCATGGGCTAACCTACTGACCATGGGTCTGAAGATCCTCACTGCCATTCTGGGTGGGGGTGGAGCACCCCAGAGTGACGGCATTGACAAGGTGGACAACTCCTCTCCGATGCAGGTAAGCCCCACCTCCAGCACACATACGTATTTTGTATAGTGTTTACTGGGCAGTTGCAAGGCATCATTTAATTGACTATAAAATGAATTAATTTTTCGTTTGGTGAATCAATGCAGGAGGCTCAGTGGCAATGGTTCGGACTGAGGAGTGCAAGGTCCACGGTTTGAACTCCCACTGAGCTGACAGTTTGTGTTACACTTATTGAATAAACTTCAACCGTAAATACATCCATGTGAGCTTGCAAGTGAAGTGAACAAAAATTACAATTAAAGTCTACATCTTTCACTGATTATCTTTGATGAGTAAACAAATACATGAAGAGTAATTTATTAAACTCATAATTCAATGTATTGAATATTTATTTTATAGTCAATGTTAATAACTTGGGTAATTTCTTGATTCTGTATTCTATTTGTATATAGAAAAGGCTTTCACGTGTTCAACTATTGCATGGAATTACACTGCAGTTAGATTATTCATGATGGAACGACTCAATGCAGTAGGGTTTGAAACTAAAACATCACAATATGAGTAATATTTCAATAACTAGACATTTAAATGTTCAAATCGAAATCTTTAATTTTGCCACGAATATTACAAAAATGCATAGCATTAGCTAGTTATACCTTTTATTGTATACACCTACAAAATATATTCCATCTAATAAGAATATTTGTGCCTGTAATTTTGTTAGTAAGTTAGTAAGGCCTGCAACCACAGCTGGACTACATTTACATGGGACTACATTAGCCCTCCACAATGGATCACAAAAACAGCTGACAATTTGAAACATTGGATGGGAAATCTACTTGTATTTAAAATAAATGGTTATCCTATCAAAAATATAAAACACTCAAACTTCTGTCAAACATAAAGTACTTGTTAATAGTTATCCTTAAAAAATTCATTCATAAAAACAATGTTTCATAAATAATAATAAGATATGCATTATACTGACTTTTCTATTTAGAATTAAAACAATCATTTAAAATTTATTTGGAGCCTTTGAAAAATGCTTCCAACTACATTAAGTAGTCACAGAAAGTTATAAATATTTTTGGTTTATTTCATTTGATTACTTTCAATATTTTTATATAACCAATTCAAAATTGTTATGTCATAACAATAACTGATTCACTGGAATAGGGAAGATAAATCCAAGAATAGAATGGACTATACTAATAAATAACCTAATGTATGTTTTTATAAGAATTTTTTTATCATTGATGCAAAATTCAATCCAAACCATAATTCAGTATGCATTGAGTCCATTTGGTTTCATGAATAATCAACTCCAGTTTCATCAAAGATATGGAAATGAATACTTTGTAAATTATAAGAAACGTTCTTAATAACAAGTTCAGACAGTTTAAAATGTGAAAGTTGTAAATTCATACAAAATTTACTTACATATAAATATGTATTCTTCTTTTGACTGGGATATAATTATAGTTGGATTGATATATAAAATAAACAGGATCTATTTTGAATTGATTGGTTAATGGATGCTGTTAAATATGCTTGTAGAGAATTATTAACTCTAGACTCGTTATATCAAGGCACCTACTAAGAATGTATGTATGAAGATGTAAATTCATACTCAACTGAGCAAATTGGGTATTCAGGTGCCTTGTGATAACGGGTCTAGGGTTAAATGTTAAAATAGTCATACCACAACTGGCTTGTTTTAGTTTGATATTTTTATTTTAAAATAATAAATCCATGAAATCAGAAATAACATTCACTGCCCAACTTGCTTTACTTAGATTTTTAAAAATTATGTTTATAAATTACAAGAAAACATAAAGCAGGTTGACACAAAATAAACTTTTACATTGTTTTCAGTTATTAATTACAAATATCCTAAACAATTTATTTTTAATCAAATATCATACTGGCAATTTTTATTTTGTTTTAAGTTTACTACTAAAGAATATTAATTAATTTTGATAACAATTAGAAAAAAGCAAGAGAGCCACTGTTAAAAAAAGTAAGGTACGAAGATTACAATATTTTAGTACTAGGGTGGTGGCTCAGAGCTAGGGGGTGGGGGGAGGTTGTCCAAGGTTTGAATTCCCAACTGAGCAAATGGTAGTTACTTCACTTGTTAAATAAAGTTCAACCGAGGATTTTACGCTCAAGTCAGCTGGCGAGTGGTTTTAAATTAAAAACAAAAAAAACCATTAGGTATTCTTTAAATTGAGAAACAGTTTGGAAAGACTTGTAAAATCAAGGTACTGCCATGTCTTATATGGCCTTCAATTTCCGTGCAAGGATATTGGTTTCAATCATCCTAGATATAATTGCTTGGTTATTAAAAACCAAAACTACTCAATGCAGGTTAACAGTTATTTATATTTAACCACACAACTTTTGGTTTCAAGTAGTTGATGACTTAAATCTTCTAGCACTTCCACATTTCAAGTACACTTTTTTAATAAAAATAATAACTAATAACATTTTGTCGGATGACATGTAAGTAGTTGGCTAGTTGCCTTAGCTATAGACCACAATGAACAGCCTTTAATTGGTAACAAAGATTGCACTCCTTCATCTATGTTCATTTACAATGCAGAAACACCCATAACTCTAAAATTGGTATCGTAAGGAGAACAAATTGAAACACATATATTAGTGACTTCTTCCATTTGCTTTAACCATTCTTGAAGCACAGAACTCTGAATTCTGAATTGAATTGAAACACAGAAATCTGAATTGAAGAATTCTAAATATATGTCAGTTGCCAAATATGTCAAGTATACATTTGAGCAATACACTGAACTTTAATTTAAGACATTTTAGATGAAAAGTAAGTATTAAAATAAGTGAAAGCCAGTTGTGGTGTTAGTGGGTACGGTAGTATAGTTAGAGGAAGGTTAAGGTTGGTTGTGGTGGCTAGGGAATCCTGGCGGCAGTCCTGTCGGCCGTCATTGGATCCAAGGACCCTGACCAGGTGGCGAATATGGCTAAACAGGCTGGAGAGGTGAGTAGGATCTTTGCATGTCTCTACTGTCTTGGTCGGGGAACAAGGGAAAACAGAAAAAATCTCATTTCATGAAATTGTGAATTTCTTCAAATTCTGACTTTATACATTTTTCTTTGGTTAGATATTTCTCTCAAAATGCACTGTCCTGCATTTTTTTTATACACCTGAAGCCGCGTTTCCAATACTAAAATGTTGTTCAACAACAAGTCGCATGACTTGTGCTGTCACACTCTGCCATATGGAAATAGTCTGCAACATGTTGGGAGAAAAGTGCCGAGTTAAAAAATGTGCCACACTATCATGGCACATGTTTTTGCCGTGACTTGTGCCATGAGTAATAATAACAGTAGATCATTGTGTGGCACTTGTGCCGAGCAAAATACTGTGCAACTTGTAAGAATGGAAATGAGGCTTAATGAATTTCTGTGACTATTTTATAATATAATATGGCATTCATTACTGAATAGAAAACGTGTTAAATTTTATATAATACTAAACAATGCCCAAAAAGTAAGAAACTACAAACAGCACAAATTTTACTTTTATTAAAACTCAATCTTTTTCATCTACTAGAATGTTGCAATAAACTAAAATTGTTGACTATAATACAACATTGTATATGTTATAGGCCATCTAACACAGATTCAAGGAACACCAGACAGTGAAATTTTAACACTTGTACAGCGAATCAGCTCATGCTTTAAAGCCAAATCATGTGCATTGATTTGATACATCTGAACCTTTATCAGCGCACATATGATAATGAGATATAAGTAGAGATAAGCACATAATACATAATAAAATCATTGGGACTGAAATAAAAATGAGAAAGATATTGTCTTTTATTGCAAAAAGTGTTTGGGCTATATGTGTTGGGCATAATATAGGTTATTAAAGCAAGCAGTCACTAAATTTCTTAAATTTGGATTTGCTTACTTATATGGTTATTCAGGATTAACTTATGCTGTCTCCATTATTAATGTGGATGGGGTAGGTAATTCAAGATTGGGATAATGAAACTGCTAATTATGGTTTCAAACATAAAGTCGGCACTGGTGGCGCAGTCCTGTAACCCAGCTACTTGGGGACAAAGTGTTTGGGAGATTGTAGGCGATAGGTTCCATGATCAGTCCTCTTAATACCGACACCACGAAGTTCGCTCAATGGTTGCCTTCCACTTGAACACTACTAGAGAAGTCTTGGGTGTCCATGTTGGATGGTAGTCAAGGTTCGGATGTTGTGTAGGGAAGAGAACTGAATGTCAGGCTTGAAAGTGAGCTGAAAATCATACCAACACTACGTGGTTCGGATTCCACATAAAGCTCTAGGTCCCAGTTTCCCTGGCTATTGGGATATTAATAAATAGTCCTTTCTGAGCTAAGTTGAACTCAGATAGTAATAATGACTACACTCGTTCATCTACATTCATCACACTCATTCACCCTTTATATTCTTCTATATATCTACGATCGGCATCTTAGAAATGAATAATAGACTTAATGAGCACTTCAACTTTGATATAGTATTCTGTTATTCAAAGCATTTAATAAAATTAACTCAACATTTACAAGTAAAAATGGAAATATTAAACAATTATTTAATACATGGTAACAAACTGTTAAATTGCAGTTTTTGGTAATTATATATGTCATGAAAAAATATACACTTTTGTAAGATATTAAATTGTAAGCTAGTAAATTAAAAAGGTATGATAGAATACCACTGTAAAAACAGCACTTTTCTTAACAGAGTGAAGAAGATATAAATGCTTATTAAACTTATGTGAGTGAGCTTAAGGACATTTACTAAAACATTTTTATTGGTTGTTTTCAGTTCATCAACATTGTAGTAAATCTGCTGGACGCTCTTAAGACCTCTTTCAGTCACAGATCTCTGGCCGCAAGGTCTATAGGAAAGAAAGATTCTGTCTCGGAAGCAGCTGTTGCCAGTTTAACACTACTTAAGGTAGGCTCTTACCTAATGAAATTAGCGATAATGAGTGTTTTCATCATCCCATTTAATAAAATGGGCTGACCGTCAATAAATAAATAAACCATACTGTTTGGATTTGTTTTTAATGCTAAGATTTAATTTTAGAGTCAATTTTCCTAGATCTAAGTAATTCAAAATAGAGTAGTTACTTCATGTTACACAAACACTAGCATACATTAAATGTTTGAGTAAAGTAAGCATAAATAAAGATGCATAAAGGGGCAGAGTTAAAAATTGAAGATAGGAAAAAAGATGAATAAAATCACTTAAAATAACGCAGCTTCTAACAAAATCGGACTACCATTTTAAAATGGTTAAAGTGAATTTTACTCAATTTGACAAAAAAACAAAAAACACATGTAGTCATTACTACCCTGTGTAGTTAGTAGTACAAAAAATGTGACATCATAATTTTACTATAGTGGATTATTTTCGAGAATTAAATATATTCTAACACTTTTAATATCTTAATTAATTATATAATGCTATTACTTTCTCTTCTGATACAGTTTTCAATAAAATGTTTATTTATAGAATGTCTTTCCTCTAATGTGGAAACATCATCGAACGGCAACTGTTAATGGCAATATGCATTATTTTAGGGATACGTGAGGACGATGAAAACGACTGATGAGAACTGTCAACAGAAATTCATCTGTGAGGCCAACAGTGAATGTTCCACAGATATGAATGGCTCCAGCGGCATTTACTGCCAGTTAGGAACGTAAGTCCAATCAAAATCAATAACTTTACCTCATAGTAAGAGGTTTTTAACTTAAATAATTAAGTTGCGCATATGTAAGATTATATTTACTTCAAGACCAATTCACTGCCTGCAAGTTGATCATAAAAATGAGCATTTAAATTCAGGCGTAAGCAGCTGGTTACATTACTAAAAACTAAAGCTTCCAGAACTGGCTGTGTCAAGGTGTTATTTACAATATTTACAACACCCCATCAAACGTTTCGCCCATTCTGTGATGTGGAATCCTCAGTGGTATTTATCTGATGATGTACATATTGTTAAATAACACCTTGACTCTGTCAATACAGGAAGCTTTAGTTTTTTGAAATAACAATGAGAATATATTTTTATAGGTAAACAAATTAGTTTCAAACGATAAGGACATTTTTAAGCCATGCCATAGTATTTTCTTTGAATTAATAACATTAAAGTTAAAAATTAAAAGAATTATCAACTCTGCAACTAGGAGAGTGGTCTAAGGCATCAGGACAACCTGAGTTAGAGATAGTGAAGATTTGGATCTTGGCCTTGGCAGTTAGTTTTTATCGGCAATATTCCCCTTGTACTGTACTGTCTCTCCCCTTACTATGTCTAAATAGTTCCCTGAACAGATAAATAGCCTATAGAGAATGGGTAGTATAAGGTTCAAGAGGAGATTGGCCTTCCCTTAAAAAATGTTAGGGACGGCATATTATTAGTAAATCAATTAATCATGTTAGTTATTTGAATTTATTTCATAAAAAGTGACTTAAAAATAGCTTGTATAAAGCTAAAATTAGTTGTAATATGATGTTTAAATTCAAACCTATTAGTATGTACAAACTAAGAGGAACTCTGTATTTGTAAACTGTACTAAATAAAACATCGTAAGGCTTAAATACTAGATCTACTTTTTTAAATATCTTCCGCCACGGTTAGGTGAGAGGACTTTATAGTCTTAACCTAGCCAATCGTTACAAAATTTGTACAATAAACTCATTTTTCATTTCACACCAATTGTGGTAAGCTAGAGTTTTCTAGATTACTTGTCAAGTTGTACTGTTCCCTTCAAGTGATGCTTGATCCGAGTTGTGAAAAACAATGACTCAAGTTACTTTAAATCTCACTGAGTTTTCTTTTATAATTCATGATAAAAATACATCAAAACTCTGTTGATTGTTATATTAAACAATCTTGTCTTCTTTGCCCTTATAGATACGCTGCCAGCTTCTTGCTCCAGAGGACCAGTGACTCACCGTTTGATACCTTTTACGAAGCCGGTCGCAGAGGACGAAGCGGAGAAGATTGTCGACAACTCTACCTGTCCTGTAATGAGGTCTAGAGCTCAACTTCCTTCACTTCGACCCTTTCCGATCTCGCACCTCCATCATACCGTCCAACTATCTATCATTTGACTTCTACCAACAAATCTTTTCTCTAAACAATACACTACATTCCACCAACTCCTCGTCATCAGCGTTTCCAGTCAATGTCATTATTTATTAAGTGATGTGTGATTGTAGTATAGGTTGAATGTTGTTACATTTTATTTATAAGTGATAGGGATAAAATATTTGTTAATTCTTCGTTTGTAGGACATAGGTTAAATGGATAGAGATAAAGTAGGCATTTTGAACAGCTGAAATGTCCGATGTGAGAAATTCTCACAGTCAAGAAGCGTTTAGTTTATAGCTATCTACCAAAGCAGAAACATTAATATTTCCATAGGCAAATTATTTATTCATTTAGGTGCTAGGTCATAAAATCATTTCACATGACATTTTGTGATGTAACATGCAAATTAATGATTCCAGGAAGAGTAATTTATTATTTATTGATCAAACAAAATGATTATTGTTGTTGATTTAAAAAAAACTGATTTTCGTTATAATCAGAGATAAAAATTTGATTTTGCAGTTTGAAATGTACAATTACGTTTAATAAACTGTAATTGATTGAGGATATTGTAAATTGCAAATACTCAACAGATGGTTTCTGAGTGATTGTGAGTAGAGACACTTTCTATAGACTATTTCCCATGAACAAGCATTATTTATTTATTTTTCTATATATTATTTAATTTAGTGTCTCTACAAAGTGTATGTGTGTTTATAAATAAATATTTATTATAGTAATTAAACTGGAGTATTTAATTATTTTATCTGTTAACTTTCCTGTTATATATAACTATAGCGATAGGTTCTATGTTCGGTCCTCTTAATACCGACACGGTGTCCCCCCTCAATGGTTGCTATCGACGTGGCCACTACAAGAGAAGTCTGGAGTGTCCATTTTAGATGGTATTCATGGATCGGATGTTGTGAAGGGAAAGAGAACTGAGTGTCAGGCTTGTCAGATAGCTGATAATCAAACCAACACTACGTGGTTCGGACTCCATATAAAGCTGTAGGTCCCTTAGTTGTCCTGGCTATTGGGATATTAATAAATAGCTCTTTGTGAGGTATAGTCGACCTTAGTAACATTCCTGCACTCGTTCATCTACACTCATTCGCCAGTCAAATTTGCCTATATCTTGAAGATCAGAATCATACTGATAAATAATGAATAATAATAATAATAATAATGAATAGTGTTATTCAACTATAATAAGAACAATATTCACATACTCGTAAAGATCTACGATGGATGAGTGACCAAGCCTGTTAAGATATATAATTGGTCGGTAGCGTAGTTGGTTCAATCCCAGCTTCATAAGCTAAATGTTCTCAGTTCGATCCCAATCAGAGTCATAACACATTTTGAGAAGGATCAGCTGATAACTACCAGCTGTTCATTTGTCACTGGGCTACTAATTAATGACACTTTCTAAGGAATAGTCGGCCTTAGTTTGTAACAATGACTACATTTCACTCATCTACACTCATCACACTCATTCGAAATCCATATTCGCCCATATCTTGACGATCGGCGTCTTATGAATAAATAAATAAAATATTTTTAAAATATGTTGGCTCGCTTTATCGTACTAAAAAGCAAGAAATGTTAGTGTACATGGAGATATGTCCTGTTATGGTACAATTATTTACAACATATCCTATACTAATTTTTTAACAGTATAACTTACTATCTTCAAATCCAAGTTATAAAGAAGTGACTACTTGATTATTTCATTTTGAAACAATTATTTCTCATGAACTATTTATTTACATTAAAACTGAGAGAGTTTATCAGGTAAATTTCATTTAAAAACCATAAATAGTCTTCTATTCCAAACTGATTTATATATCATAAGAATAACACAAATAAAAAAAGTAGTGAAACTTATTTGGTTCTGAATTTTTAATCCTATAACTAAAAACTCATTTTGAATAAATCATTTACATTCTAAAAGGTTTACAAAAACTACTAACACAAAAATATCAAAAACTCTCAGATTCTTTAAGAAAAAAAGACAAGTTTATTTATACAAATCTTTTGACAATGAGAATAATAGATTAAAAAAAAAGAATCTTCAATTTCTTCTACAAAATAAAAATAAAAGGCAGTTTGTTTAAGAATGTTCAAGAAGAAGACATGAATTAAATATTACTGAAAGAATTACTAGAGAACGAAACAACCTTAGATACAAGCTTAAGGACCAAACTTTGAAGTTCCTAAAAAACTGGAAGATAAATGTATGCATAAAGTACAAATGCCACATATGAAAGAATATTACAGAAAGAATTACTAGAGCGCGAAACAACCTTAGATACAAACTAAAGGACCAAAATTTGACGTTCCTAAAAAACTGGAAGATAAATGTATGCATAAAGTACAAATGCCACATATGAAAGAATATTACAGAAAACAATAAGAGGCAAATCGGCAATAGATAAAAAAAGTAATTTATTTATTGTATCCCAAAGTGAGTGAATAGACAAAAATTATTAATATTCATTCATAAATGAACAGATGGAGGAAAATTAACAGATTGAAATCTTTGATGACAGTAAAAATTCACAAGAAAACTACACATTTTCCTGTCTATAGGCATATTGAGAAAATACTCGTAGTTATATAGTCACAAATTTTCTTTATTCGGATTGGATAACAAATCATAAAGGCACAAGAACTTCCTATACTGAATTGATTCATGCACCCCATCATACTATCACTTGCTCAGCAACACCATAACGTCAGTGTGTCAGTCTGAAGACAGAACAATATTTTGTTTTGATATTTAGTGGGATTACATTTTATTTCATCATTCTGCGCAGAGCCACTTGGCTTGAAATACAGACAATAAAAACATATGGCCTCTGTGCTTGAAGCCTGACCACAAACTGTAATAACATACATGAACCGGGATATGTGTTGGAAGACAATGCAAGATAAGGAGGTAGTTTATATCATCGTTAGGGTAAGAGTTAGTCAATACCTTCATATGTGTATCGGTGAGAATACACGGGTTTGGAAGTGGCCTTTAACAGAGGGTTCCGACATTACTGCAAGATAACAGTGTCAAGCAAAATCGTGCGCGGCTGTTTTTGTATAGGTGACCAATGAGGGATCCCAATCTTGCATGCAATCTACCTGCCCGGCCACTGGTGATGGTTTGGAAATCACCTTAAGTCGTTAGTCTCCAGGTTGTGTTAGAGAGCCTTAACTTCGTCTGGTAAAATAAGACATCCTCTAACATTGAACATTTTCTGTTAAGTCAAATATATTTAGTTTCAGTTTAGAAGGAACTCAAATTTTGAAAGTATCAATTCAACAAACTAGCTTCCTTTTCCCATCAAAAATTAGAAACAACCAAAATGGGCTTTGGACACAATACTGCCATAATATGAAATACTGTTTCTACAATAAAATCAAATATAATAAACTAATAATGAGGAAATCTTCTTGTAAACTAGTTAGTTGTCTTGAGGTTTGCTTAGTAGTACACACAAGCTCTGCTGAGCCTTATTTAGTAGTAGGGTCATGAGTGTTATACGTGGCCCTCTCATGACAACTTCATTTCCTTGGCTTCCGGTGCTGTGCAATATTGCTCCTCCATATATGTCAGGAGGCACTGCAAAAAGAATTCAATAAGATCTTGACCTCCTCAATACACAGGATCTCCCCAAGTCAGAATGGTTGTTTAAAATCTTGAACGTACTGCTTTCTAGTTGAGCAGATACAATTTATCAGCCAATACTAGCTGGGCCATAGCATGGAACAGTTTTGTTTGAAGAAATAAGTTCCTTATAATCAATCCGTCAATACCCGTAGACAGAATGAACCTCCTCGTAGGAAATGGACACTGTTAAATCGTTTCCGGGCTGGCATGGGCAGATATTACTATTGGAAATATAAATAGTGATTGACACTATGCAATCGGTCATGTTAATGCGGGGAGTCCATCCAAACAATGGATCACATAGTTACAGAGTGCACCCTGTGCTGTATTACTGAGGGATTGGCTAGCATAAATAGAATCACTAAGGCAGGTTTTAAATTGCTTGATGAATTGGATTTAGCTTTTTGACAGGAGATTACTTCATTATTTTTATTAATGACACTCTGAGATCTTGTTTCAGAAAAAAAGTTGTCTGGGCTACTTTTTTCTTTTTTTAAATTAATAAATGGTAGCTGTCAAAGAACCATACATATGTACTTGCTACTAAAATAACATGAGGATGGCCATCTTATTGTATTTTATTTATGACGTTGCCTGTATATTATCAGAAACATTATATCGTTTGGTTTATTTTCAATATGATTACTTTAAATTAGAGTTCAGCACTGACTGACACTATTTTTAATTCCAAATGTTAATAGTATTCAGAACTAATGTAAGCCAGAGCGAGTGATCATGTAGCAGAAGAATGTGAGATAAAAGGAATGTACACTTCCTACATATAATGTTTACTACCACCCAAATAGAGTGCATTAATATGATTGTTTGTTATTGAAGCCTCCACACTACTTCCCAGCTGTCAACTAACAAAAATAGATTGCTTGTACAATGTAAACATCTCTGCATTTACATAGTTTACTTTTTAAATGTCAATCTAAAAAGGTTAAGGGAGGGAATGTTAGCAAAACATTAATTTCCTGGATGTAAAATAAAATAAAAATCATAATAAAAAGCAAAATTTATGATCAAATACTTTAATAAAGAAAGAGGCAATATCATTTTTAAAAGTGGATGCCATACTTCTAATCTACACTATTTACAAGGTAACCAGACGTTCGCCCATCCTGTGATGCGGTAACTAGTCTCAGCTATACCACTGAGGATGCCATACCACAGCATCGGCGAAATGTCTTGTTACCTTGTAAGTTATGAAGTTAGCACCTTGACACAATTTAGAAAATGTTATAGAGAAATAAGAACATAACCTCAGTTTAACTTTGTACATGAGCATTGAATCTCAGGAACTTTGCTAAAATATACAAAAAACACATTATAGATTTCACTTTTCAATGGATGCCATTCCATAAACAGAACATAAAAAATTACAGTACCGCACACAATGTTTTAGTGTGTAATTTAGAAATGAGTTGAAATGATGCCTATTTATCTACTGATCACTTACGACTACGATGCGACGAGTACATACAATGGTCTATATCAGTGGTTCTCAACCTGGGGAGCGCGCCCCCCTGGGGGGGCGTGAGAGAATTTTAGGGGAGGCGTGAGGGTACAAAGAAAAAAAATTAAAAAATATATATTTTGTTAAAAAACAAAAACTTTCAAAACCATCAAATAAACTTTTGTATTTAAATATATCTGGATTTTTATTTTACATCCCCCAGCTTTTGCTAACGTAGAGTTAGCATCGTCAGTTTCATAATTTCACTGTTCTAACTTGAACCAACCAATTATTGACTTGAGGGGAGGCGTGAGCTATCTTCAGTGCTAAAAGGTTGAGAACCGCTGGTCTATATTATCCCATAGTCTAATTTCTTTTTTATTGAGTAATATCACATTTTTAATCAAATACCATTTTTGGATTTCCTTTGATTATAATCAAAGTAGACATGTTAGTATTCTTATAATAAATAAATGAGTTAAAGGAAAAAATAAAAATGCCATTATAGAGATATGGCTAATTTGGCCTTTCTAAGTATAACTCGTTAAGAAACTGGTGACACATTTTCTTCAAAATTTGGGAATCATAGTGGACAAAAGGTACTAACAAACCTAGCGTAAAGTAGATCTTAAAGCAAATTTTTTGAAAGTGTAACAAATTATTTTTGTAAGAATGGAATCTGTACAAATTTTGAGTTGAAATGTGTACAATTATCTTTGGCTGACAGAGTAGATTGATAATGTATAATAAATACATGAACTTCACATCTTGAGCTTATTATAAATGAGAGAGTTATATCCTTTTGAACAATTTGGGGGTTGCTCAGGTGGGGACAGTGAAGGGAGGGAAACACGTTGTACGTGAAACAGTTTTAATGAAAACTAGAACTAAATTCGTTGGATAGCTCAACTGGGTGGCTTTAGGTAGATTATATTCCTAACAACAACAAATAACAAAAAAAACTTGAAAATAGGGCATTTCAACTGTTGAAACTGCATCGTGTGTTGTATTAGTATCACAGATGATAAATAACAAATTTTTAAATCTCTTTTGAGCAAAACAACTCAAATGGTAAAACAATACTGTTAATACGTTCGCTGCGGGTGGAACCGCAAAGTGAAAATACCAAACCACCGCATCGCCAAGGACTTATTAAAAAAATGTTACCTCTTAGGGGACAAGCATACATTTTATGTTTAGCAGCAGACATACCGATGTGTTAATGCATTCTTTCTCTAAAGACAAGGTAATAATTGATTAAGACTGATGATTAAGATTGATGAGTTGATTCGAAGTCGTTAAGTGTGTGGGTGATTGGCAGGGTTGTCAATATTTTACACTTCTTCACTCAACGCTGCAGTATTCATAATATCATTAACAAATGGATTTTTAATCAAATTAATCTTCTTGCTATGTATTCACATTGTTAACTCTGGCTAAAATAATGTAGTGCTGTTAACTCATAACGATCTTCACATGTTGGAAGATAATAATAAAGATTTAGTACTGATTTAGCAAGTATTGTGTTTGTGAAAAACAACATTGTAAACTATTCGGTTCATGGATTTTCATCACAATGTTTGGAAATGACTGATGACATTAGAAGTGGAATCAAAAGGGTTCTGCGGACACAGTTGGTTGTTGAACAAGAAGATAGATAAATTTTATGGAGTTGCTGTGTATGTTTTTCACAGTTACTACACCATGTAATCCTAGTTGAATCTGTCTTAAAAACGAGAAAGACTTACCCTTCAAATCTTTAACATGTTCACTGCAGAGGACGTCTATGGACGCACCAGCAACTGGCAGTGCGGCAGGCGCCTAAAATCCCCCTACTCTCATTTCCAATATATTGCTTCAGATTCAGCCCGGACACTCTTGGGTGAGATTGTATCGCTGTCAGAGTGTTGTGCCAGTCACGTTGTTTCCCTTAGTGCTTTTCGTTTCCAGATTGGCTATTTTTGTCGTGTTTAGTGCATATGTGAACTTAATTGTTTCATCACGTTTATTTTGGGCATATGTACGAGGGTCGTCTCAAAAGTAAGTTACACTATTTTTTTAAAGCCGTTCTGTTGGCGCCAGAAGTCTGGGAGTCACGGAGTATTTGCGTCTGGGCGTAGTGGCAGCACTGTAAAATTCCTATGCGCGTGCGTCGATCGATCGGCCAGTCAGACTACAGGCAATATGGAGACACCACTTGTTCCTACCGCCGATTGTGAAATTCGCGCTATTATTCGTTTTTTAACAGCAAAAAATAAAACTGCTACTGAAATTCATCATGAGTTGTGTAGTGTTTATGGTGAAGGTGTGATGTCAAGGCCAATGGTATCTCGTTGGCGTCAATCATTCATTGAAGGACGGACAACACTGCATGATGAACAACGAAGCGGCCGCCCCTCCACTTCTCGCGCGGCAACTGTTGTTGAAAATGTCAGAAAGGTCATTGACACCGATCGGCGCCTGACTCTTGACGAAATCCTTTGTCAACTGCCTTCTAATGTGGAAATAAGCCGTGCATCACTCCACAGGATTATTTCTGATGATCTTCATCTGTCAAAAGTGTGTGCAAGGTGGGTTCCACGCCTTCTCACAGAACAGCACAAAGAGCAGAGAGTTGATGCTGCTTTGCAATTTCAACAATTTTTCGATGATGAAGGAGACAATTTATTCGATCGAATAGTGACTGGGGATGAGACCTGGATCCATCATTGGACGCCTGAATCGAAAAGACAGAGTATGGTATGGAAAGGAAAGGACGAACCAACACCAAAAAAAGCGAAAGTTGTGGAATCCGCTGGAAAAATCATGGCGACGGTTTTTTGGGACAACAAAGGTGTGTTATTGATCGACTACCTTCCTCGTGGGACTACAATAACAGCAGCACGGTATTGTGAACTTTTGGAAAAACTGAGAAGAGCAATCCAGAACAAAAGAAGAGGAAAGTTGACGAAAAAAAAAAGTTTTTTTGTTCCATGACAACGCTCGCCCACATGCTGCTCGTCAGACCCAAGACCTGCTCACAGATTTTCGATGGGATGTTTTTGGACATCCACCTTACTCCCCCGACCTTGCACCAAGTGACTTTCATCTTTTCCCACACCTCAAACAACATCTTGGAGGTCGGCGCTTCGCAAATGACGATGAGCTGAAAGAAGAGTATATAATTTTTTGCAACTAAGGAATATTATTTTTTGCAAAATAATTATTTTTTGAGTCAAACAGTTCAAAGACAGCTCTGATGACGATACTGACATCAATTCAAGATGGTCAACTAGGTTTAGTGGGACTGTAATGCGCTAAGCCTAGGATGCACAGAATATTTTTTTTTACTTCAAAATACTTTCGTGAGTTGCCTGAAAATAAAAACTATAAACGTGTATAAAAAGAACCGTGATACATTAATTTCAATTTTTTTAAACACTGTTGGTGGAAGGTCCCAAACTGGTTCCTGTCGCGGAGATCTATAGAAGCCCTGTCTTGGAATGACATCACAATCAGGCATTAAAATGGCGTCATACATCACTCAAGACAATACTTTGACCATCGTAACATCATACTTATGATGTGTTAAAAGAATTATTGTATCCCTTTTGAGAACATTAATTGTAAACTTTTCATCAGTAAATGTATTAACGACAGATTTTATGTAAATTTTCAGCAAGTTTATGTTAAAGCGTCCAAATACGTGTTTTGAACTTTCACAGATCTAGTGTCAAGAAAAGCCATATATAACGATGGCCTGAGAATGGAACCTCTTATTATATAATCTAACACCTTACTCAGGTGACACATTATAAGTCAAATGAACTCCCCAAGGATGATTATGACAGGTGTTTTGACAGTTGACATTGATGAGAGTTCAATGATAAAGAATACCAAAAATATTTCCATTACTGTGTGGAGCTTTTCAATACTACCATTGTACGAGTGGATACATTACCACTGTATGAGTGTGTGAGGGGGTGGGACAACCACTTTATGTCAACATCATCACATGTGTATAGGTGGATGAGTGAGCCATTACCACTGTATGAGTGAGTGAGGGGGCGGGACAACCACTTTATGTCAACATCATCACAATGTGTATAGGTGGATGAGTGAGCCGTTACCACTGTATGAGTGAGTGAGGGGGCGGGACAACCACTTTATGTCAACATCATCACAATGTGTATAGGTGGATGGGTGAGCCATTACCACTGTATGAGTGAGTGAGGGGGCGGGACAACCACTTTATGTCAACATCATCACAATGTGTATAGGTGGATGGGTGAGCTATTACCACTGTATGAGTGTGTGAGGGGGCGGGACAACCACTTTATGTCAACATCATCACAATGTGTATAGGTGAATGGGTGAGCCATTACCACTGTATGAGTGTGTGAGGGGGTGGGACAACCACTTTATGTCAACATCATCACAATCAACACCCATGTATAGGTGGATGGGTGAGCCATAACCACTGTATGAGTGTGTGAGGGGACGGGACAACCACTTTATGTCAACATTATCACAATGTGTATAGGTGGATGGGAGGGTCATCACCAATGTACATGGGTAGGAAGAATGTAATGTTTGTAAATTTCACCAGGTAGATAAAGAATGTTTTCATTTTATGTTTATGCTTCCTTGAATTGTTTATGTAGAGTGGGTAGGTAGGCCTTATATCATCACCACTGTACGTGGGTGGGAAGTCTGCAAAGTTTCAGTGATATCAGAATCACTTTACGACTTGATATTAATCCCATCAATAGTTTAAAACCGATAAAAAATTTAGATGAAACTTATGTAATGTTGGGGACAACATTAAACCTCAAAATAAAAATCTCTTTTCTACAAAACCACTTGTTTGAACTCATAGGTATAATAATCCACTTTGATTATTTTATTTACAGCATTGGATTTGCTTTAATGCTGTTAAATTATGACACAAATACAAGTTGGAGAAATACCTCAAATATTACTAACCAATAGACTAGATGGCCACTATGAGGTTCCGTGGATTATTTTGCTGCACTAGCAAATAGTGGCTTTTATTAAAAAAAATCCTTTGTAGCTTCCTTATTATGAGACTTTTTTTTGTAGATTTGAAAATAGAGGTGAATATATCTGCTATAAGGTTAAAACTGATATATTATATGTTTTAAGAAGAATGTAGAGATTTTATATAACATCCAAAGTTTCATTACCATTAACGATAAATAACAACCAATAGAGTATGCACAGTTACACCTGCGTGGTAATTAACATACTAGCATTACTTAAGATTTAGGATTTCTCTTAAAATAAGTCAAGTGATCAGTTAAGCACAGCCAATATTGATAGATTATATACAATATTGTGTAGAAACTTTAAGCTGTCAACAATGTGTAATAACAAAAAATGAAGTATGGAGAAACAGATTAAAAATTAGATAAAAAGAGTCAAGATTTAATAAATTAGAAGAGTTCAGTTTTATTTTATGTTTCTTCAAACCTGAGGATGAAATTACGGAACCCATTTCTTTCCAATCTTTGCAGCTTCCTTCCTATAGCAAACATATTCATTATTTTCTAGCAAAACCATAATAATCAGCATTCGCAAGAAAAAGTTGGAACAAAAAGATGCACTGGACAAATAAAACCAAGTAAAATACAAGCCCTTAAAGTTTATCTTTGTAGTCTATTGATTAAAAATAAAATCAAGTAAAAACAAAGGTTTACTTCCTCTTCTTTAGTTGATTCTTCTTTCTTCTCTTCTTGAATTTAGAACATTAGAATGAACAAAAACGGAAAATTTAACAACAAAATATTGTACAAAAATAATTAGTGAACTTGAAGTAGGTAAAAATGAATAATAAAAGAGATCAATAAATTGCAAAATTAAAAATAAAAAACACAACTTTGGTACAATACAAAACGACAATCAAATATAAATAATTAATTCACTTACACGATTTTATTTAAGCAAGATAGGGACAAAAATATATAGCAAACAGTTGTTGGGTGAAAGAAAAAAGTAACAAAATGTAACTGATCGATCATTTATTTAGTCTTCTGTAAGTCGGCTATATATCCAAAAAGCTATCGGGTACCTTCAGTTTTCTTTACAAAGGACTTCTTACTTCACGTACATCTTCCTTACCAATGTCAATTGCCTGGGTTTTTAATGCTCATATATATACTGCTTATTTTTTAATTTTACTGTTTAATTGTTAGACGAATAGTTTTTTCCAAGGTAAGTAAAAAATGGCCATTTTTTAAAATAAGTGGCCACTGAAATGTTATTTCAGTAGATTTTCAGTTCATCAGTTACTACAAGTTTACGGGGTTGGAACCAGTATTTATTCTCCTCTAAAAATGATTTATAATAAGCCTTACATGTAAAAGTGCCAATTTTCCAGGACCTTTTCCATTAATTCACTACCGCTAATTTTTCCGTTACTTCACTACCAGTACTTTTGTTATCGTAATGACGGTTAGATTAAATTAGGTAACTACTAAAGTTTCTAAGATCACTTTTTTTCTAAGATCAACTGGTAAATCCAAAGATCAAATGGTAAATCAACTAAGATCAAATTTTCTAAGATCAACTGGTAAATCCAGTGATTGACTTACCGCCATATGCACTCTTTGTGTGTAAGTTCTTGAAAAGCAATAAGATAAGGTCAGCGATATAGGATTCGTAGCGGAACGGAAAACCACAGAGGATGTAAAAATGATTGGGGAACAGTTTTTAGAGCAATATAAATTGTATCAAGCAGTAGTGAATTAACATAAAATAAAAGTAGTGGTGATGAATTAACGGAAAAGATCCAATTTCCAGTTGAGAGAAACAAATAATTGTAGATTTAGATTATTTGAAATAAAAATTCATGTATTTAACAAGTTATAATGCAGAAGGATAAAAATCGTAGAAACTAATAATTGATGTAATGTTCCACAGACACAGAATGCAGACTATTACACTGGGCCGATTACTGTTCAGATATCTCACAGACTAATACTTTAATAACAACATCTTGATTTAATTATCATATGTACCATATTCCAAAGTATTTAAAAGTATTATATAGTTTAAATACAATTTTTTAAAGTTACGTAAAATACTTTACTTAATTGTTTGTGTTCTTACAATGGAAACATTAGATGACTTGGCATACTACTGTAACCAAATACTTAAGTTTTGTAGGAATTAGGTTCGGTTCCAAGTCCTATTAATACCGAAAAGGCATCTGCTCAATGATTGACATCAGCGTGGCACTTCTTAAGGACGATCGTATTGGGTCGTGGCCAGGGTCTCTATATTATCCAGCTGGGAGAGTGAGAATAAGGGTTGTCATTTTCTAGTTAAAAATCAGACAAATAAAAATTTGGTTCAGATCTAACAATATAGATGCTCTGGAGATTCCCTAGTTATTTAGCCTTCAGTGAATAGCATCTTTTAAGAATACGTGATCTTAGAAACATAGATTAAAAATAGTTTATCTTCGAGCTTATCCATAATCACCATATGATTATCAACATTTACAACCCATATTCATCCAAAATTTGACGATCCATAACTTAATGCCACAAAAATGTTGAACTGTAATATCTTCAGTTTTATTAAATTAATCAGTAAACGTGTTAAAAACAACGATTCATTAAATTTATAAAACCATTAAAAATATTTAGCAGACAAAAATGTAATTTCCTAACATCAATATATGGAGGAGTAATCAATAAGGCCTGGATCTTGATCACCTTCAAAACAATAATTAAGAAAAATACCCAAACGTAAGAAGAATTTCAACTGCTTTGTTTAGTTAGTTCTGGAGGGAAATTTGTTGTGAAAACAAACGTGTCCGCTCCATTAAACAAGTTTGTGTGTGAGTAAAGACATCATTGTAGTCATATATCCAAATTTATAAAATTACAAAGAGTAAATATTTTTGTATCTGTGGTTCTTTTTGTAAATAAATCCAACAACTCCATTACATTTACAAATCCATAAAGCAACTTTGGGCGGAAAAGATATTTTTATTTGTATTAGAACCAAGGAAATATGATTACTGTATACAATGTCTTATTCGTTCTAATTTGGATTTCTAAAATGTATAATTTCCAATAGATAGTTTTAGTTTGAGGTAATTTCATTTTCCATAAAAATTATCATCACTTTAGTATATCAAGTTTTTGTCCAATATGTTGAAATATTTTACTCGCTTAATATTAATACATATAACAAAATGATCATTCCAATAAATATTAAGATGATATTGATGAGACGTAATTCTTGAAAAATCTTCTTCGTCCTTAGGTAGCTGAAATTAAATGGAGGCCTTTGCCTTATATGTTGTATACTTGTGCTCAGCAATGAAAATAACAATTGATATACAGTCACTTATTCTTTATTGATTTAAAAATCATACAAATAAATCAATGTCGAATTGGGGGGAAAACCATTGAAGCATGAGATCTTATATAGTACAAAGATAAAATTCACTGGATATCTTCTATACTAATCTAAATAGTGTTAAAACAATAACATTATCTGGAGCACACATAAAAGACGTCACACAGTCAAAAAAATAAAAACGAATTTTTCTGTTGATTTCCATCAAATACCTCAGTACAAGTGCTAAATATTTTTAAATACCGCTATTTAACTATTTCATGCATCTAGTAGATTTCCAATAAAATATGAAACCTTCAAAAAAGGTTATTACGCAATATCTTGTACATGAAGAAAGATATAGTCTATTAATAATAGTTACGACCCCCTCGGCCTTGCATCATAAAGCGAGAGTAAGGGTTTACGTTTTGGTAGTCACGATTGCCACCTCCATAACCGCCACGGCCACGGTAGCCGCCTCCACCGCCACGGTTACCTCCACCACGGTTATTTCCCCCGCGGTAACCTCCACCACCACCACGCCCACCTCTTTGTGGTGGAGGTGGAGGTTTATTTGGTTCATTATCAGGTTTTACTTCATCCGGTTTTTTCTCCTCTTCAAGCGGTTTTTCTGGTTCAGGCTTATTTTCTGGCTTTGGTTCTTCTGGAGCTTTTTTCTCTTCTTCTTTTGGCTCGCTGACCTGTAACATGTCAATGAAGATAAGATATGAGAATTACCTTTGTCTATTTTGTTAGTAGAAGGAATTTGCCTCCATTTGACAAAATCAATAATCATCTATACAATGTTTTGAAGTATTTCATTTTTTTTTTTTACTAAAACTTTTAGGACTAGCTGATGACATTTTAGTGAACACAAAATTCCAGAGTGGGGAATTATCGTTATTACGAGAACAACTGGGAAACGTGATGTGATAGTATTGGTGATTAACAACTAGTTTTGAAAACAATGAAAGCTATTTAAATGAAGTTATTTGATTATAAAAATATATTATTTATGGAAACAAGTTATAAAATAGAATGGGTCCATTAAAATAGTACTGATTTTTATTTATATCAGTATATATTTTATGAACAGCTGACTGAGATTAGAGACCTACTAGTTTATTGCAGACAAGTTTCTTCAGTTGTGTCACTTTCTTTACTCAATATATTTGCAAAGCAACGTATTCTTATTTTGGAAGTAAAAACTTAATATAAGTTATAAATAAATTTATATACTTATTATACTTTTTTTATAAATTTATATATATATACTTTTTTTGGAAAAAAAAACTTAATATAATAATAAATTTCTTCATTAATCTCTATAGAAATAGAGATTAATGAAATACCCTGAGAACGTTTGACAGGGGACTTGAAAACAGCTTATAATATAGCTTAGTCCTTATATTTACTTTATTTGTTTTATTTTTTATTAATTTCTTTTTTTATATTTGCTCATGAAAATTAATAATTATTTCAACAATACACAAGAAATAAAAAATATACCTACTATATTAAGAAAATAGATATTTTATGAAACATTTAAATTTAAATCTCAAAAATAAAAGTTGTTGTTTTAATAATTCAGTTATTTGTTTTAATTTAAAAAAAAAAACATAAGTATTTTAAAATAGAAAATTACCTTGTGTTTTATAAAATTGATTTATTTAATATTATGACTTCTCTAGTAATAAAAAAAGTTCCTTGAAGAAATTCAAGTTATAAATTTTCTCTAACTTTCCAATAAAAATAGATAAGTTTTGAAACATTAAACAGAAATGTATCAATGAATATGATCACCAGTTTATTATCATGCATTTAGTTTTTGAGGTACTGATTAAAGAATCATTTTTATTAAAATCCAAAATAAATAACCAAATAATAAGTTGATAAATAGGTGATAAGAGTTTTTAAATCCACTTCAATGCCATAGCAGTATCTAAAATTACTGAAATTGTGCTATAGCTGTCTTAAGATATTAAAATACATGATACTTACTTATATAAAGAAACCTACCTTTAACACAGCAATGCAGAACTTGTGAGAACCAGTTTGAGTCAATTGTTGTTATTATTGCTAAGTCATAATTATGTTATTTTTGGTAAACAAGAACATACTTTTTTATTCTTATAGAAAAATACACATTTTTAATTAAATGTCCGATCAATTGAATGTTATAACAAGTCATTAAGAAATAAATTCTTTATTTCTGATCAAATATCTAATATTGTTTATGTTATACATATATAATTGCTTTTAGCTACATTTTATAACATGTTGAATTATTGACTTTTTCAAGTATTTTATGTTTAAAACAAAAAATAAAGTTCTGATATATTTAAATATTAACATGAATGAAATGCAGTAAGTGGAATTTTCTATTAGCTTTTTCACATAATAGTAGTTCTTTTCATTCAGTTTTCTAAGTGTTAATAAAGCTGCTACAAAAATAATAGTTCTCTGGTCAAGAAATGATTGACATAATCATTTTTATTAGCCATTTGAATGATTTGTTATTAAAAATAATATTCTAAACTAGCCAAAAAATCTGCATTCGCTGACGTGACATTGACATTTTTTATTTTTAGCACAGCAGAAGTAAACGCTCTAACCAATAAAATGTAGTACTGTATTGCCATCTTGGACCAAAATAATGATACCAATATTTTACTATGAATAGTTAATTCTTGATACCTGTTACAAAGTTTTTCATTTCGTAGCATCAATTAGCAATCAATTACAAACACAGTATTCTGCTGTGATATTGGGGCGACTGAGTGGTGTCATGGCTTGAGAAAAATGCTAATAAGTGTTATTTAGGATAGCTGTCATATAAGAAAATTTTTGACAGATAAAATGTTATTTTTGATTAGTGAAAAAGTTATCCTGTCAAATTAAAGACGAGATAGGCCTCTTCTTTTTCTTAAAAAAGTCACGTTAGAGTTATTACACGTTTTCAAATAACAATATAACTGGGTCGGCACTGGTGGCGCAGTGCTACTTGAGGACAAAGTGTTGTGGAGATTGTAGGCAATAGGTTCTTAGCTCAGTCCTCTTAATACCGACATGGCATCCGCTCAATGGTTGCTATCAGTGTGGACACTACTAGATAAGTCCGTATTAGTTGGTGGTCAATCCGGGTGTCTTGTTCACTAAGTATAATTTAATAATATTTTTCACAAAGAGCGACTCCAGCCACTGACTGGATAGTAAATAGCAGTAGCAATAAGGTAAATTCACATAAACGTAAAAGACCTTCCCTATTTCCACAAAGTATTCAAAAAGAAACAGCAGGTTTAAATTAGTTTGGCTGTGATGATAAGGGGTAAGTTCCTGCTGCGAAATCAAATGGTAATAAGAGTACAGTTTTTTTAGAACTTAGGCTTAAGCGGCCGGTATCATAACTAGAATCTATATTTTCCGGTGACAACTGCATCAGGGTACAATAGTAATATACATTATGTACAAGAGTCTCAGTGATACCGCTGAGAGAGCAACACCAATTGATTAAATGCATAAGCTATATCTTGTTTAATTTTTTTTTTACTTTGCCTTTCCGGAAATATTGAATTTCATTCATGACCGATAGGCTTAAGATGTTATAAGTCTTACATATTTAAGTTCCTATTTAAGTTTTCAGATATTACGTGGTTCTTTAATTGTCTGGATAAAAATGTTGTCTAAGTAAGAACGTTTAAAAAATTCATAAAACATTTTCAACAAGCAGAATGTTTAAGAAACGGTTTATAGGACTAAATTATTCTTGACCAAGAATAGTATATTATTTAATATAAGGATAGTTGAAAATATCTTAAAATTAGGCCTGACTGTAAGTTGTCTTAATTTCAGAAAACAAAATTAAAACCATTACTTGATAAGATTCTGAGTAAAACTTGTAGAATGCGTCATTAGAATATTAAAGGCAAATTTGTCTTTGAAAGTGTTTAAATAATAAATAAAATATCTTATATGAAGGTTTAAGGCTTATTAGTTTCAGTCCATTTCCTAATTTAATTTAAAAAAATTATAAATTATCTTAAAGCACAAATACTCATTTAGTAGACAATACAGTGACTTACACAACTACAATTATAAACAAGTCAGTTACTTAAACAAAGGAAATACGGAGATGTCATGCACCTATAAAGTTACTCCATATTTTAACTGCATCACCACTTAGTTCCACCATGCCACCAGACCACAACTGTGACAGTTTAAGGACAGTCTTCAACTAAACAGCATCGTAAGTATGATATTTAACAACTATATTACCACGAATCCTATTAAAAATCATTAAAAAAGACCTTTTAATAGCAATGCCCACAAATTCAATTGTGATATAAAAGAGAAAGATTACGTAGTTTGACAGGAATTTTGAGAGAAAACCTTCCTTCACTTATTTTAATATTTTGTTTTAGAACTCCTCTTACCTTAATGAAGAGCTTGGGGGTTTACTTTTATTGCTTTACCATGGCAGGATAATTTAAAGAATTAGAAACATCATCCAAAATTAATTTAAAAGAGATGATAAAATAAGGTTAAAATAATTAATTTATCATATCTAAGAATTTGATATGATATTAAGTATTTGATATGAATTTGAATGTTATTAAGTATTCATTCTGCCAAAACAATTGATTTTTAATTTACGTAAATATATTTGTCGCAAAAAAGCATTAAGCCTGGCTTAATATTTTTATATTCACTTTTTTCACATATTTTATAGTGATAAATATAAAATAATCACTTTTACAAAAATATGACACACAAACCTCTTTTTGAATAAAAGCCAAAACATCTTTATTACATAAGGTACAAACATATATTGATTACTGTCAATGTAAAAACAAATACTAAAACTATCATTTAACAATTCTAATTTATTTATTATTTCTCTTTTTTAAGATGTTTCTATAGTTTAATTTATCATTTTTTATGAAAATTTAACACAAATTTCAAGATGCTTCTTTGTGAAGTCAACATTGATACTTTTCTATGTATGGAATGTCAAAGATATGAAGTACAGGGCATTGTTGTCACAAAACAAAATAATTAAAAGATATTTAATAACAGACTCTGATAGTTGTATTTTTAGGTTCATTTTAAATATAGAGAATTTACTTTCTAATTTTTTGTCATAACATGTTCTTAAATGTTCTTAGTAAGTTAATCTCTTTTATATAAGGTTATATTTTGTAATAATATTAAACGTACCTTCTGGCGTTCCTTATCGCTGTTGAATTTGCGACGCGTTTCGTCAACACAGTGACATCTTCAGGCATCTATCAAGAAGCTTTTTGAATATTAATATAAAATAGTTATTGCACACAATATGATTAAACTAGTAAACACAGTCGATTTTTGTTGTCATGGTGTATTTAAATAACTGTTCTTGCAATAGTATATTATTTGTAAATTGTTTGAGATAGAATTGTAATTATGTCCACACTTGAAAATTATGAAATTTACAAGGCAGTAATACATGAACCAGATAATATTCTAAATGATAAAATTAAAACCCAAGGAAATATACTATACACCATGACAAAAAAAAAATCAACTGTGTTTAGTAGTTTAATCATATTGTGTGCAGTAACTATTTTATATTAATATTCAAAAAACTACTTAATAGATGCCTGAATATGACACTGTATTGACGAAACACGTCGCAAATCCAACAGCGATAAGGAACGCCAGAAGGTACGTTTAATATTAGTAATAGTCAACGTTCCAGTAGTAGGAAATGAACTCCAATTATATTTTGTATATTTATCAAATAACATAATCCTCATTTATTGTATTCTGATAGCTGTAACAGCATTCCAATAATTAAAAATTGTCCTTTCAACAGGAAAGGTATGCACTAGTATATATAATGCTTTAACACTTAAGGTTTCAAGTTTCTTAAAAACTCCCTTCAAATATTTTACCGTTTCAATATTAACATTATTATAATAACTTACTTTTGCAATTTCAAAATATTATTTTACATTCTAAGCAAACTTACACCAAATGCAATATATATCAAATGATAGGTGAAAAATAAATTATTTTAAGTAGGTATTGAACTTGGTGCTTGACAAAAAAGTGTTTGTTTTAATTAAAAGGATTAAGTCTTAATTTATTTTTATACTTATAACTTTTCTTTTCCTTTCAATTGAATACTTTCCTGTCTCACAGAAACAGTCTCACAAAGGACTTTATAGTCCTAACTTCACTCCTAATAAAGACAATTAATTTTCATTTCATTATTACAGACATATTTTTACTAACATTAGTCAGAGTAATGGTAGTCGGAGTGGTACCAACATTACCACAAATAAGTAAAAGGTAATTCTAAAAAATGTTCAGCATGTGCTTAAAACTATTATGGGGTATTTGAAAAACTGTGATGATTACATCTCCTACAAATAGAACACTTTTCATTTCTTTACGCTCTCATAATGTATACTTGATTTTTCTAGGATATTTGCTTTAATCGAGTTGAAAGGAAAGGCAATAAAATGACTCTGTCAGCTGTCCTGTCCCCACAAACTCCTCAGTATGCACACCAACATCCAACAGTGATGCATGCTCCTGACACTGATTGGAGAAGTGGTGGGTACGTGACATTTAGCTGTACTGCACGTTCATTATTTAATACAGCAAAAAGGTGACATTTTATTTGCTTGGTGAAAATTACAAAATATATTAAATTGCAAAATGTTATACTCTAGTTTTATCAACATGAAATATTTTTAATTAGATTTTGAATATGATTTTATATTAAGAATCTTTTAGATAGTTATGTATAAACTAGCCTCTTATGGTCTCTAGAGTAAATTTAAAAAATATATTTTTACGTTCTCCCATATGAGTTAGAATGGAGAAAGTATTGTGATAGTAAAAATAATAATTTTTTTTACAAGTTGATCTAAGAATCCATTTGAGGGCCCCCTGAACCGAAAAAAGTGGTTTTTTGAAAAACATTTTTTGTGTCTGTCTGTATGTGTGTATGTGCACTTCGCTGGAGGCCGACTGGATGGATCAATTTTTATGAAATTTGGTATGTATGTGTGTTTAGCCAATATCTCCAGAAAATTTTTTTACTTTTTTGAAATTTTAGCTTTTTTTATTATTATGGGCAAAAAACATACAAAAATTGAATTTTCTCAAAATCGACTCAAACGCTTTTGATTAAATTTTCAGGAAATATGTAAATTACAATTTTAAAACATTTTAGTAAAAACCACAAGTCCATAACTTCAATAGTTTTTTTTAGTTATAACATTTTCTTTGTTCAGGCAAACAAACTTTTTTTAAATGCCAATTTTTCAAGTAATGATTTTGATTAAATTTTCAGTGGAGATAAAAATATACCTAAACAAATTTTTATACATTTTATTATATTTATTAGTTACCAACCCACTAAGTTGGGGCTGTAGGCCGAAGGCCGGAAACCACAACTCGATTTTTTTGAAGGTTGTTTACATAAAATCTGGCTATGTGATTAATTGAACAGCTCTTTTTGAAGATTATTTTTTTACATACATTTATTTAAATAAATAAGTATTTTGTCATTACATTCCTTAGAAATGTAATTAATTGAACATCTGTTAGTATACAAAGGGAGAAAGTTTCTGCCAGTTATACCTGTTATCATTTATTTTAAATTTGAGGTACAGCAATTCAAATCATGTTTTCAGGTAGACACTTCCCATTTCCATCCAGTATAACATGACTGCGCATTCTCTACAACCTACTTGAATTAAAAGTATTTATCAGGAATACTTATTTCTATTTAAAAGTATATTTTAGCAAGATAAAAAATTAGATTTTTGAAAAATATCCGTTGGATTATTACTTCTTTATAAAGATATAACCACTATCAGAAAATAATGTTTGTTAGGAAAATTCTCCATGAGTGCCAAAAAATAATTTATGTGATGAAAAACAAAAAATTAAAAAAAACAAATTGTAATGGAATGTTTTCTATATTATTTTAACTATAGTGAAAGTGGTATTAGAATTAACAACTTCAAGAACAGACACACACAAAAATTGGAAGATCAACATTATTAAATTTTTTTAATAAAAAATGGAGTAAACTAGGAGACACCCCTGCACGCTTTTCATGCCAACTCCATACTTCACTGCACTCGTTACACCTCGGCTTTCGGTCTAGCTTGTTATTTTTAATTACAACTAATAGTAGAATAACTGTATAACTCACATTACTTGCATTGCTAACTATTTAGCTTATTTATTAGTAAAACAGTATCATATTAAATAGCCTACTTCAAACATGTTCGTTTCATTTGTTTATGTTAAACAGCTGAAGATTAGATGAATAAAATAACTGCATTATATTACCCTTGAAACGTTCAAGTCCAGTAAAGTGGAACTCTACTATAAAATGTGATTAAAACCATGCTTACAACCTTCCCTTGTTTAACATTATGAAAGATCTAACCTCTTCAATATTAGAAACTCTGTTGTTTATATTCCACCAGCTGTTAAAATGTTTGAAATCATAATTTACTTTTTAATAGCTGGTACTTTTCGATTCATTGAAGTCTCTCCCAATGTTATTCTTATGGCCGAAAAACGTACTTTGAGGGCTTCCCATACCCTTTAGGATGAAAATATTGAAGTATTAAAACTTTATTAAACTTCAACAGAAGCAAATGTTTTGACATCTCAACCGTTTCAATTTTTCAATAAATAAGGGAGGAGTTGCATTGACAAAAAACGGCTTCAGGTATTATATTTAAGGATATAAAAATCCTAGAGAATATAAAAATGTTAATGTAATTTATGTTTTCTAGGTGGAAGGGTGGAAAAGACAACTATAAAAGCGCCCTTTCAGCATTGACTCTGCTCGCTTTCCTGTTTTTCCTCAACATTTTACAAGTAAGACTAAATAGTTTGAAATTGTAATATTAAGAGAAAATAAAACTATTATCAAAAATAAACACACAGAAAATATAAGTTATTTTTAAATGCGTTAATTCTATAATTGTACGAAAACTACTTGAAAATTACACTGATAAGAGTAAATTTTATTGGAAACAGAATTAAGATCTGCAAAATTCATAATTTAAGACAAAAAAATTTAGTTAATTTACCTGATTAAGATCATTGTATAAAGCATAAAAACAGTAAAATCACACACAACCCTAAAATCATTCTCTCATTGAATCATTAATACATAAAAACAACATATCTAAACATCAGTAATGTCAAATGACACCATGCAATAGAATGACATTTTTTCATCTTCCTCTTTAATCTCTTATGCTATTATTTTTATGAATTTTAAGACAGTTAAATAAGCTTCATTCCAAACAAGTTGTTTGTTATAAAATGCTGGTTACTTCTAATGTGAGCAATATTATATGAAATATAAATAAGAAACACTATGAACAATACTGATAATTTATAACAAAATCACGGAGCAACAACATTCTGAATAAAACCACAAGAATAACCTTTTATCATACAGTATAAAACTACGAAATAAAAACTAAATACAAACTCTTAAAAAAATAAATAGATTCAGGTTTAGTGAGAGTACAAGCATGATTTGCATGAATGATAGGGTTAACATCTGTAACTTAACACTTGGGGAACCGGTGACCGAGTGGTCTAAGGCGTCAGGACTTAGAGCCTGAGTTAGAGATAGTGCAGGTTTGAATCCTGGTCTGGACTGTCAGTTTTTATCAGTAATATTTACTTTACTGGTTTTTTTCTGTGCTCTGTCTGAATTAGTTACTCGCACAGTCAATGATCCATGGGGAATGGATAGAGCAAGGTTAGAAAGGAGATAGGCCTCTCCTTTGTACAAAAATATAATTCAGTCATTTTTATTTAAATCTTTGTTGTATGAAGTCATAATCGTTTGCCGTAGAACTGCCTCAAGGACACAATGGGCCAAACTCCAACAGTTATGGTCATGATGATGAACATCACCAGAAGGATCAAAAGAGAGACCAACCAGAATGAGCCAATGGCCTGCTCTGAATGGAATGACACGGAGGTAACTTAGAACAAATATTTTGTTTTTCAAGCAACTAAAAAATCCTTGCAATAATAAGAATCTATTTTCTTACTTTTTTTACGAATACAACACTGTGATCCCTTAGATTCACAAATTTAAAGTACAATCTTACTCAGTTTGAAAATGTTTTGTTTTTCACAGGATTAAAAAAGAAAACATTACAGCAACAAGAATCTATTTTTATGTTATTTTTGTTTACTAATTAAAATGTTGATCCCTAAGGCAAAAACAGTATTTAAAAAGTAAATCAATGCTATCATTTAGAATATCTATAAAATGTTAAGAAACAACAGAAATGTTATAAATATTACTTTAGGATAATTGCTAAATATGTTATATTTTAATCAGCAGCTTAGATCAATCTCAAGTAAACAGTCAAATAAAGGTAAACAGTTGACCTTTATTTTTCTAATAACTAGACATTTACGACTAACAGTTAATATCAGACTAGCCACGCCAAAGCCCAGCCGGGCTTTGCTAGTTTATTTATAAATATCATAATAAGCATTATAAAATTGTAGTTTCATATGAAAACCTTTATTATTTTGCAGATATCGAATTTGGTACACAACCGCGTTCAGATGCATTGGAATAGTGAAAGTGGTATTACAATTAACAGCTTCAAGAACAGACATAAACAAATAAGTAATCTGAAAAATGATAGCTACCTGGTACAAACTTTATCACAAGCTATTTCAAAAACTTTGAATGCACAACTTTTATCTGATTTTAAAGTCAACAAAAAAATAGAATTTCAAGATATAATCAACAATAACCTTCTCAATCATAGACCTGAATTACAAACGTCAAATGAAGACAATAATTCAAAGCAATTGCAGAATGATTCGATTCCAAAAAAATAATCTATAATTTTAAAACGAAGTAATATTTTGTAACAATTCATGAAGATAGAAGCAAATATTGTTATATTTTCTCAATAAAGTGCATGATGAAAAGAATTGAAGTATTAATCATAAAACAGATTCCCAAATAAACTAAATCAGATCCCACTTCCCTTGTCCAGTATCACCCATGACCGGCAGTTGCATTTCCTCAACATCCATGATTATTCCCTCACATTTTCTGTTGTTCTATTTTTTCATTACTTTCCCACCACAGACATAAATCAACTTTAAAAGTAACAGATTATTTTGTGTTTTTTATTAAAACTCCGGAATACAAATCCGACTAGCCAAAAAAATTACAACATAAAAAACTTGAATTATTACTCTATGTTGAAATGCTAAGTTTTGACTTTTAGGCCTTGTTGTAAAAACTGTAATTCGCTAAAGATTTCTTGTTGATTCATTAATTACTTTGGTTAAATAAGAAACTTATGTACATTGGTGAAACTTAAATGACCCAAAAATAGAAAAAGTCCTTTTTGTTTAAAAATTTCGTGTCACAATTTTTTGATCAATTAAAATAGCCTTTTCTCATCAATATAAATCAATGATTACGATAACGATGTAATAACTTCATACAGTTATAATCCTTTTTTCCTGTAAAAACATTTTAACAAAACTACGTTCTGTACAGCTAAGTGCCCTATTCTTGTGATAAATATTATAACTACCTATATATATATATATATATATATATATATATATATATATATATATATATATATATATATATATAAAATGAGAAACAATATGAGATGTTCTGTGACTGACATATTTAGATATAAATACAGTCAAAATTAAAAGTTTACGTTATTCGGAAGTGGGTAAACATTGATTTTAATAAGTGAGTAACCTAAATTAAGCTTTTTATTACAGAGATATTGTTAAAAAATATCACTTCATTGCAGTCAAAAGCAAAACTATACAAACTTTGCAAGAAATTTAGAGATAAAGAGACTCACGGCATATATACATAGGAAAATTATTACTTCATAGTTAGTACACTCTCCTGGCTTCAGATGAATGCTTTTCATAATGTTCATTATAAGGTCAACAAAAAATTCCTTCTCAATTATATAAATGAAATTTAGAAAATCCATTGGTAGGACGGTTGAAAGTTCGGACATTAGAAACATTTTAAGTTTGATGCCAAACAAAATAAATAACTAACACGAACATCCTGAAGTTTTGTTACTGTTCCCAGAGATACGGAACTGTACATTTGTCATTGATCTATTAATCTATCTTCATATAACGCTTCTGGTGCAATAGAAGCACATAAATAATTTTATCAAGTTTTATAAGTTTCTGTAAGATAATCAGTAGTACTGTATATAAACTTGGTAACTAAATAATATTATTTTACTTATATAAACTTGACCCATACTTCTAAATAAACATTTAAAATCTTCTTTGGAAGCCAAAATCTAAGTAGAAAAAAAGACTGAATGTAAGCAAGAAAATCCATATAAGTTCAAAAGTATTAGCTATGTTTGCCAATCCGTATACGGCGTCTTGCGATGAATATTTCTTAAAACCTTGTAAATATTGTCCGTGGTGTCTTTGCCCACACTTAACACACAATTACACAAGCAACAATCTGTCAAACAAGCTTAAACACACGTGAGTTGTTAAAGTAAGAAGACATCTGCTTATTTTTAAAATAACATACAGTAAATGCAAGTTATATTGAATTCAGAAGTAAAGCTATATTGAAACTAAACTGAAGAATTGATTTTCGAGTTGAGTGCGAGTCTACTTTTTTTAACAATACAACAACAGGGAAACACATTGTTATTCAAGCGAACGAAATTGTTAATGTAAACACTGTAATCTTATTCTTTACTGCTTGCCCATTGCAATATCAATAAGAGCATGACGTTGTTTTGATTGTAAAGATTATTTTCACTTCTCTCTCTGAAGGCAGTGGCTTGTCATGCAGCCGGACCGAGTTCAATTTCCTGTATGACTATTACAGACTTTATCCCTGTGTCGCTTCCGTACTTCGGAAGTCACAATATGCTGGTGGTCCAACGAGTTTACAAAACAAAAATGGGCTCGTCTAAGCAGGCGAGGATAACTGTGTCTTAACTGGGCATCTCTCCTCACTAAAAAGCCAATTGAAATTTTAATTTCTTTTTCTCTTTTACCAATGCTGTACAGAAAGCATTATTTATAACACGGGTTTAAATGTCCCCATAAACAAATTCTACAAACACAGCTGACAGTAAATTGCATTCCTCAAGCAGTCTAGACACTTAAAATAATTTAAATTTTATTGTAAAATAAAGTGTATAAAAACTACTTCATAATTTAGAATTTTTTTTGTTTTTGTTTAATAGTAGTCAGTAGTTTTTCCGATAAAGATACTGTAGTTTATCCACTTTTTCAGCACCGTGCAAATATTAGGATAGTTGGTTTGTTAAAATTGGACATCCAACTAACAATTTTGCTATGATAGGGTTTGATGGCTCATGCGCTAATTTCCTCAGCCGTAAACTAAGATTTTCAAACGAGGTTACCAGCAAAGTTACCTTATGAGGCTTTAAAAAAAATAGTACAATAAATTAGTGGGCATATGTTATCTATTCAAAGGACAGAGAAAAAGCATCATAAAAAAAGGTATGATCACAATTATGACCGCTCTTTACAGACTGCGTAAAGAATTTAAACTGCAAGTGTAACAATGCAAAGTGCAATGAGATACATTTATTAAACTAAAGTGAATTGATACAGTATAAAGTTCATAACACAATATTCAAGAACTGAACCACGGAGAACTTCAAAAAGAAAAAACCAGTCCTTGAGGTAGTGCAGCCGGCATTGGGGACAACTGAATTCCACTACTCAGCGCTGGCTCTACCTCTAGACCACGAGTTACTACTACACACACACTTGACTCATCCACAACTTGGGATGGGAGGGGTATAATAGCAGAAAGTCGCTGAAGCGCAATCCTACAGGTGCAGGCACTGTGTCTCGCTCTACGGGTGCATAGTGAGTGGATTGTGATAAGACATGCAAGTAAAAGTACAATTACCAATTGAGTATACAAAGTTCAAAAATTTTTTAAATTGAGGGATATTAAAAAGCATATGATGCCCTACAAATTGATGTATTTCTTGTTGTATTAAAAAAACAAACATATAAATTTAATTACTTAAAATCAAATTTGCTAAATTGTATTAAAATTAGTAATTTAAAATAAATGTTGATCAAGACCAGTCCTGTAATTGTTTGTTTTACAAATTTGGGAATAATCGGGGTACAGTAATAGTTTCTTATCTTAATCTTCACCAAAAAAGCCCATATTCGCATCTTTGGAGTGATTTATTTATAACTATAAAGATTATTTTAACAAAAGAACTATTTAGAAGGTGTCTAATACCTGATGTAAAGACATTTTATTCCAAAAAAATCGAACAACTTTTTTACCAAACAGCCTTACAAGTTTATTTCTCAGACGTTATAGTGTTGGTGCGCATGTTTTCACATCCACAAATAAAGCTCAAGAAATATTGATAGAATTAAAATTTACGAATTCTCAGTTAATTAGAATGAAGATAAATCTTTAAAATGTTTGACAGTGAGTGAAATGGAGACATATTCTCATCACACACAGTTGTCTAGTTTGATATTACCATCCAAGCTCAGATTATTGACCAAATCCTACTTGATCATTTATTACAACAAACTCATAATTATGTAAGTTCCGTAAGCATAAAATGCTAAGTAGAACCCCGGCTATCCGGCTTAATGATGTTGGAGGTGAAGCCGGATACGTTAAAAGCCGAATAATACTGAACATACAAAAATTCTTTTATTTTTGGCAAAAAACGTACTGTTATATAACATGGCTCAAGGTAGCATAACACAAGTGAATGAAACGTAATATACACACATGCTGTTGCATGTATGTAGGGAATATTGTTGTCTGAATATTCCCTACCTACCTACTGCAATAAGTAGAGTTTGAAAATGAACAATAATTTTTTTTATATTAAAAAAAGATTATTATACTTAGAGTAGATTACAATATTGTATTGTAACATTTTTAGTTTGTTTTTATAAATTTCAATAAAACCTAACTATAAATTACTAGGCCTAAACTGTACTTAAAACCCAAAATCTGTTTTGTTCTAGAAATTAAATAGGGTTCTTAGCAAATAAAATATCACAAAGTTGAGACTGTGTTCTACTGTCAAGTCAGTTTTCCCTTATTACATCACTCATATTGTGCAAAATTAAAAACACCTCATTAGTGTACTTCAGTAAAAAGATTGACGACTGATGATGCAGAGTAAGATAAACTTTCTATCACATCCTTTAAATGTAAAATGGACTATTCCAACTTTGTAAATTTTGCTTCCCAGGTTTTAAGGTGCAAAAAACAGCGACTACTCTACGATTGATTATATAGGTTATAGCACTGATTGTAATTTATATGTAGTGCCTGCAATGCTCAAGATATATTGAAATATTGACATATGGAAAATTTGTTAAGCAGATGACAGATGGTTTCATGTTTGGCATTATATATAGGAATCATGGAAAAAATTTTTGTTCATATGTTTTCAAAATCACATGAACGGAGGGCCGGATAATCCAAGGTCATTTAGACGAAGTTATACAGTAAACTTTTTTCCAAAGTAGCTGTACAGTACTACTTTTTCCAACAGACAATAATATTCAATTGGACAATTATAAACATAGGTTTTTTATTTTTAAGTGGGACAAATTAAAAAAAAAAACCATTATGTTCTATAAAATCTAAGATAAATAATATTTTTGTCGTTGCAATTTATACGAATAATCCTTCTTTGAGGGGGGGGTTATGACAGTAAGATATTCAACTGGAAATTGTCAAAATTAATATTAACTCCTTTTTATTATGGTGACACCGTATGTTGACACACCCACATAGTTGTATTCTTATACAAAACATAAATTAACACTTAGGACACATATGTAATTTGAAATGATAAGAATTAAACACTTATAAACGTGTTAAAGTACAAAAACATGGCAAGCTAAGAATCCTTTAAAAATACTAGACAAAGTCACCAACTGTGAAAATGCCTTTTTTATCATGATAGTCATTAATATTGTAGTAGGTGAGATGTGACGTGTCTATACTTGTCCAATCTCACTAAGTAAATACATGTGTGATTACACCCTCTACAATCTGTAAGGTGACGTGTCTGAAAGGTTATGGACACCTGAAAGTGATACGGAATGTAGTAGGTGAGATGTGACGTGTCTATACTGTGACGCCTGGGTTTACTTACGCTAGTCGATTTGGGACTGATCACCCCAATTATTATCAAAACCCTGCAGATTGCTAGCACTGACAGGGGTCGGCATTAAAGATACTCTAGTGTGTTGCAAATTGCCTACTTCTAACTGTGGGCGTTTTCAAAATGCCAGGTTGAACATAAAACTCGCCAATAAATTCTAAAAATTTAAAGAAATGTTCCCAAAATGCTACAGATAGTTATTTATATTATCAGAGTGGTAATTACACTTAAAGTAAGGGCCTAAGTATAATTGTCAAAATCTAAATTCATATATTTTGATGCCGCATAAGGAACAAGCAGTTTGGTCAGGTGATTTGAGTTTGCCCAGTTGCCCATCCTTGTCTGACAACTTGAACTTTGAGCGAGGCCATATCGGTCGAACTTTCTCGGCGCTATCTTGTTGGAGGACAGAACGCTTCAAGACTGCGGTGACGGCACTGAAACTTGAGTCTGCTCATCTTCTGGGAACCCTCTGATCTCCATTGGAGGATTTTATTACACTTTACTGTGTGAATAGGGTTCTTTCGTTTGGGTGTGCTGCCACTACGGACCATTCTGACATTTGTGCCAATCCGACATTTGACATATTCGCTGGAGCGCTCTCTTACATTGGACCCCAGGGTTTGGGATTCCCGAACCAGGACGGTGAAGCCTACGCTGCAACACCTTGCTATTTGAGCGAGCCACTTCCGTACCACTGTGCGGGTACTGGCTGGTATTTGAACTTCACTTTGGTGAGTGACTTTTTTAATAGAACCTATTTCCAAATTGGAACTTATTGTGGAACACTCAGTGCTACAGCTGCTTCCAGTTACTATGGTGGACACTTCCAAAGACTCTCTCCATTTAAGAGAAAATATGTTATTAGTGTTATTTGTTGTGATAGGAGTCCTTATTAATTAGTGGGAAATATTCAGTATCTTTTATGATCTTGTAATTAATGTTATCTTGTAGGGAATATTTATGTTATGTGTTCTGGCCAGAAACTTTGTGTTCAAACTTATACAGATCAGGATCTTAGATTATAAATAGAAATATACAGAAGTAGTTGAAATCAGGTGATCTTAGTAGATGTTATAAAGGTAATAAAATTTCTAGTTCTCATAATTGAAGCTTCTAACTTCTTTTACCAGAGACAACTCTTACTTACCAATTAATTTCTTTGTTCTTAATTCTTGTGTTGGTGTTATTCAAGAGCACCTAGATTGTTTGATACCTTAAAAATTTTATTCTCCAATTTTTTTTTCCAATTTCAAGAAATTTTTTGAGTTAACAAATGCCATACCAAGTGCTACTAGGAAAGTTTGGACTTATGCCTTAAGCACCAACAATACCTGCCATCGAAGAACCACCCCCAACACCCTGAGCTTGCCTGGCGCGGCCGAAAGGTTACAATGGCGCCCAACGTGTGAAAGGCCCCTGTTCTGCTTATCAACTTTTAGTTAATCAAAGTCTGATTAATCAATTTTCGGCTAATATTAGAGAGATTTCTTCAGGAAAAAAAAAACGAATTATGTTGTGCTAGGCTTAGCATGTCAATATATATTATGTCTATGGATGGACATCAGTAATAAAGTACTTTCAGTGTCTTATGGTATTTGTATATGGTGTGATTGTGTATAATGTGTTTATGTGTTTCTACTTGTACATTTACGGTAACTTACAGGAATTTTATTTGAGCTTCTTGTTTTCTCTTACGAAGCTTTTCTATTGAAACATTGGCATCCTATTTCTAGTGTACTACACTTTAGCGACATTTCAAAAATTTTGTCAAAAGTTGGATGAATTTTTCTTTTTCCCTGTGGAATTTGGTATCACGCGTCAACATGAACGCCTATCATTTACGCAAATCTGAAATTCAATATGAACTGAAGATAAGGGGTCAGGTGACAACAGGCACAGCTGAAGACTTAAGGAAGAGGTTATTTAAAAGTTTTCGAGAAAATATAACTGTAGTACAAGCAGTTATTGACGAGCTTTCTGTTGAGGAAGAACTGCAAGAATGTGACGAGAAATTTAAAGATTTACTTTCCTTGGTCGAAGAATATGAGGGTGATTACGCGGACCCTGAGTTTCAACGAATTCAAGCTAGATTGTGGCACAATTATTTGAGAATTGAGCGCATTCCAATGGCAAATTCTGATGACGAAGAACTTAAACTGAAGTATGAGCATCTGCTCTCCAAAGCAAAGGCTTTAGTTGATAAATTCAAAGATGGGGGAGAGACAGAAACTCTTAAGAAAGCTATTAAGACAAAAACCGTAAACAGTCGGGTTACCGAAGAAGATAAAATGAATTTGGATATCCTAAACAAACCTGGATCATCAACTAGCCAATTGCCTCCTACGATTACACCCCCAGTACCTATTGAAGATCACCAGCCTCCACAGCAAGGCATTCAATCAAAACCAAGTGAACTTGTCATACCATCAACTTCATCGGTCCCGCAGGAGTTACCTACCGTACCAAAGATGTGTTTAAGAGATAGTGGCCTAGCACCATCCTCTTTTGCAATGCAAGCACGCAATAAATCCGTACCTGTGTACAAGTGGGGCTTAAAATATGATGGACAGAGCCAAAGCATAGGAGGATTTCTACAACGAGTAGAGGAACTGCGAAGAGCCAGAGGAGTTACATCGGAAGACATGTTTGACTCAGCCGTCGACTTATTTTCAGGTGCTGCCCTTGTATGGTATCGTTCTACAACTGGAAGAGTAGCTACGTGGGAATCTTTATGCAGCGAAATGAAAATCGTTTTCCAAGCCCCTGATCACGACATCCGTCTACAACAAGAAATTTTCAACCGTGTTCAACACGAAACGGAATCTATTGACCTTTTCATTGCGGCGATGGAAGGTTTGTACAGCCGATTAGCAGTGTATGTTCCCGAAGAAGTTCGTTTGAAACAAATATTCCACAATATAAAGCCCCAACTTCAAGATCGTCTTGCCTTGTTTGACGTGACATCTTTAGAGCAATTGCGACTTTTAGGAAGAAAAGCAGAAGCAGGTCGCTATCGATCTACTGCATCAAGGGAAACTTCAAGGAACTTAAGTGTGTTAGAACCAGATTTGGCTTATGAACCAGCACGTCGTAGGACTACCAACGTAGCCAGTATGCAACTAGTTCCAAAGAAGGATATTAGAGCTGTATGTTGGAATTGTGGAGAAACAGGTCATCGGCATAAGACTTGTCGGAGGGAAAGACAAAAATTTTGTTTTGGTTGCGGTGCTCCTAATGTGTACAGAAATCAATGCAAATCTTGTGCAAACTGGTCAAATCGCTTTATGAATCCAAAAAACGAGTAAGGCTGGAGGGCGACAAGGTAGATTGTGTTGACCCTCCTAAAAACAATGATCAACCACCACCATCGGTAAACTACGTATTTGCAAAGGAAAGAGAAGACTTGAGACCATATCTGAATGTCAGGATTTTTGGGAAGCCTTTTCTATCTTTACTGGACTCAGGTGCATCTCAGACTGTAATAGGCGAGGAAGCGTTATGGATCTTGGATAGGTTTCCAGCTAAATTGAATCCTACATGGAATCGCTTTATTGAAACTGCAGATGGGAAAAGACATGTAATCACAGGATTCGTAAATTTACCTGTAACTCTTGAAGGCAGGACGAAATCTTTGCAAGCTATAGTGGTGCCGACACTTAAGCAAAAAATAATACTTGGCATTGATTTCTGGGATGCTATGAATATTGTAGCGGATATTCACGGACGAACGTGGGAGTTTTCTACAAACAAGAATCAGGTTTATTCCCTTGTAGCTAAAGAAGGAATACTTTCAAAAAATAACCTTTCTGAAGAAGATAAAACCCGATTGGACATAGTGATCGACAAGCATTTTCCTGATGAAGAGGAAAATAGTTTAGGAAGAACAGATCTTGTCACGCACACAATTGATACTGGTGATGCTAAACCAATCAAGCAAAGGTACTATACTATGTCTCCTGCCAGGCAGAAGCTAGTAGAAAAGGAGCTGGATAAAATGTTGGAATTAAAAGTAGTGGAACCATCTCGAAGCCCATGGTCTTCGCCAATTGTGCTTTTAGATAAACCCGATGGAACACACAGATTTTGTGTGAACTTTAAGGCCTTGAATGCTGTGACTAAACCCGATGCATACCCTCTCCCAAAGGTCACCCATATCTTAGACAGACTTAGAGACGCTCGCTATTTATCCTCATTAGATATCAAATCAGCTTTTTGGCAGATCCCACTTGACCCATCGTCTAAAGAAAAGACTGCATTCACTGTACCCGGTCGTGGTCTTTACCATTTTAATTCTATGCCATTTGGACTCCACAACGCCCCGGCGACATGGCAAAGATTTATAGACAATGTGTTGGGCCCTGAACTTGAGATAAACGTATTTGTATATCTGGATGATATCGTAATTGTGAATTCAGACTTTGAGAGCCACCTCATTATCTTGGACAAGGTACTAAAAAGATTAAAGGATGCTAAATTGACACTTAACAAGGGAAAATGCCAATTTTGTCGCCAGGAACTTAAATATCTTGGATATATGGTTGACGAAAGAGGACTTAGGGTTGACCCTGAGAAGGTGGAAGCAATTATAAAGATACCATTGCCAAGGAGCGTCAAAGAAGTGAGGCAGTTTGTAGGTACAGCAAGTTGGTACCGCCGCTTTATCCCAGACTTTTCAACCAAACTGTATCCATTGACCAGCATGTTAAAGAAAGGAAAGAAATTTTGTTGGTCTGAAGAATGCCATGAAGCTTTTGAGTATATAAGAAGCTGTCTTATAAAATCACCGATCCTTTCTTGTCCCAACTTTGACAAACCTTTTACCATAGCATGTGATGCATCCGGAGTAGGTTTAGGTGCGGTCCTCACCCAGGAATCAGACAAAGGAGAAGTGGTCATAGCTTACGCTAGCAGGACTCTTACAAGAGGTGAACAAAAATTCTCGGCCACAGAACGAGAATGTTTAGCGGTCATTTGGGCCATTGAACGATTTCGTCCTTATGTGGAGGCAACAAATTTTACAGTGATCACGGATCATTATAGCTTGCTTTGGTTATTTAATCTTAAAGATCCACAGGGACGTTTGGCAAGATGGGCATTACGGCTACAGCCCTATGATTTCAAATTGGTTCATAGGAAAGGGAAAGAACATGTCGTTCCCGACATGTTATCCAGACTACCTCACGGAGAGGAAGATGTTCAAGTAGACCCAGTTTGTCAAATTGATCAAGTAGATGAAATACAAGATAAATGGTACAGGAAAATGGTCAATACAGTACAGGAGACCCCGGACAAGTACTCGCTTTGGAGAGTTGAGAAGGGAGTTCTGTGGAAGCTTGTGTTAGACAAAGGTGATACCGTGGATGAAGGAACCTGCTGGAAAGAAGTGGTGCCGAAGGAGAGAAGATTGAAGTTGCTTCAAGATAACCATGATGCTACAACAGCGGGCCATCTGGGAGTCTACAAGACTTTCAAGAGGATTCAACGTCTGTTCTACTGGCCAAAGATGAGGCAGGACATAGCCAAATATATCAAGAACTGTCAGATTTGCCAAAGGACTAAGTACGATCAAGACAAACCTTCTGGATTCCTTGGAAATCGAAGAGGTGCAGACCAACCCTGGATAACGCTGAGCGCTGATCTCATGGGACCTTTCCCAAGATCATCTAAAGGATTCAAGTACCTTTTAGTAGTTGTAGACAGCTTTACCAAATTTACACTTCTTTTCCCTCTGAGAGCTGCTACTTCATCAATTGTCGCCCGCCATCTTGTTGATGATGTATTCATGGTTTATGGCGTCCCGCAATACCTGATTTGCGACAATGGTTCGGAATTCATTGGCTCAACTGTTAGGAAGGTATGTGAAGAATATCAAACCAAACTTTTGCTGAATGCAAGTAGACACCCACAGGCAAATCCCACTGAGAGGATGAACAGGACCATCATCACCATGCTTAGAGCTTATATAAAAGACAACCACAGGTTATGGGACCAAAACTTGAGCAAACTTGGATTCGCGTTGCGGTCTGCCGTAAGTGAAAGCACTGGGTACACACCATCATACCTCACCTTTGGTAGGGAGCTAAATGCTACCGGTCAGGGCTACAGCCTGCTTAAGCATTGTGAAGAAGTACCCAAATCCCGAGATACATCAGCACATGTATCGAACCTTCAAAATTTAGCAAATATTTACAAGTATGTGAAAACCAACCTGGAGAAATCTCACGCTAAAAATGAAAAACATTACAATTTGCGAAGACGGGAAGCGACTTTCAAGGTTGGAGACCAGGTCCTAAAAAGGAACTTTACGCAGTCCAATGCAGCTAACTTCTTCTCTTCAAAATTAGCGCCACGCTATGTTGGACCTTTCAAGATAACATCGAAGCTATCACCTACTGTCTACCAACTGGAAGACCCAGGAGGGAAGTCCATTGGAAACTGGCATGTTTCTGACCTCAAAAGATACGTGGATTGAGAAAATTTTGGGAAAATTTCCTTCAGTTGGGGGGGTGTTGTGACGCCTGGGTTTACTTACGCTAGTCGATTTGGGACTGATCACCCCAATTATTATCAAAACCCTGCAGATTGCTAGCACTGACAGGGGTCGGCATTAAAGATACTCTAGTGCGTTGCAAATTGCCTACTTCTAACTGTGGGCGTTTTCAAAATGCCAGGTTGAACATAAAACTCGCCAATAAATTCTAAAAATTTAAAGAAATGTTCCCAAAATGCTACAGATAGTTATTTATATTATCAGAGTGGTAATTACACTTAAAGTAAGGGCCTAAGTATAATTGTCAAAATCTAAATTCATATATTTTGATGCCGCATAAGGAACAAGCAGTTTGGTCAGGTGATTTGAGTTTGCCCAGTTGCCCATCCTTGTCTGACAACTTGAACTTTGAGCGAGGCCATATCGGTCGAACTTTCTCGGCGCTATCTTGTTGGAGGACAGAACGCTTCAAGACTGCGGTGACGGCACTGAAACTTGAGTCTGCTCATCTTCTGGGAACCCTCTGATCTCCATTGGAGGATTTTATTACACTTTACTGTGTGAATAGGGTTCTTTCGTTTGGGTGTGCTGCCACTACGGACCATTCTGACACTTGTGCCAATCCGACATTTGACATATTCGCTGGAGCGCTCTCTTACATTGGACCCCAGGGTTTGGGATTCCCGAACCAGGACGGTGAAGCCTACGCTGCAACACCTTGCTATTTGAGCGAGCCACTTCCGTACCACTGTGCGGGTACTGGCTGGTATTTGAACTTCACTTTGGTGAGTGACTTTTTAATAGAACCTATTTCCAAATTGGAACTTATTGTGGAACACTCAGTGCTACAGCTGCTTCCAGTTACTATGGTGGACACTTCCAAAGACTCTCTCCATTTAAGAGAAAATATGTTATTAGTGTTATTTGTTGTGATAGGAGTCCTTATTAATTAGTGGGAAATATTCAGTATCTTTTATGGTCTTGTAATTAATGTTATCTTGTAGGGAATATTTATGTTATGTGTTCTGGCCAGAAACTTTGTGTTCAAACTTATACAGATCAGGATCTTAGATTATAAATAGAAATATACAGAAGTAGTTGAAATCAGGTGATCTTAGTAGATGTTATAAAGGTAATAAAATTTCTAGTTCTCATAATTGAAGCTTCTAACTTCTTTTACCAGAGACAACTCTTACTTACCAATTAATTTCTTTGTTCTTAATTCTTGTGTTGGTGTTATTCAAGAGCACCTAGATTGTTTGATACCTTAAAAATTTTATTCTCCAATTTTTTTTCCAATTTCAAGAAATTTTTGAGTTAACAAATGCCATACCAAGTGCTACTAGGAAGGTTTGGACTTATGCCTTAAGCACCAACAATACCTGCCGCCGAAGAACCACCCCAACACCCTGAGCTTGCCTGGCGCGGCCGAAAGGTTACAATACATGTCCAATCTCACTAAGTAAATACATGTGTGACCACACACTCTACTAAATGTAAGGTGACGTGTTTGAAGGGTTCTCACCAAACGTAATACGGAATTTAGTAGGTGAGTAGTGACGTGTCTATACGTGTCCAATCTCACTAAGTAAATACTAATATACTCATATGTCAATAAATGCTTCTTTATTTAGTTACAATTACACTGGCGATTTCGTTAAATACTACACGACTTTTTACTTTCAATAGATCAATTGTTTGGATACATAATATATTTATACTAGGTATTTCTTCTTGTGTGTTTAAAAGTGAAACTTAAAAAATAAAAGTTGTTTTTGTAGAATTTTTCCCCATATTAAATTAAATAAATCTTCACATTGAAATACATTATATAATATTAATTCATCCAATTATATTAATAAAAAATTAAAGAATTTTGTCAGAAGCTTTAGATATGTTCTAATAGAAGCTACAACAACAAAAATCCTTTGAAGAAAACCATAATTTACAGATGGTGGTTGGTTAGTGGAGAGGATACATCAACAAGTGGGGGTCGGAGGATCAACAAACTATGAGGGAGGGCAGCCCAAACACTTGCATCCATCTGGTTGTTGTTTACAGGGGCACATGATCGACTCTCATTAAAAACTCACTAACACGTAATTCTGTGAAGGCCTTCATCACCCATTAATGATTTCAAATCAGTTTTTTTTGGATACAGTTTCTCGACTCATTTAACAAAAGTAAAACAACTTCTAGTTCATGACCGAGTTTTATAAGATTCGTTATTTTAAGGAGTAGATTCTACCCATAATATTCATCTTATATAATCTAATCTAAAAAACTGTGATTTATGTAAAATTATAGGAAAAAATAATTAAATATTTATACCTGCAATTACTGATTTTTAAATTTAAGTCCAAGCTAAGCACTAAAATACATATCAATTAATGATAATAAAAAAACACACCTTTGTATCAAAACATAACCAAATCTTTAATGAAATGTCATATAATAAAAAAAAAACTGTCTTTATTATATTCATTTTTTTCATTAAGTATACCATTATCATTTTTATGATACAGATTTTATACATTAACTGATTTTAATAAAATTTTTTAAAACACTTAACAATGTTATTATTTTAACTTCTTTTGCTATCTTACCTATTGTAATTGTATTACTTAGAACTTTTCAATTACACTGGTGCTCAACAAATAGCAAACAGTTAATTGAACGCAACAACTAAAGTGCTTAATTTGCATGTGCCAATCTTAAAAGGTTAACAAAAAAGTTTATAGAAATGTCACAAATCATATTTATACCGGTTTAATGTGCACCAGAATCTATCTTTTCCACTGACTTCTCAAAGAGTGAAAGCCAGTCCAGGGTTTAAAGACTTTCCCTAAATTAGAAAGAATAGTACAAATAGAAAATTAGTCTTATTATAAATATCTACAGTAAGACAATTTATTTATTTAATTTAACACGCCTCACCAAGTTTGATATAACTTGTCGGTGAGGTCCATGTAATAAACATTAAATATATATACATACAATTGTTTTATTTTGTATCCAAAATGAGGTGGTTTAGGGCGGCACTACAATCTTATCACTTGAATCGGTAGTTACAATGAAAGAGAAAGTTGGGGCCACGGTTGCACTGTCAGTCAATATTTTATTTTACACAGAAGAAACTGGCCTCCATTTTAAATTCCTACCTATTCCAGTGTCCTCCTTGCCCGTAATAGTTGTTTATCTACGTCTGTGCGTAATGTAGGTTGTGTTCGTCTGTCTGATCTGGAGTTTCATGAGTGTGTTCTGTAGCCTACAATGCCCATCACACAACCTTTTTGCTAGAAATAAACTTGCGATTTCTAGTTTTTTTCCTTTATAATACAAAAAAGAGGCAGATTAGATGCCATTTAAACACCATGCTTTCAAACTACTTTCAGACTATCACATCATTTGTATTTATGTATCATGCACCACAATGTGGCAACCAATCATTGGTTAGAGATAGCGCAGTTTCGAATCCGACCTAAACTGGCAGTATTTATGAGTTATGTTCAATTCGTACAGGACTGGGTACTGGTTCACCTCCTTCCTCAATATGAATAAGTTAGTTTCCCACAAAGATCAATAGCCTATGGGGAACGGGTAGAGTAAGGCCAAGAAGGGGTCGGCCTCTTCTTAAAATAAAATGTGAAATGATGTATAGTTAAAACAAAACTATAGGGTTGATTTGTTAATACACAAATGCCTAACAATTCTACTGACTTGTAAATTTACATTGTATAAACAACCAGTTCAATTCAATTTCTAAATCTTTATTTACATTTCCTTTGACCCTCCAATGAGCTGCCACACTGCCTTTCATCAACACCTCTTATAAAGTGATAAAAATGGCAGAGCTGTGGGTCAAATTTCAAACATTATTGTAGGTCATGTGATTGTAATTTCTTACACTAGTCTCCACAGTTCATAAATATCAATTCATTTTTAAAGTACATTACCATAATAAACTGATATCGATCCCAAATATCACGTAACCTTGTACATCCGATACTCCAATGAACCATTGTTTAAGTTCCAAGTGAAGTACTTAGTTGCGTTGCGTTAAAATAGATGACACTTGTTTGATTGACATATGTGAATTATTATTAGATGAAAACATTAGTTCAGATGAAGAAAGTAATATATCAGCTAATGAATTCCAATTAATTTAGGAAGGATAAAAAACATCTGACTTTAGTGAAGACGACTAGAAAAAGTATTTTTACTTAGTTTCAGTATTTATTAAATAATTTGTTTGTTTGTTTGTTGTAAATACAGTAGTAGCTCTTTATAATCTACTAATTGAGACTGTAGGTAGTCAGTTATAATGAAAGTCTCTTTATATCAAATAAATTTTATAGGGTTCTAAGAATCCATACACAACTGACATTTTGGTCAGCTGTGCACCAATCTAAGATCACCAATCTTCTAAGCTATGGCCTCTTTAAATAAAAAATTCTTTCATAGATAAGTCAATCAGTAATCAAACTTCACAATTTAAGCTTGTATGCATATTGCCACCCCTCACAACTTTTGTTGAATGCCTGACTGTATGTAGTAAGATAGTTAATTTAGTCAGTGTGAGCACAGCGAACAATGAACGAAGACTGACGTACGCAGAACATCTCTTCTGCACTATATGTAAAACAAACGAGAAATTCAGTAATGTATCAACATTACCAAAAGTATGGGCCATGATTTGTAAGGCTTCGGATTTTACCGCCCAGTCCGATTGAAATATTATGATTAGCTATAAAATTCTACCATACACGGATGGAAGGGTAGATCGGTATAAATGTAAGCCATTTACACTTATATTATTTAACATATATTATTTAACATATTCATGTTAATTATATAATATTGAGTCGTTTAAAATCTTAAATAATCTATTCATCTATTATAGTACTTATGTATCGAAATAACCTTTTTTATGTCTTTCTTTTAAATATTATCATCAAAGAATATTTTAAAACTAGTTGTTATCAAAGAAGGAGGTCATAGTAGTCGAAAAGTTCCTGCTCAACGTAAACTAGACGAAGCTTAGTTGAATTTCATTTTACAAGGTTTTTTTTTTCTGTTATAATATACTTAAGTTAAAATAGTACCGATATACTTAATTTTACAAGCTAGATAAACTAGCACAAATTTTAAGGTCAAAATATAGTCTCACATATAATACCAAAACAAAGTGTGGTAAAATAACAGAATACAAATTTAACTACTGAAAATGTATTGAGACAGTACAGGTTTTGGATTATATGTATAAGTATGTTAATCCATTTATATGCTGAATTACACATTTAGTAACTCATATGTATACAATGTGTAAAAATACTGGTGACGAAGTGTGTTTAGCTTGTTGCATCATTATATATATCAATAAAAATTCATGTTCCAACTATGTTAATTGAATATTTTTCTGTATATAGCATCTATATATAAAACAAAATCAACAACTAACCATAAACAATGAGTTACTAATCTGATTACAACCAGTGAGTGTAATCTTCTCGCAAGGAATATTTCTTAAATCAACATTAAAAGTGAACATCTTTGTGCCTTTCCTCATATCTGACATACCATTATACAAATAACAATTATTTTAAACAGGTTAAATGCAAATTATTTGTTGAACTAGAAGATAACCGCTAAATCTTGGAATTGCATACAGTAGGTACAATATATACCGTGCTCGGAAAGGGTTTATTCACATGACTGATATGTGAGTGTTTTGTTTAACGAGAGAGTAACGTAGAAACACATGTTGTTATTCAACTAGACTGACATTAACATTGCGATCTTTTCCTTTACTGCTTAACACTTCATTACAAGATGGTACTAAAAAAATAAGAAATCTGCACACGCACAGGATGTGCATATGTTGTTTTGATTGTAGGAATTTCTTTTTCTCCTATTATTAAACTGATTAATGTAGTACAAAACAGCATTCTTTGATATTACGGATTTAAAAGACGACCACTGTAAATTTCCTTCCTCACAATTTCGAGACTTGCGATGATCAAAATCCTCCTGTAAATTAAATTCTTAATAAAATGCAGAGGTTCAAATTTTTTTTCAGGACTGATAATTATAAAATAGTGTTAACAAAATACCTTAACATTGTTTATGAAACATGTTGGAATATATTATTATATTTATGAGGGTTAAAATAAATACTAAAGTAAAAACTTAATCTACAATCCAACAACGTAACACTAGATATATTCCAAAATCTTACTTCCAAATAAAAATATGTGCCTTCATAAAAGATGTTTAACTCGGTGATAAAATGAACTGTTTCTCATTTAAATGCAGAAACAGTTAAATGGGCAAAGATACCTTCCGAACTGTGCTGGCTTGATGATATTGATGTTAACGATGATGTATGTTCAATATAATGGATATTAAAGTGAAAATGGATAAATATTTATTCCGATAGTTCTAGCAGCATTTATAAAAACCAAAATTATGTAGAGTTCTGCCGATCCAAAATACTTGGTAATTTAGAACTAAGAAGGTTTCCTAAATTACGTCTTAATTAAGAGAAACAGTCATATAAATACTTAACAAAATTGAGAAGGTCCCAGAATCGAACAGAAAGGAGAAGATGGGCGCTGTGTAAGAAGAATCAAAGAGTTGAGATGTAATTAGTTCTACATATTCATTTAACACGATCAAGTATGAGGCATTACCTGACAGAACAATGAGCTAGTTTTTGATATTTTCAAGATTTTCTTCACACAGCTCTGTTGTCACTGTCAGTCCCAGTTATAAGAGAGAAGATGGACAAGAATCAAGAATTTTATTTTCCGTTAAGTAAACAGGTTACAATAAGCATCGTCAATGAGTTACAAACAAAATTAAGTTGTCAAGCCCAACATATCACAGTTCATATACTCTTCAATAGTATAGAATGCTTTATTTTTAAGCCACTTAGCTGTAGTATAACTATATTTATTACAAGGAAGTGACCTAACGGAAATCGGCAGTTTATTGTACAGCAAAACTTGTTGATACTTAAAACTATTAAAACACTTATTCAGTCTAGTACTCTGTTTCACAAGATTTTGCTTTGTCTTCTATTGCGGTCATGAATTGAATTGACATAATTAAAATTGCTAATGTTTGCTTTAACATAGTTCAAGTTACAGCTAATATGGACAATCAGCAAGCAGTGAGTAACCTGTATGCATTTTTTAGCACTATTTTAAGCAGAGCAATACACTGTGACGTAATCCCAAGGGTCATGATGTTTTTAACAGCGATTTGCAAAGTACAGTCCTGTTTTGACAAAATTTTTTCAGAAATACACTTAAATAAATTTTACTGTAAATAGTATAACTAGCTATTTTATTTAACCCTCTCCCGTTTAAATTCCCGCCACGCAACCATGACGCTGCTGGGCAGTATTATTTCTGGCCGCCCCACCGCTTGGATCACGTTTCCGTAATCGTGTTTTTTAAAACGTAGTTTTGAACATAAATAGTACATATTATATATCATTTTAAAGCTTATTTAACGTTATAAATTAATATCTAAATACACAACATAGTTAAATTTAATTATTATACATAGGCCTAATTTTTGGTTTTTTTTTAGACAATATTGTTTTTATGATAGTTTTTTAGATCCGTAGTTTTGAAGGTTAGGCTGTTCATTATCTTCGTTATCGGGGATATCATTTAGTTCAGAAATATCGTCGTCACTAGACACCTCACTCTCCACTTCCGACTCATTTTCAAATATGCGGTCAATTTCACTATTACGCAAAAACTGATCTTGATTCATTATAAATCACTAAGAATCAATCACAGATAATCACTGTATTTTGGCGGTAAACAAACACGCTAATACTGTACATACGTACAATAATATTATTTAGTTTCTTATTTAGTCAGCTGGCGTTGATGTATAGTTTCATTCCAGTGTGCCCGTAGGCTAGCAGCATTTAAACAGAGGGAAATATATTTTACTGCATTTAGCTGCAGATTCATAAAAATAATGATTCTCAGAGAGCAGCACATTATTGTTTAGGTAGAATATAAAATCAATTCTACATATAGACAGTACCGCAAAAGTTTCTTTGAGGCGATAACAGATCGCGCAAGCATCTGTAATTCGAGTGAAGGCGTTTGGAGGCGGTCCGTCAGTAGCACCAAGCCCATCGAGGAGGCGCTTCGAGGCGGATTGACGGGAGAGGGTTAATAACTATGGTAATTTTGATTTTGTGCTGAGCAAACTAGCAAAGTTTATTGATTACACATCAGAGTGTAACCATTCTTAGAATCTTAACCCTAAATTATGCGGCCAAAGTGCTGTACCGTTTTTATAAAATTAGGCACATGGAGCTTTGAATAAGGACTAACATTCGGGACCAATTCACTGTTTTGAACAACAATTCTGATCTATGTATTAGATGTATGAGTTTTGTTTCCGGGTATGTTGCTCACTTTTTTATGATAATATAGTAGAAAGGTAGGAGTTTCCCAAGGGCGGAAAAAGCAGACGTCGCTCTGTCAACTCAAAGCACTTCTTGGGGTTAACCCCTAAATGCAGAGCATTACCATGTAAAGTACTAGTCACTAATTTCTAAATTTTGCTGTTTTTAGTCTTGTTTTCTCTTTAGATTTAACATTGATATATACCAATAATCCAAAAAGCCCATTACGTGAAGAAGAATTAGTGAAACAACAAGGAATTTTCCACGGCAGTTATTTTTATTAATTGATGTGAAATGTATTTCATGACCCAATAACATTCATTTTTCAAGTTAAATTTTACAAATCATTTTTTTTTTAAATACAAAAAATTTTACATAACCAGCAACGTTTTTACAAATTTGTAATCCTCCCTAATATCTTATAATTTTTAAGTTTCGTTTATGCTAGCATCCAATAGTTTCCTTCCAAATACAGTATACATGTTTGTCCATTGTATATTGATGTGGGTCGTTCGATGAATAATAAAGTTTGAAGTGAATGTTCAATCTTAAAATATGAAGAGAGTGCTATGTAGGGGAAGCATGTGATGCAACAGGCGGAGTGAGTCACTTGGGGAGAATGAATCACGAGAGGCTCAATGTGAAGAGCGAGGCAGGTTGACCTCACATTCAAGTGAAGTCTATATAATGTAGGACATGTAATGCAAAGAAGCCTCTTGGTAGATATCAGTTTATTGTTTCCTGAACTCTTGCCTGGAATAATTAAGCAATGTAAGTCTTTTCTGTCAAGATATTTCTTCAATTTGGTGTATATTATGTCCAGAATATTTTTGTACAAAATCAGAAAAAATAGAATTTGAGTTTTAGGCATTTTTTAATGCATCTTTATGTATATTTATGTTTCATTCAATAAAAAAAAAACATATACTATTGATCATTTTTCTGTAAATTAATTTTTTTCTAAACAAATTTCTGTTCACACTCAGTTGTGTAAATCGCTTGACTGAGTACATTTTATTTTTTTAAATAAAATTTGTTTTGATAATAACAGTATCATGATAATAAATAAAGAACAATACTACTATGTGTGTTCAACGTCAATTTTATACAAGCTAGAGATTACTAAAAATGAAAAATGCCGGATCACTTCATAAACTAAATAAAAACTGTTGAGAAAAACAAGTGAAGATTCTAAATTTAGAACAATAAAAATTTTCTGGAGAGAATTCCTTCAATTTCCAAAACTAATAATTTTTTGTTCATAAAAAGAAAATGTCTTGACACAGAACATAAAAGTTGCACAATAATAACACTGGTTAGAACGCTATGCAATGCATTAATTGATAAATATTTTTAAACAATTTTTAAAGAGCTAATTAATTTAATATAGAATATTCTGAAAAAGAACAAAGAAATCATAACAGATACATATGTTCCTGTTTAGATATGAACAAACAAAACTTAAATGTCTGAGTGCAATCACCTTACAACTAAATATTAACTAACTCATTCTAAATATAATATTGTAGACATTTTATAATTACTATACAGCTCCCAATAAACAGATCACTAACTACCCGAATTAATTTAACAAATACAAATTTTAATATAAAGCTTTTCAAGATAAAATTAAGCCAGAGAGAATATACGTTCCGAAGTTGTGTGCAGTTAAGAGACTCACGATGGTGTAGTGAAAGCGGCCAGAGTCTGCCTCGATCGATGTGAATCAAAGTCTGTTCAAACCATCTGCACTGCTCACGATCAAATGAATGCGGGACTTGGTTGCGCAGAAACATATTAAGGCACATAAATATATGACTGACTGAAATATTAAAACAGTAATTTATGTATATTTAAGTACAATACTTCCTACTGTAGTTTTCTTTAAATGTACTGTATTAATTCAATTTTTTTCAGTCAATGTAACTTTTTTACATATTTCTCTCTTAAGAATTTGTTTAAACAAATCCTAATATCCAGACATTGAATTTTTCAGCCTAGTGGTGGTCCCAATTAATCCAAGTAATTACAGTTCTACTGTGCATATAGAAGTAAAAGGAGTGAAAGATTTCTTTATGAGTAATTTTATTCAATATCAGAGTATGTACACTATCAACTGAATGTATAGTGTACATACTCTAATATTGAATATTTAATAATGGTGTTAAATAACTCAAAACCAGTGTAATTTGACACTGTTCTTTTTTTGTACAAAACTTTGTCAATAAACATTTTTTTTATTTCCAAGCAATATTCAATCAATCCCTGGCAAAAGTGTACTTTTGTTTTAAAAAACTACAAAAAATTAATATACAATACAATCATTCCTTAAAATGCAACTGAATTTAACTTGTTTTATGTCATTATTAAAATATGAATTTGTAAGATTTAAGAGATAATGTTAATTTATTAGAAATAGGGACTAGTATACCCTATACAGTACAGACATACAATACTAATAGTCAACATACCGACTCACCCCCTTTAAGCACGCACATACGTTTCATTATAACCTTATGTACAATAATTTAAATATACTAAGGCAAAAATTTTTTTCATTTCTGTATAACAACCAGATATGGACATCAATGAGTTTGAATTTTTAAGAAAACATTTTAAAAGAATAAATACATGATGTATAAGAAGGGTTCAAAATAAATAATAGTATAAAGCATTCTTTTGTATTTTATATTGTTTGAAATTATTACAACATATTACATCTACACAATTGAAAGTAATGTACAATAAATATAAGTCAACAAAAACAAGTTTTTTTTAAAATAAGGGTGAGTTCAATGCAGAATGTTTTAACTTATACACAGGTGTTTTATGCAGGAAAGCATTACATATCACAATCAATTAAATGTAAATGTAAAATATGATTTAACTGATGTATCAAACATACTTAAAATCGTAATCTTAACTGGTATCTAGAGCAAGTTAAAACAATCGATAACTTTTTTTTCTTACAATGTATCTGTTTTCAAATACTTGAAATACAAGTCTTTAACATGAATTGTACTCACAATTCAATAATGCTAAATGTCTTATCTCTTTAGTAAAATATTTAATGGAAATAAACATTTTTATTTCTTTAAAATGAAATAGGTACAAAAAATATGCACGTTTGTCAAATAAACGTAAAATTATAACTCTTCAACGAAGACAGTTAATAAACAGGCAAGTTGCCGCTATGCTATATGTACTTAGTTTGAGTCAACTTGTTATCACCATACGACGGATCCATCATCCTGGACCAATCTGTCTGCCCCACAACAAACCCGATTGCCCTCATCTTCTCCTGTTCCTGCCGTTCCTCCAAATCGGCCCACCGAACCTGTTAGCACAAAACAAGGGTGATAAAATAAAGTTTAGTTTAAGGTCCTCATTAATTTATTTTGGGTTAGAGTGTAGGGTATTGTCAGAAATAAATACAGTATAAGAGAAGGACATCAGCAAACTTACCTGAGAAGGCAAGTCCACTAACACAAATGAAAAAGGAAAAAAGATAACTCTTTCCCAAAGTAAATGATATATTTATCGATATTATAGGTAAGAAAGTATCAGAAAATTATCTGGGAAGATAAATACACAAACAAACACTCGAAATATATTAAAATTACAACACAATTTGTAATTCATTACAATACAATTTGTAATTCATTGATCATGAATATAGCAAGGTTTTTACAACCAAACCATTATTAAACTTGTTAGCACCGGAAATGTGCCACTAGTGACAGGAAAACTCACTAAAAAGTGTTGTTTATTGAAAAAAGTTGGAGCAAATGAAAACAGAAGACATCAGTGATTTTAACATTTGTGAAGTGCATCAGATTTAAAGTATCGGCTTGAGCGTCTTTGTAAGTAAGTGGTATAAATACTTAATTCAAATTTAAATAATTTGAAAATGTTGTAATCATTATTTTACCTAGTTTTTAGCTTTATTTTCAAATGTTCTACATTGTGCTATGTTTCGTAAGTAAGTATTATGTTATGAATTATGTATTATTTTTCGTTCTGAGCGTTTTTGTAACTAAGCTATATATACATACTTAATTCAAATTTAAATAATTTGAACAATTTTTTAATCTTTATTTTGCGTAGTTTCTAGCTTTATTTTCAAATTTTTTCCTACACTAATCTATTATCTTTAATATTCTCTTATTGATTTTTATTTGTTAGTATTTTTAATATTAAGAGATATATTTATTATAATATATAGTTTGTTAACCAAGTATATATTTAGCCTATACATTTTACAGTTGAAAAAATATATATCTATACAGATCTACAGTAATGGATTTGAGCTCTAAGTTACAGTTTCCCTTATTGTAATGTAGGCTATTGTAAGGTGCTAAGGCATATCTGATGTTGATATTGGGAGAGTCATTGGATTTGGTTATCCTTTGGTGTGCTATGAAGATAGATTTATTTTATAGCCATTTGGAAGAATATTTTAGTCAAATACCAAATTATGACCTTAAAATATATATATATATAGTAATGTTATAATAAAAAATAATAACTGAGCACCCTTAAACAGTTTTTTATTAAATTAACACAACTGGTTTCGGTATTTATGCCATCTTCATAGGTGTTATGTGTTTCTCATTAAGCTAACAGTATTGAAAACAAGTTACTGAGGAGGATTTTTGGACCTATAAAGGAGGAAGGTTTGTGATGAATATGGAGAAACCGGGAGCTAAGAGAATTGTATAGATTTATACATTGTGGCTACAGTAGAGTAGGAGACTAAGAAGAGAAGGCCATGTAGAAAGAGAAGAAGAAAGCCTTCGTAAGAAGGTTACCAATGGACAACCACATGGCACCAGCCCATTAGGAACACCGAAATTGAAGTGGAAGAGACCAAGTGCAAAAGGATCTTTAACAGTCTTAGCAGAAGACTGGCATCAGTGGAGGCATCTTGTAGGCTAGGCCAAAACCCTTCTTAGGTTTCAGTCGCCAAGGAGGTAAGATAAGGTATTGGTTTGTTATTGTCATGTGATTTCTTTAATGGTTGTGAAATTGATAATAAAAAATTTGGGTTATGGAGAGGAGGTTATGGGCATAGAAACTTTTTCAAGATTTTGAAAATTGCAATCATGTCTATGGCCATTCATGATGCATTATTGGAGGGTTCCACTGGTAAGACTAATATAGCAATATGAAACAAAGAAGAAACAATATGAGTGTTAAACAAAGAAAAACAAATACAGTTTTGTTTGGGCTCAGAGATGTGGCCTACTTTGGTCTTTTCCAGACACATTACTTCAGTACAATCATTGCATGGGGCATTAGTCCTCATGCTAAAACACATTTTCCTTACTGAAGTTCTACGAACTGTTGCTGCTGTAGGAAAGAGGGAACATTATAAGAAGATCTTTCCTTTTCTTTATATTTATATTATAAAAATCCTCTAATTTAAAACTAAAATTATGAGTTTTATATTGAACATAGACTTTTATTCAGTTTCAGAATTATGGTTATGGATCGGGTAGACTTAAGTTAACTGTCTTTGACAAATTTTAATTATTAAGACACAACTAATTTGCAAATGTGCAATGTAGGCATATATGTTATGATGTTGTAGGCTGGTGAATGATGTGGCTAAGAGATGAATAGGACATGTTATGCTAGACCTTTTAATTTTTGTTGCAAGGATTATTAATTCAATGTATATAATGTATTTTCTATTCATTGTATATAATGTATTTTTCTCTATTATTTAACACTCTATTATAACCATTAGTTATTAACCATTTAGTTGTAAGAACTTACTAGATTAATCTCTTGTCTTTGGAACAGATTGGGTAGTTTGGATGGATAAAGTTGTCAGGTAACTTAGGATGAACAAGGAATTGGTGGAGGCATTTGCTTGGTCTTAAAATGACAGAAGTTTCTCTAGATCTTTGGTGTAAGATACATTTTTAAAATTTTGAGGCCATCTTTCAATATGTAGTTGAGTTTCTGTACGATGTGGTAGATTGGTAACAAGGGGTAAGCAATGAGAATTATTTTTGGTTTTGGGACTTCACTAAACAGGCTTGGATTTTAATGAGGTTGGTAGAAAAATCCTTATGGAAGGTACTGTCAAGTTGGATGTTATGTTTATCTAGGTTTCTAGGAGAGAACATTATTCGTTTGGTTTGTGACTACTGGGTGAGAGCGTTTTATGTGAATATTATTTTTAAGACCACCATCTTCCAATCCAATTTTAACAGGAAATAGGTTGCATTTGGAAGAAGTTATTCAAAATAAAATTCTTGGCAATAAATGAGCATTGATTAAAAGAAGGGTTGTGGAGTCTTAATAAGGTTTACTAGATTTTGTTATTAGAAATGCATTTTGTCGCCAAAATAGTTTACATGGAGCATCATCTATCCTTCTCAGATCAGATTTAAATTATGTAATAAGAAATTATCTTAGTGTTCTTTAATTAAGAATTAGTTTTTGGAGGCACTCTTTTTAGAGTTAATAGACATAAATACTATTGTTATATTCTTGTATAGAAACCTGATCATGATAATTTTAATATATTTTTCAATCAACTAGAAAGTCTACTAATGTTATTTAAAAATAAGTCAAAACTAAATATATTTACACCATGGATGACTTTGATACTGATGTTAGGGAAATTTGTAAAAAATGTAAGGCAATCCTTTTTAAGTTGTTAAACTAATTGCGTTTTTATGTTAACTTTAGAATACCCACAAAATAACTGTTCAATCGTATAAATTTATAAACAATGTAATAAAAGATTTGTACATTGAAGATCAGTTTAAATATCCTTTAGAATTAGGTTTGTCTAATCACAAGGCTCTTTTTGTGATCTAATCTATTCATTTTGAAATCTAAAATGGAAAAGGCAAAACAAAACAAATTAAAAAGAATTGCTTGTCCAAATAAAATACAGACGTTTATAGAGGATTTAAAGTCAACTGCACGGAACATACACACAAATCAAACTATTCTAGTTTTTCTTTTAAAAATTTAAGTTTTAATTTGAAAATCGTTTTCCTTTAAGAAATAAAGTTAAAAAAATCTATAAAAACTGTGTGAAAAAGAAATTTAATAACACAAGGTTTGAAAGTATCTAGTCCATTGATGCAAAAGAGTTACTGTGAAAATTACTATGCAGTTTCGTATCTGCTAATCCAACCAAAATCTTTCTTAAAAAATTAATTATAATTTAAAATAAATGCTCAAATCTTTTTAGGCATAAGATATTGGATGCAGCACAATATGGTTTCAGACCCAAACAGTACTATTCAAACAGTGGCAAAGTTTGTGAAAGGTATATGCTGAGCCTTAGACGTCGCAGAATGCCACTGCTATTTTCTGTGACTTGTGAAAGACTTGTGATTGTGTATCTCATGAAATCTATTAGCAAAAACTCGGTTGTTATAATTTTACTGATCAGGCTCTGAGGGTTTTAAATCATACTTGCTAAATCGAAAACAAAGAACAAAATTATCAAAAAGGAACTACATTTATCTCTGCCTGTGAAGAGATAAGAAATGGTGTCCCTCAGGATTCTATTCTTGGACCCCTACTCTTTTTCACTCATATAAATGACAACCACAAATATAAATTCTCAGCTTATATTATATGCTGTGAACACTACTATTATAAAAGATAATAACTTATAAAATCTTGTTGACACAACTAAAAATGCTATGTCTGACCTCAGTAAGTGGTTCTCAGCGAACGAGTTAAATCAAATAACATTAAAACTGAAATTATTAGAATTCCAAACACATCAAAATGAACAATCTAGTACTTTTCATTTTCCTTTTCATTTGGTTTGGAGCAGTTACACTGTTATACTGTGCAATAAATTGTTGATTTTGAAAAATGTGATTGACTTTAAGACCAGATTAATGATTTACTATGAAACTTTATGTGCTTTGATGCAGTACGGAATTCTACTGCATCTGGAAACTCAGAAAATATGATAAAATCTTCAAAATACAGAAAAAAAAAATCCTTAGATAGATGACATTCTCAAACAATCGAGACTCATATGCAATTATTTAAAAATGTCCTAATCTTTACCCTTTCCTCATTACATATCTTTCAATGTTTGTAGAGCGGCATTCAAATGTAATGTATCACAACCAACATTTTCATAATAATTCAACTAGGAATAAATCCAATGTTTGATACCCAATTCACAGACTTAAATTGGTGAACCGACTTCCACATTACACAGAAAATAAGCTCTATAATACTGTGCTCTTACTACTCCATCAATCAACTTTTGTTGGACAGTATTTAAATAATGGTACTTGTTTTAGCCTTTTGTAGCCATGCTATTATTGTAAAACATTTTTTTAACAATAAAGCGTTTGTATTTATTAATAATGGAGAAAAACTATATTGTCAATATTTGGAAAATTTATTTTCATAAACTGCTAAATATGGAAGAAGATGGCCAAGGAGAAAATGAAAAGAAATCAATTTTCATCATATGCAACCCAATTCAGAATACTTATAAGAAGCCTTAATAGTTTTAAGAAAAAATACACCCTCTGATAGTGATTGGATCACAGTATAGGTGTTGAGGGCAGGGGGGAGTGAAGTAATGAAATAGTTGCTTAACTCTAGATCGTAAGGAATAACATAATTTATGCTGTTCCATTAAAATCAATAAAACATATGTTTATTATCAAGCAATCACTACAAAGTCGATATCAATCGACGCAGAATGTTCTGTTCTATACATATCAGATTTTTAATAATTTTTTATGCCATTTTATAAATGTAGGAAATAAAATTAGAACATGAAACTCGAAACTCCTGTTCAATTCCCGTCCGACAGAGGTCTGGAGGGAGTAAAATTGCCGATGTTTGACATATCACTGAAGAATACCCAGAAGACAGAATAAGGCGTACTAAATGTCAGTGTGTAGAGACTGAAATACTCTATCCAACAAAGCCAATTTTATTCTCCAAGCTGCATTGTGTATTTTACAAAAAATGTTTTTATACCCTTGTTTACATGATTTCCCAAAAGCGAGGTAAGGCATAATTTATGCTGTTGATGAAATTTTAGCTAATAATTTATTTATTGAGATATAGAACTAAAACTAACTAAAAGAAATTAGCTAGACAGACAAGAGAGTTGTTGAGTTGATCAGTGCCGCTTCGAGCGAATTTTGTGAAGTAGGTTGCCAATCGTCACATGACAAGTTTTCACTATACTGGAAGAAGCAGAGCCCTTCGACAACTCGGCCAGAGTAGACATAGCCATTTTTACTTGTTGCGCTTCTGATTTTCTTTGCGAGTGTTTCGCTGTAAGTGTTATAAATTACTATTTGAATAAATAAAATTATATGTTGTGTTTAGTGTAGTCATAGTACAATGTGTTATTGTGGTTTTTAGTGTCTAAAATAATTAGAAATTGATACTTATGTAGGTACTAGCCTAAACATTATTTTTTATCCGATTTCATCAAACAACCTGTGTACGAATAGGGTATTAGTGTAGCCTACTTATAATAATCTTATAAAAAAATAGTATGTATTATTTCTGTACAATCTAAATAGATTGTTTATTTTATTTACGTGAAAACAATATGATGTAGTATGTTATTATATAGCACGAAAACAATATGATGTAGTGTGTTATTATATAGCACGAAAACCTTATTTATGGCACTACTGCTATAAATGTTTTATATTTCTATTCAGAAATATGTGTTATATCAAGTGTTCCTGTTCTAAAGATTCCAAAAATTATTTTATATTTTTTATAATATTTACAATATGTACTATTATTTTAGTGTCCTTTACACAATTGACCCATGCTGACTTATGGTGTTATAAGTTTTTTACTTTTTGGAATATTTTAATATATTTTACATTTTCTTGTATCTAATAGATTGTACTAACACAGTACATGTAGCAAAAAATTATAAAAAATTTAACTACCCCTTATTTTTAAATTGTTATGTAATTTTTCACTGAAATTTTTTGTTTCTGTGGTAAAATTTTTATTTTTCCCAATAAACTAAAAATATAAAAATATGTTTATGGGCACAAAATGATTATTTTTCCTAAACAACTTTTTCTTATCTATTCAATGGTGAATTTTTTTGAATTGTTACATGAACTATTTGATTACCTATAGTAATCATATTGTATCTTTGCACATTTTCTCATTTTTGCGTTTTATGTAAACAAACACTTAAAAAACCCCTATTACTTAAAGTGGTTTATATACCTGCATTCAAGTAATCCAAGTCGTTGCTTCTGCAACCGGTTTCAACTCATCATGAGAGTCATCTTCAGGCCGTACAAGGATGTAATAAAATGTGATCACTTCATATGAAGGTCGTCACGAACACATAACGAATAACGGACACTACGAATATACGAACACATAACAAAACACTTAAAAACGTTGACATTAATGAACAACTAAAAACGTCTAGACTACGCTCCAGCCCGGCAAGCGTCGCGAATTTTTAGTTGTTCATTAATGTCAACGTTTTTAAGTGTTTTGTCATGTGTTCGTATATTCGTAGTGTCCGTTATTCGTTATGTGTTCGTGACGACCTTCATATGAAGTGATCACATTTTATTACATCCTTGTACGGCCTGAAGATGACTCTCATGATGAGTTGAAACCGGTTGCAGAAGCAACGACTTGGATTACTTGAATGCAGGTATATAAACCACTTTAAGTATTGAACAGTGATCCGGAGGCTAATCCCCCAAAAATGAAACCCCTATTAGTTTATCTAAAATGTAACAACATATTATTACAGTGCACTAAATAATAAACGATTTGCCTATCTTGGAATTATTTATAAAATTTTTTTAGTGCTCCTAAGGAGTGTTATAAGTTATAATTTACGTTCAAAATTTTAAAAGTTTTTTCAATATTTTCATGACAGTAATTATTTACTAATTCTTTTTGTAAGTGTTGATGGTAGTATGTAAAAGTACAGTTCTTGAAAAGAAAAACGATATAACATTTAAATTTCGAGCATATTTAGTATTTTTTATGATTTTTACAAAAAAAGCTTGCGCAGCGCCGAAAAAGGGACCTAGCAGTAGGAAGCATACATTGGTTCACCTGATGCTCACGATCTAGGGTTAAGCTTATATTATATACATGGAGGAAAGAAGCCATGCTAAAAGATTGGAAGGAAGCAGTAATTGTCACATTGCATAGAAAAGATCCAAATAACTATCAAGGAATCTCACTGCTGAACTTGTTGTACAAACTCTTCAGTAAAATTATACAAATAAAACTTGAAGAAAATCAAGGATATGATAGGAAAACACCGGGTTAGCTTTCAAAGAGGCAGGTCAACAACAAAGACTTCTACACATTATTTACAGATTTAAGCAAAGCATATGACTGAATAGAGATGCATTTTATTATAGAATGGGAAGTATGGAATACTGAAGAAGTTAGCAAGTTTAGTCAAAATACGAGGGTCGTCCAGAAAATACGTTTTGGTATAACAAATTAAAAAAGAAACACAGAACTTTATTTACATTCTCACAGTAACCTAGCCTACTTCTCAATGTAGGCCTTTGTTGTCAAGGCATTTTACAGAGGAATCAGTTTTTCAATGCAGGTGTTATACTCTTCAGCCGCCAAAGATCTGAGCCAGGATGTCACTTCTTCTTTCAGTTCTTCATCGTTTCCAAACTTCTTCCCATCCAAGAATGTTTTCAGTTTCGGGAACATATGGTAATCTGAAGGTGCGAGGTCTGGACTATAGGGAGGTTGTCCAAAAATTTCCCACTTTAGACCTTGAAGTTCTTGCTGGGTTCGTACCGATGCATGGAGCCGAGCATTGCCGTGGATCAAAAACACTTTTTTTGACAACATGCCACGTCTTTTGTTCTGTGTTGCACGTCTGAGTCTTTGAAGGGTTTCGCAATAGGCTTCTGAATTTATTGTTTCTCCCCTTGGCAAAAACTCGACATGGATTAAACCTTTGAGGTCCCAAAAAAACAGTTGCCATCAATTTTCTTGTGTTCCGATTTTATTTTTCTTTTATGGGTTTTGAGGGCGAGTTTGAATGATGCCACCCCATGGATTCTCGCTTTGTTTCCGGAGTTTTGAACGAACCCAAGTTTCATCTCCGGTCACAATACGATCGAGAAATTGTTCACCATCACTATCATATCAGGAAAGAAGTTCAAGGGCTGCTACCATTCGTTTAGTCTTGTAGACTTCTGTTAGAAACTTTGGAACCCACTGAGAGCACATTTCTGTATACCCAAGATGATCAGTCACAATTTCATGTAAGAGGGATCGAGAAACGTCTGGAATAGCGTCTTTAAAGTGGTTAAAGTGAATCGCCGGTTTTCCTTAATTTTGTCGTCAACTTTTTTCTTCAATTCCTCAGTCACAAGTGATGGCCTCTCAATCGGTTCTTCATTGTACACATTGATTCTTCCTTGGTTGAACATAATGCACAATTTCCTCACTGAAGATTTGTTCATTACATTCTCACCATACAGTGTTTATTTGCCTATAAATTTTGATAGGCCAAACATTTCGAGCATTCAAAAACCGAATGACACTGCGCACTTTGCATTTGGAGGGATTTTCAATGGGCGCCACCATTTTGAAAGTTTACAGAGCAAAGAAGCGTGACCGCACAGGAACGAAACTCGGCTCACACTGACCGGACAGCCAGAGGTAACTAGCATAAACGCAGTCGCAGTGGTGGGGGATCGGCGCCTCACGTGATGCACAATCGTCTTTATTTTCTGGACGACCCTCGTAAGCTTAAAAGGATCCGAGTGTAAAGTGAAGATTGAAAAAGAATGATAAACAAGTTTTGAGGTAAGTGTAGGAATAAGAAAAGAGAACAGTCTCCCACCAAGATTGCTCAATTCCTCAATAGAAGAAGCTTTGAAACAAACCAAGGAAACTCTTTTAGGAATAAAATAGAAAAAGAGATGCCACTGTAAGTATTTATGGATGACATATTAATAGTTGCAGAATCAAAGGCCAACTTGAAGGACATGGCAAAGATATTAATAGGTGGAATAAGAGCAGTGAGACTCAAGGTAAAAGAGACTAAAACAAAACTGGTTCATTTTGGGAGAAATGATGATGAATACCAAGTTCTGAAGATTATGAACAATAAGTTTGAACTGATGCACCTAAACATATTATATTGCATCACCACAAGTCATCTCCCTTCCCTTTTCCTCTGGCCAGATGCCAGGTAGGCTATGACAGTGTGTATACACAACCTATTGAGAAAAACTGCTCAGCATTTCGGAAGAGTTAAAAGATTAATGTTACAATGTTTTAAAGGCAGCATTGTTCTTTGTTGAAACAAGAACAGTATCTGTTGAGCATTCAAGATTTTTTTAGTAATGATTTTAGCAATTTAAAGAAGAGATTATAAATAACTGTTCTTCAGTGTCATATGGTACATATACGCCAAAATACATTCAACAATTTTTAAATTTTATTTTGGAACACTATCAGTTAATATTTGTGTGGTTAGTGGGATTGTTGAGGAAATAATAAAGAAACGATTCGGCAGGTTTTAATTTGATCAAATATGCTAACTAAGGACCTTACAACCCAGCATAATGTAATGGTGGTTAAGTTGTCCGTGTCTAGACCGAGATATCAACCCTATTAACATCCCTACACCCTACACAATACAACCCTACAACCCTACACAATATCTGTTTTGTACTAGACCCAACCTTTTCTGTTTTTAAAAGTGAAATCTGAACTGACAGAAGCATGAGTTGGAAGAACTGAAATAGCAAAAAATTTTAATTTGGAACATGAATTCAAACATTGCTTCGACTGGTGGAGAATTTATATAGGATTTGTAAATGAGTTATATTAATTTAGTCTAATGTGTTTTTGTGAAAATCAAAACCAAAAAACTGAGCAAGCCTGTTCTCAATGGAATGAACATAAAGAATGCATCAACCTCACCACACACATCATTGGACTTTTCAAGACTGAAGGTTTTGTAAAATCTCATATCTATGCTACAGGAGATTACAGTTTATTTTGTGCTATTTTCCATCTGTAAACTCAAGGTGGGAGTCATAAATAGAGTTTTTATAGTAAGTGTGTATCTGAGGACCGTTGTTTATTTTGTGCTGTTTTCCATCTGTAAACTCAAGGTGGGAGTCATAAATCGAGTTTTTACAGTAAGTGTGTATCTGAGGACCATTGTTTATTTTGTGCTGTTTTCCATCTGTAAACTCAAGGTGGGAGTCATAAATCGAGTTTTTACAGTAAGTGTGTATCTGAGGACCGTTGTTTATTTTGTGCTGTTTTCCATCTGTAAACTCAAGGTGGGAGTCATAAATCGAGTTTTTACAGTAAGTGTGTATCTGAGGACCATTGTTTATTTTGTGCTGTTTTCCATCTGTAAACTCAAGGTGGGAGTCATAAATCGAGTTTTTACAGTAAGTGTGTATCTGAGGACCGTTGTTTATTTTGTGCTGTTTTCCATCTGTAAACTCAAGGTAGGAGTCATAAATTGAGTTTTTACAGTAAGTGTGTATCCGAGGACCGTTGTTTATTTTAATCACTTCTAATAGCTTCTGGGCCCTACAAATCATCATGGATCTAAAATATATCTTCCTTATGTCTAATGAACAAAAAAAATAACATCATTTAAGTTAAATTCTTAATTTTTATATGTTGTAGTTTTAAAGGCTCAGTAGATTTTTTTATATGTTTAAGAAAATGAATGAAAACATTAGAGCAACTATTAAGTTTAAGTTGAGCTATTTTCCCAGCTATGAATTTCCTCATAAAAGTTGGGGATTTTTAATCTGTGTAAACTGAAAATGTACAGAAAATGTTTTGTTACACTCTGTATACAAATAATTGCTATTATTCAACTCACCCTCTTCTTGCCGGAGTTATTTGGCCTTGAAACCCTGTACTCGGACAAGTCATCATCGGAGAGTTGAAGCCATTCTTTGATAGTGTTTCCAGGCTTTCTTGCTTTGGCGAGGCCGTCAAGTCGATCTACAACAGATGAAGAATTTTTTTAGAAACAAAAACAGAATAATTGGAAAAAAGACAAGAACCAACCTGATATAGAGCTTTAGTGCAAGGTCTTAGAGAGTGGTAAAGGCAAGTATTTATTTATTTACATGTTCTTTAAATTATTATTTTAAGATTTTAAAGGAAACCATGACTTCAAACAATTGTAATATGTCCAAGAATTGAAAGTAAAATTTTGTATTTATTACTGCTTGTTCATTCATTAAATAATATTTGTATTATTATTATTATTGCCTGCTCTAAAAAAATATAAATTTTATTTCTATCATTGAATTACAACAATTAAATCCCTCCAAACACAAGTAAAAGTACCTGGATACTCCAAGAAACATATACATAAAATGATGCATAAATCTATGGTTGCATAAAGTCTAGTTTAATTCAACAAACAATCAAAGAAATTATCATTTATATATATATATATATATATATATATATATATATATATATATATATATATATAAATTTTTATTTTGAGACATATTAAAATAAATTTTTAAAATATTTTTCTTCAGATTAATATGTTTAACTACATTGAGTTATATAATTTAAAACAATAAACCATTTTAACTTTTCTCCAACAATCAACGAAAACTGTCATCTGAATCATCTGAAACTTGTTTTCTTTGCAATGATTTTTTTACAATAAGATCTGTAACTTTAGTAATTTAAATATTTTTAAAACAGAGCAATATATCAGGTTATCGATTTGTTGTGTACTTCAAAATGGCTGTAAAATATGAATTATTTATACTGTATTAGTGTCAATGTCAAAGTAGGTATTGATATCAACTCACCTAGTTTATCTCCGGAGAACTCGTCGCTGTCCCACTTGCTCTTAAGGTGAACTGCAAAACCCTGTGGCAACACACTGCATGTTTTACATGACAAAGACAACCCTAGCCGCCTGCACCGCTCATAACACCACAGGGTTTTACAAACTCATTGGTCAAAGAATCAAATAATCTCACAGAGAGGACACTTTTAATGAGGAATATATCAAGAGAACCACAAAAAATGAAGTGAATCGATTATGAACTGATTTGATAAACAATGATACATATTAACATTCAGGGATCTAACACCTATAAAATATGAAATGTGTCAGAAGATCAAAATAACCTTCAAGTTACCATCCAGATATTGAAATAAAATTAAAATAACATTTAAGATATTTAAAAGATTTCACATATTGTTTCTTTATGATAAAACCAAACTGATTACAGACTTCATAAAAAAACTGCAATCATGTTGTCACCGTTTCTAACTATACAAAGCAAAAGATCGTGTGGAGTTTTAATGAAGAACATTTTCTCAGATAGTAACAACAACCTGTGGATGGTAGCTATCACAGAATGGTTATGTATCTTGAAAACCAAAATCAACCCCAATTTTTAAGTGAATTTGACACCTTGACAATCTTTCCATAAAAATGACATTACTAACTGAGAAGCAAAGGCAATTAATGCAAATTCTTTATAATGTTATCAAAGAAATATTCTGGTAAAATCAATATTAAATAATAAAAACAATTATACATTTTTATAATAAAACAAATAATTATGAAAAAAATAAAGAATTGATTACAACAAAAACAACAAAAAAATTTACAACTACATTTTAACAAAAAAAAATATAAATTAAAATGTAACTACCAAATTGCTTTTTTTTAAATATTTATGGAAATGACTTAAGACCTTGTCAAATCAATCATTTATGTTTGTGCATATATATATATGATTTATAAATTAATAATATCCATAGATACAAAAGAAGGCTACATACTTCATTCTTCGGAAATTTTTAGTAAGCTTAAATTGTTGTCATTACAGCATTGGACTACAACAACGCAAGTAACCAACAAAATAACCATACAATTAAAAAAAAAACTTAACAGGAAAATAAATAAAATGTTTAAATTAAACCAACAAGCCATCATCAAAGGCTTTTATTACGAAACTAACATACCAAGCAGCATATATTTTAACAATCTACAAAACATTTTAGAAAAAAACCAACCTGGAGAGATCTATAGCTCTAAGAGATACTCCCACAGAAACAACTTTTAATTGCTCAAGAAGCCTAAAGAGTCATCTAAACACCTCTGACATCATTTCTCAAACAAATCCCTTACAACAAAAATGTTTAAGTATTTCACAAATTATTGAAGAAAGCAAAGAAATAAGATTTCAACAGAATATCTTTTTTACTTTGACCACTGTAACAGTAGTCACTAGGGAAGAAAACTATATAATGAATTATCTTTCTAAAGACAGATGAATCAACTTTATTGTTTAATAAATGATACAAATGACATTCATGCCTAAAAAACATGTGAAAACAGTCCAGTTTGTTTTTATTAGAAATAAAAATTGTCACATATTTCAATAAATCAAAATTATTGCTAGATTGGACTAGCCCAAGACCAGGAATCATATTTATTGTATTTTACTTTTTTATGTGAAACTTGATCAATTTCAGAGTAAATCTTGCATTTACAATTCGTCTTGAGTCCAACTATTTCACTTTTATCCGAAAGCTGCTACCAAAAAAATAAGTAATAGAACTCAAGTTCAGTTCCCATTAAGTTCAATTGGTATGTTGATGAGAAATCAGTATAGAAAACTAAAGAATGATCCGTGGAAGTTATTATTAGAAGCGAGTGTTGTTCAGCAGATGATTACAAACAGAAACAAATCACAGAGCAGTGAATGAGTAACAATGTTAAACAGATACGTTTCTGTTAGCCAATAATATACAGGGCAATATATTTGCTTAAAAACAACATGTTACTCCATTTGGCTGATGAAAAGCAGTTACAATTTGCAAAACAAACAAATTCCTTTACGCCAATATAGAAACTACTAACACATCTAAAATACATTTGCATATATATTAGAACAAAAAAAACCACATCATACATTTTTGTTTAAATTGTATTTTTTCAGTGGTGACATAGATAGCAGACGATAATGCTGTAAACATGGCTATGTAATCAGCCAGTCTTGTTTTTATTGTGTTTAATGGTATTTTTTAAGTATTCTTGAAGTTTTAATATTTGGAAGCTAACAAATCAATCCATAAATAAATAAAACAAAATTAAAATGTCTGTTATATTATGAATAAAGGCTCGATTTCTTTTTAGGAAAATAAAAAATTGGAAGAACATCAGTTTTTGGCATATCACTACTTGTAAAACAATTTTAAAATGACAGGCAATAAAAAAAATTTAATAAGTAATAGAAAATTTTAGTATATCAATTAAAATAGTTATGTCATAACTGAATTTTACATAATTTTCCATGCAGAGCTTGTCAAATGAATGAAAGAATATATTAATTAAAAATTAATGGCGAGAACTGCTATGAACTCCAGCTGAAACATGTTAAAAGCAATGTTTAAAAATGACAAGACACAAGAAGTAACACTAATGTATGATTATATCTTATAAATAAACAGTAAACTTCACATAAAATAAAACCATAACGTAACACTAAATTTATTACATACTGTATTTACCCATGTCTAAGACTTGTGCTTCTTCAAACCTCCAAAACTCACAAGAATGTCAACTAACCAACATCTAAAAGACTACATTTGGTGTCCGTAACATCAATCGAGATGATGTTCCCAGTGCTTTCGAGTAAAACTAATTCTAAGATACAGAAATCACAATTTAAGATGATTGCACTCAAACATATGCCCAACCATGAATTAGGTTGAACATAAGAATAAAATTTGTTTATTATTGATAGAATAAGATCTTAAAACATAACAATATTTCAATTTAAATTGAATACACACACATAGCAGATATCAACATCTTGCTAATACCAATAAATGTATGCAATACAAGCAACATTTTAAAACTATAATCTACTAGGTAAAATTATAAATTGGTCTTGATTGGTTGTCCTCAATAAATGTTGTTAGATATCCCTTACTTCAGATATGTTTTATTCTAATTTGGATATAGCAAATCACAACTATACTTCACAAGCTTGTCGAGATGTATTATCCAAGTAATAAAATAATTTGCGTCCACTCTATTAACTGTTCATTGATCAAACATACAAAAAACGCTGTATGGAATAACTATAGGTGACACATTCGCTGGAGGTAACTGGAGTCTTGGTCATACCGTTAGCAACTTAAAAGCTTATGATTCGACCATTGATATCTTAATACATTTTTATAACGTGAGAAATTATTTAAATAAGTCCAGAAAATTGGTCATACTCGTAACTTTTGGATGACAATTATCAGTGTCAGTGATATCAGGAGAAATATAAACAAATAAGGTTATTCATTTCATTTATTTGTTTTTCATCACGTGTGAATGCGGGCTCAGTTGTAAGGGTGATTGAAGACAGTATAAGGTAGACAGAATCACCGATTCACCATCAATAACAGATGCCTTATGATGGTTAACTTAAATATTTTTCTTATAATAAATCCTGTTAAAATCAATTCTAGTATCTTCTTACAACAATGGCTAATGTCTTAAATCAATCGACTATTTTAATGATCACTGTAATTCTGCGGTAATACACTGAAAAAGTGACAAACCCAACTAACACGAAGTAGAGGATTTAATAATAAGACACGTAAAGGCAATACAGATAAAATAACGATACAAATGCTGGCTGTGAAATAAGTAATAGTCATTCAATGTACACAAATAAAATGTAAGCAGCCAAGTGGGCCTAGCCTTGTAGTTACACTTATCACATAATTAATTACTCATGTTGTGCTACGAAACACTTTCACTCAGTTCACTGATATATGTTTTGTTTGTTTGTTTGATAAATATAAATATAAAAAACAAACCAGTAAACTATACTATCTCCCATATTGCACACGCTCCAACATATACTCACAATCGATAACTATAGTTTAAAACCAGGATGCAGTGACTTGATATTTAATGAGTGTTTCAATAACGGTTTAGTAACTACATACGTTAACCAAAAGAGGATTATTCAAATAATGTCTGATGTTGCAATCTTGAAAAACTGCAGACCCCTTTTTATCATACTATACAATATTTACAAATATTGCCAACCCATACATGTACAATATTTTGCTCTTCGCAAAATCTAATCTACATTTTGTCACCACGCAAGAATACACCAACACAACTGGAAAATCAGAAATTGATATCCCCCAACAGAGATTTAGCATAGCTATTCTAGAGTTTAAAAAATGATAATCCATTATAATTTCTTCATTGAAAATCCGATTTCAGGAATTTTTGGATACACCCACTATTAATCTTTAAGTCAGTCAATTAGACTAACTATTCAAATCTCATCTATTTAAATTGCATAGTTAGTTTCAAGTTATGATAATTTTGATAGATCCTCATGCGGCCAATATCATGTAAATGATCAATAGTTAATAATAATTAATTAATAAATGACCCTTTCTGAGCATAAATAGAATTTGATTCGTGACAAAATAACATGACATCTAAACTCATCCTACAGTTATGTAACCATTCATATTCACCTTAAAATATGCATAAGCTATGTTATCGTCTCATATCTGAGTGATATGAGACCCCCATCCCAAAATCCCAAAATGATGTGTCATCAAGCTATTTTTTTTTTTATTCCTGACACAACTGTTTTTTTGACGTCGCATTGCTGGTTGTTAATTCACTTGCTGTGAAACTTAAACTAAACTAAACCGATCCTCAAAAAACAAAAAATAATTAATTTAATTGGTCGGTAGTATAGTTGTTAACATAAGTTGACCAATTAACATTCTTAGTTCGATGCAATCAGAGTCACAACAAATTTTGGAAGGGATCAGCTGAAACACTTGCCGTTGACTTGCCACTGGACTTTTGATTAATGATTTACTGCTACTTTTACCATGAATAATATTTTTATTGTATGACTATTATATGTTTTTATCTAGTTTATATAATGACAATGTCGACTGCTTACAAACGCTAAAAGACAATCAAGTTTTGAATTTGAACTCAAATTTATCACAAAAACTACATTCACCCATCCACACTTATCACATTCATTCAAAATCCATGTTCGCCCAAAACTTGACAATCGATGCCTTAAGAATAAATAAACATTTAAAAAAAAGCATGATGTCTTGAACTAGGATAACAATGTCACCAATTAATATGTTAAGAATAAACTAAAAAGTTTTTATCAATTAAATTCTTTCAATAAAGTAATTCATTTATAACAAATATATCACCTAAGCCATCTGTCTAAAATAAATTACAGCTCCTAACTAAGAGCAGATAACTTCAGAATCAGAATATCGTTATTTACAAAATCATAAAGAAATGTAATGGCATCAAAGGTACAAAACTTCAATCCATTTCCCACATCTCTCTTAATTTCCATAATTTCTGCAAGGAAATCATCGTAGTAATAAGCAAAGTAGGTAAGATAACATATAAAGATGATAATATTTTTATCCATTTCAACATGCTGCAAATGGATATTGAAATCTAGTGATGGTAAGAATTAAGAGCTAGTATATAACTGTACGTGAGCGTGTAAAAGACCACAACGTGCTGACGATGATATGAGTAACACCAGTGTAGTTAAACTTGTATAATTATGAGCATCTATAGGAACAAGTTTGCTAGTATTATTATAAAACTAAAATTATTCTTGTAATAACTTCATTATACTCACACATTACATGATCTTGAGTCATTACATGAGTACCATAACTCAAAACAATGAATGCTGAGGCTAGATATTCCACAAGAATTTTTGTGACTGTTAACCCTTAAAGCGCTGAGTAATTGTTTGTAATTTTTCAATTAATGCTCCGTTTTTTTATATCTATATAATTTTTGTTTTCCCTAAAGCTATATTTTTTCTATTTTAACCGGTTTATTGCAAGATTGAAAAAATAAACATAACTATGAGATACATATTTTATATTTTTATTCATGAAAATCAAAATCGTCCGGATTAGTTATTGTGAAAATATTTACAATCCTACATAATACAACTAGACTATGTAACAATAAAATAAAATTATTTATAACTTAAATAAATGAAACTGGAAAAAATATAAAATAAAAGGCAAATTATGAAAGTTGTTTACTCAAACAAGGTTAGTTTTACATTTGGAACACACAACAAACGACTATAGGTCTGTCTTCACTTTTCCGCATATAACGTGTCTTCGAGCGCTAGCGGTAACTTTGAAAATGGCAGTGATTAATAAAAACATCAAATGTATTTCAGTTATTGCCTAGTAACCTGTTCATATGATTCATAACCGAATAACAACCTAAAAAAACCTAAAAATGTGTTGACTTTGAACCGTAGAGCTCGCTGCTGCATATTTAATTTAATCTAAGTTTATAAATATCGACTAGCGTAAATATAAGGATACCGCGTTATGGACAATTGTACACACGCGCATATATTCAGATTCCTTGTTTTAAGGGTTAAATTACAACATATATTTTTAACTCCCAAATGCTACTGTTTGTCAACTGTTGCACTACTGGTTCTCAATTATATTATGGTGCTGCAGTATTAGTAATTAGTAATCAGAGCAAGCAAGACGTCTTTAGACAAATTAACATTTTTATTTATCTCAACATGTTGGAAATCGTTAACTGACTATTGTCTACGAAAACTCATGACTTGTATGTAATAGTGAGTGTGGCCACAATGACTATTGGTAACAATCTGTGTATTTTATTTTGAATACTGGCATAAACAGAGAAGGAAAACTAAAATTAAAAATAATCTACAAGTTATTAGAAAATATTTTAGGTTTTGGGTAGCTACAAGAAACTTACTGATTGAAGAAAATGAATTATATAAGCGTTTTCAAATAAACTTGTATGCGCCAAACAACTGTTGAAAAAATAATCAATATTTCAATTAAGGGTGTTTGTCCAACCGGCCCAGTTCGACGTTGGATGAAGTTTAGTTCAACGTTTTGCTGTCACTGTCGCCACCAGTAGAAAAAGGAATGCCTTGCTGGGGGAATGGGAGAGTTAACAGCACTCTTGCTGCATGTCCGAAGCACAAACGTGAATAGCTTCCAAATTTATCGTAAACTTTATCACTAAAGATTTTATGTATTATTAATTTGCGTTTTTGGCCAAAGATAATTGTATAAATTTCAACTCGAAATTTGTACAGAAGTAATTTATAAAATAATTATTGGTTACACTAATAAAAAATATTCTTTTTATTATTAGTTTAAATTTACTCTAGGTTAGTTAGTACCATTTGTCCACTATACAGTACACTCTTGATACTCCGACATTTACTAGTCCGACACGCTTGGTAGTCCGACGCCATATCAGATGACGTACTGTACACTTAATACTGTATGTAATAAACCTTACTGTGTTACTGTACAAATGTTGTATAATTTCTTTGCTTACATTTATTCAATTGTGTTGTCAGTCTCATTTTATCACGGCTGATAGTGCGGAATTTCTAAGAAGGGTGTACGTAGTGCATTCAGTTTATCTTAGAAATCATAATTCTCGTGAATTACAATGGAAATTTGGTAATCCGACGTTTTTGTTAATCCGACACACTGTCGGTCCCTTAACTGTCGGATTATCAAGATTAAACTGTTTTCTCAAAATTTAAATAAAATAAATCACACAGTTTATTATTGAGTTAGGAACCAAGAAAAGGCAAATTAGCCACTTTAAGTAACCATATATCCATTAAAAAAAATTTTTTTTTATTTTTTCCCTCAACACACTTATTACTTGTAATAAGTCAGTTTTATTAAAAAAATATCAAAAATAATTTACGATCAAACGCTATTAAATCAATAACCTGTCTTGTTTATATTGGATCATACACTGAATTATATATATACAGTATTGTGCGAATTAATGGAATCACTGTGAAATTTTTCAATATTCACAGTTGGCAACACTACCTACACAGTTGACAGCTGACCAAGCATTGAAAACATAACCTTACTTTTCTCTGCCTTTAGTTTGAGTGTGTTTTAAGTCATTTCTTACCAAGCTTGTGTTGTTTTTGGGTTTTTTGTACTATTTTGTGTTGTTTTTGGTAACTAGTGAGTTTGTTTTAGTTTTATTCCAACATGGATATTACGCCTAGGAAGCGTGAAAAGATTGTTACGTTGAGTGAACACACTACTATGTCACAAAGAGAGATTGCTAGAAGGTGTGGAGTGAGTCAGGGGGTAGTAAGCAAAATTGTGAAGCGTAAACGAGAAACGGGATCAGTGGATGTGAAAAGGTTAGGAAAATATGGAAGAAAGAGAAAAACAACACCAGCAGATGATAGATTTTTACTTCGAAAGAGCAAATTGGACCCAAGAAAATCAAGCCAAGACCTACAACAAGATCTAGCAGCATCAGGTATAGTGATTCATGACTCAACTGTTCGTAAAAGACTTTTGGAGAGTGGTAGAAGGGCAATTCGTCCACAGAAAAAACAGCTTCTAACTGAACGAATGAAGAAACAAAGGCTACTGTGGGCCAAAAAATACTCTAATTGGACTGTAGGCGACTGGAAAAAAGTCCTATATACAGATGAAACCCACTTTATAGTTCAGGGACAGCGGTCGAAATTCGTCAGGAAGTCTGACAATGAAAAGCTTACACCATCTCATATTGATCAAACCGTAAAACATCCAGTCAAGAAAATGTTTTGGGGATGTTTTTCATACATGGGGGTTGGATCTTTGGTGCCAATTGAAGGCATGATGAACAGCCAAAAATACAAATCCATGTTGGAAAAGTGTTTGGACAAACAACTCCAAAAATGTCAACCCCAAGGAGGAGCGATTCTTCAACAGGACTCTGCTCCCTGTCACAAATCAAAGGAAATGATGGCATTTTTCAAAAATAAGAAGATTAATGTTTTAGATTGGCCCGGTAATTCGCCCGACCTCAACCCCATTGAAAATTTATGGGCCATTTGCAAAGCTAGACTGCGAAAAATTGACTGTACCACTAAAATAAAAAATGATAGAAGCGGTCATTCAGGTTTGGTATCGAGATGAAAGGATATCTGACAACTGCCAGAAACTCATAGAATCTATGCCAAAACGGGTAAAAGCATTAATTGCTGCCAAAGGGGGACATATTTCCTACTGAATGCTGTAAGTTTACCTTTATAGTTTTGTCGAAATATAATTTTTTACTAAATAAACTGTTTTTTCATTAAAACAGCCTATGATTCCATTAATTCGCACAATACTGTATATATATATATATATATGTATATATATATATACTGTATATATATATATATATATATATATATATATATATATACAGTAGAACTTGGATAATTCGAACCTGAAGGGACCAATGCGAAAATTCGAATTATCCAATACTTCAAATTAACCAAGTTGTATTTTTTATGTAACTTTCATGATCCTAAAAGGCTTAAAATAATACCCACAAATTACTTGTTTAATATAAAATTTAATGTATTCATTTAAAGTTCACTACAGTATTTTAAGGCTGATATCCAGTTGCACCGGCGGTCAAAGGAATTTCCATGGGTCAAAACATTCCTCCGTCCGAAAAGTGTCCAGATGCACCGGTGGTCAAAATCTACCCACCTCACTTATCCCCGCTGCAAATTCCTTCGACCGCCGGAGCCGGTGCAATTGGAAGGCCCCTTCCTTCCCCACCCCACTACATTTCTTCAAACATAGTTTATAAGTGTTTAACAATTTGTCTAACCTAACAATGTCTAACCTAACCTAACCTAACCTAACCTAACCTAAGGGTGTGGAATTTGGCACGGTCAGCTTGGGGTTACTGTACTAGGAATCCGGCCTGGTTGGACTTTCCCGGCTCATGTCATAAACAAGGGCCTCTGGTGCAATTGGAACACCCCCCAAAAGGGGCTCCGGTGCATCTGGACACATCAGTTTGGGGCCGATCCCTGACCCCGGTGCAATTGGAAATCTCCCGTATTTTAACATAACTATAGAGGCATACAGTATGTAAAAATTACAATAATGAAGGTTTAATGATCGCAACATAATGACGGGGCGCGCCAAGGGGAGGGGAAGAGACGGATTAGGATTTCTCAGAAGGTGATTGCCTGCCGACACACTGACCAAACAATGTAAACCTCAAACGGAACCTTGTTTACAGCACATTAGTCAATGTTTCACTTTTACCGTTGATGTAAAAACTTCGAATTAAAGAGATTTAACTTCGAATTATCCATGATTATTTTACATTGGTAATATTACAATGTTCAAGGGACCAACCCAAAACTTCGAATTAAAGGAAATTTCGAATTAAAGAAGTTCTAATTATCCAAGTTCTACTGTATATATACACATAGTTTTTTCCTTAAAATAAAAAGTTCAGGCTTTCATAAAGAATGATACTATATGACTCTTTAAGGGTTTTGTGTTTTGTAAACTTGCAATTTGAAGCCAAGACAAAAAGTAATTGTCAGTTTATAGCTCTTTAACTAACCGGTACACCTAACTTTAAGTTTTTTTCTTTATGTTTACGTTTATTTGATCCACCCCTGCAAGAATGCAATTTTTAAGGCAAGAAACAAGTCCGGTGAAACGTTCAATGTCAACTTGGAGAAGTTTACTGTGATAATGCAATGAGCAAAAAGGAGGGGTAAATTGGTCAAAGAATTTAAAGTTGGCTGTGAAATATTCAACTGAAGATCGCTCAGTCTGACCAATTGTAATCAAAATAAATTTTGTACATGAAAATTCATGAGGACTGATGATTGATGATAACCACTTAGTCCCTTAGATTTCCTCAGTATCCAGGTCTATAATGTAAAAACTTGTATCTGGAAATCTAAATTTCATAAATGTTGCCATCAATGGATATCCCAAACTCTTTACAAAGAATGTAGGATGAGTTTGGATATCCTTAGATCTAAGGGATCACAAATGGCCGAAATGAGCAGTCGTTAGGTCATGAAAATCTTGTTTAGCCCATTGCGGATCACTGACGAGCTCAGCTCGCATGCAGTGACTGGGCCTAGCGGCACAATTACGAGGTCAGCTCGCATAAGCAATGTACTTTTACCTCAAAATAGTTACAATAGACTGTACTAGGTTGAGTAAGCATTGCTGGTAATTCATCAACTGGTAATTTTTTTAAACGGGTTTTGTTTATAAAAACTTTCATAAATATCCTATAGATTGCAGTAGCAGAATCAGTTTATATTTTGTTCAGTAATATAATACTGTGTTAGATTAAATATAGTGTGTTTCTGTCCACGTCGATGCACCGATATAGCAAGTGACATTGAGGTTAGTGAAACAGACACAGAGGACTGAGAGTAAGCCGTTGTCGCCAAGCCTAGTCTATTCGATGACACAGCATGACTCTATTCGATGACGTTATCTCTGCATGCGCTATATTTTGATTATGTCAAACATCGTCCCCATCACCCTATTACCTTGCTCGCCACTTATTGCCACTGCTGGTACCCCAGCAGGCCACTTTTACATCTAAGCAATTACCTGCAGTTTTATTGCAGCACGCTGTTACTGTTCTGCCGGTGCGCAAATTCGTACCCGCTGGGGAACACGCTTCTGAATAAATCAATCCACAATGGGTCGATCAAGCTTGTACTTACAGGAATGATTATTTTTGGCATTTTAAGCATGAATGTCAATATTTTTGGTTTCATAAAAGCCACAAATAACAAAACAACACAACATTCATCTTCTTGTAAATATTATATTGTCAAACCCATTGTTCTGACGTTTACTTTGCTTTTGAAGGTGGGTAGCCTGTCTAGAAGAAAGATAAGTGGTCAAAATGAGAAAGCCTGCAGTGGAAAATAACGTAGACAGATGTTTAATAATGGATCCAGTAGATAGTATTGTACATGGATAACATGTATTAAGAAACAAATAAATGTTTGTTTGATTTTTATTTAAAGGAAAACTTAGTTGAATTTCCTGCAATGTTGTTATTACCATATAGTGTAATAAAATGTCTTACTGTGGCCAAGTATAAAAATACTATACAGGTTTTCTGTTTCCGTGTTTTTAATAACCATTTATTACCAGCTGGTTGACTAATATACAATGCTTTTGTAAATTCATTATGTGATTAAAAGGAACTTGAACATTTTTCTCATTAAGATTTCTTCATGTTATTACTATTAATATTATTTGGTTTTTTATCTCCGCTGTGAAAGTATTAAAACTAAGGCTCCAATACTGAATTATTCTTTTGGACTATATTATTTAATTGATAAGAACTAATAATTTTAAATGTAGTTTGGCTAAGACACTTTGTAAGCTACGACTATGGCTTTAAGATTAACCTGTTAACGAGTGAAGCAAAATGATCCCAAACGAGTACGGACGTCTTTGGACGTCTGTGCCCAAATGAGTATGGTCGTCTTTAGACGTCCCTAATATTTATTTTAAATTTCAGCTATAATTAAATGTCGATGTAAGTGTATGAACTTCCATATGATACCCGCATCCTATTGGCCACCAATTGGACTACAGCTGTACTTTAGTCAGCTGATAGATGACGCTTCAATGCCAGCTGTAGTGTTTCCCTCGCATTTTCGTTGCGCGCCAAATCTGTTTCTCCTCGTGTCTAACCTTATTGCGTTCTGCTATATTTACGTTTCGTTCATGTATAGTAGGCCTAATTACATTTGGTATTTTGCCAGTGTGATATTTTGTTTATTGTATTTTGTTACAAAGTAGTTGTATTTAGTTATTTTCAGCGTTGTACAGTAAAATAGGCCTGTATATTTTCTTTTCCGTGTTGTATTGTAAATATGTTAAAAAGTTTGTCAGTGTTGTACAGTAATTAGTTAATTTTATTCATCAGTGACTTATTTATTACAATGGACTCTAACAAGCGATATTTAGATCGAAGTGATGATATTGCACGCCCTGTGAGTGGTGACAAGCAGGCGCTCCGTCTGTCTGGCCGCCATTTCATGTGACCACTCCCAATGAGAGAGGGTGGAGCCAAAAGAAAACAACGGAAGTGTTTTGTATGCACTCATACTACACGGAGGGCTTCACAGCGCAAAGACACGGCCTATGAGTGCTCCAAATGTGAAGTTGCACTTTGCATTTACCCATGTTTCGAACAATTTCACACAATGGAAAAATTTTAATTTTGCTAATTATAATCACAGTTTCCACCATTTTGATTTGTAAATATTACCATATTGTATCTTAAATTACTATTTTTAATAAAGTATAACAGTTTATTAATAATTTTAGAATTTTTTTTCCGTACTCCCTGGGGTCACTCTAATGGTAAATGCTGCACTCACTAACAGTATGGAAATATGGACGTCTTAAGACGTCCGCACTCCTCAACAGGTTGAAGGTATAGATTTTCGGAAAATTATAAATATAACCAACCCAAAATTTGTATTTACTTCATCTTGGATTATTCAAATGTATATTATTCCAAAACATAAATAAGATTTTCATTGATATAGATACTTGTTACATAGCGTTGTAGAGCCTGTAGGCCTCGTTCTGTAATATTTCTTAATCTTTTTGATACGCTGCGTCCAGTAAATGGTTGCCATTGGTGTTAACATTACTAGAAGAATCTGGAGTGTCCGTGTTAGGTGGTGGCCAATATCCGAATGTTGTTTATAGGAGAGAATTGAGTATCAGGGTTATCAGTTGGTTCAGTAAGATAAAACACTGTTTGTATTAATGAGAAAGGCTTTTCAAATTTAAGTTATTTTATACATGCTTCGGCTACTATAAATTGACAAAACTATCTGTAGCTACACTATTTTGACAAGTTACTCTTTACGACAAATAATGTGCCCATCATGCTTCAGGAAATTATGGAAAAGGCAATGGTATAACTTTTTTTGTCGAAGAGGTGTTTCTAAATTTAAATCATATTTAAATGATTAAATAATTTTGTTGTTACACTCTAAATTCAATGTGTAAGATATTTCATGCACACATTGGATTAGAAAATATATATTACTTTTAAAGTTAAAATTTCTGCAAGAAAAACTACCTTGTGATGCATAATTAACAAATTAGGCATAACAGTTTTTTTTTTTTAATAAACTTATTATTTTCAGGAGGTGATAACTAATGATATTCAATTTTACTAAAAAAAACATGAATACATTAAAAACCATGTGGTCTTGAAGATGATGGAATGACTTATGCAATAATGTAGCTTGCTTCTTTATTTAATCAAAATCATTCCGTAAAAACAGCTTAACAAAACAAAAGAAGGGAGAGCTAGTGACTGAGCAGTCTAAGGCGTTAGAAATCTGAGTCTGAGTTAAGGCGAGTTCTCATGAATTTATTTTACTTGACCGAATTTAGTTGATCAACAACAGTTGAAAGCAACTTGAAATAGATTTTGATCACACATTCAAGTTCAGAAAAATGTCTTCAAAAGAGTAGGGATGTGTGAAGTGGTGAGTACTATACTTAATTTTATTAACATCCTCACTACTTAAAAACCAGTAATGCCCTCTTCTTTAACTATACTTCCTAAAGCGATTTAACGCACATCTCTATTTTTGTAACCCTCTAAATGATGGTTCCAAAAACAATTGTGCTTATTATAAAGCTCTAAAATAATAAACACAATACTTTTGGACCACTTGATACTCATTTTTACAAAAAAGTTTAAATACTGCACGACAAACCACTGCAATCAATAGAAACTTGGAAGGCAACTTTGCAATCCGTAGGTTCACACTTATCAACTGAAAATAACTCATACTTGAACGATAAAGTCTGACTCAGTCAAACTTGTGTTGATCGACTAGAAACAACTCAATTTAAACATGACTTGGTTTAAACATGACTCAAAACAACACTAGGTTTTTTGTTCAACTTTAGTTGATCAACTAAAATCGAATCATGAGAACGCACCTTTAGAGATAACTCAGGTTTGAATCCTGGCCTTTACTGCCATTTTTGATCAATAATATTCATTAAAGTGTACTGGTTATTCCCCTTACTATGTCTGAGTAAGTTCTTCGCATAGATCATAGTCTATGGAAAATAGGCAGAGTATAGTAAAAAAAGATTGGCTTGGCTTTTGTTTACTTTATTCTTTTAAAAGAAGTAAACAAAAATATTTCGTTAAAACAGCGATGTTCAAGTTAGTCTTCCACAACTTTAATACCTCATTTTTTTCATGGAAAGTAAAATTTACAAGCCAGTTTAGAGGCCAGATCTATGTGAATAAAGTGATATAAAGTGATATGATCTATTTTAAAAAAGAATAAGAAAAAACTAAGCACATGATCTACTAAAATGTAGTCAACCACCAGATAGGTAATGCGTAAATATCAACTAAATTGTAGTCAATTGATAGATCGATGATAAATCCGGTAAAAGAACACTGTGTTTATATCTAAAAAGGAGTGAAATAAGACTTGTCAATCGTATTAATGAAGAATCAAATTAGCAAAAGTAAAAAGAAAACAACTATCCTCTTCAAGAAGTTTACTGAAATTTCTATCCGTCCTGTTTGCAAAGACTTAATTTACATGTCTTATTCATTTTTTATCTTAAGAATATGTGTCTTTTGTAAACTTTATGAATGAGTAACTGATGCGAGATAAAATACAAATACTGTATTTAATTAGTTTTGTAAAATGTGCTTACCTCTGTAAGCTGGAAGAAGTCAGAGCACACCGTCTTAGACTTGAGGAAATACGGTATGATGATGTCTCGCAGCCACGCTGGATCCAATAAATCATTTCACAAATAAAACATCACATCACTTACCTCCTCAACTTCTTCACCAGTCTTCCCTCCATCCTTCGCGTCACCTCCTGATTTTTCCTCTGCCTCCTTTGATGTTTCTGGAGCCTTCTGCTCTTCTTCAGTAGTGTCCGGTGCATCTTCCATTTCCACCTAAATATAATAAAATTATTTTCAACCAATTGGAACACCCCAAGAAAAAATAAACCAACTGACTGACTTAAGGAACATTCAGTTTAATGTTAAAAAATTTAATTAATGTACAAAGTTGGCAGCTGACACAGCTGCGAGATCATACAAGTGACAGTCCAGCTTTTGATCTCACTGAATCAATCATGAAAATCAAGAATCAGGAATCAATTATCTGGAAACACTAACTAAATTTATAAAATGTTGGAATAAACACATCCCTAGTAATGTCCATTCTCCTTACTGCCATTTTACACGAATTTTTAAACGTTATTGTTGTTTGTTGCATTAGCAGTAATATTTTCTTTGTTAACCAAACTTGTCTGCCCTTTGTGATGACCTATAGGAGAATTATTTAAAATGTGTTTTTAGACAATTTTATCAATAATTTCTTTTCAGCTTGATTCTTTCAGTCTTAGGATGCTATTTTACTATTTCAACATAGCGTATGATTTTATTGCATTTATTGTGTGGCAAAGTATTATTTTTACTACCAAATAAAATTTATTTGTTTAGATGAACTAAGATTGTCCAGATGGTCTGGTCAAAGTTAGAAGTTTGCACAGTTGTGAAATTGATTTTTTTTATGTTTGATCAATACCAAGGGGTTTTCAAACGGACTGTTGAAAAATGCCCAATACTTCTCATATTCCTCATACAAATCTTATTTATGATAGAATTTAATAAGTCTTTTTTTATGTTAACCCTTCCCACGCGGCAAACGAATATATACTCAGCATCTACTTTGCCTCAAACGTGGTAAACGAAGATATCCGAAATGAAATATTTCTATCAATAGTATAAATAATAGTTCCTAAAACTTCCGCTAGAGTGTCATTAACATGTCTTTGGCCGACTCCCTCAGCCTAACAAAAAAGTAAATCATTTAGGAATGAAAAGGGGCGGAGCAGCCAATTAGAGTGTGCATGGGCGCGGCTCCGTCTCCTGCCTTTGCACATGCGTAAAAGGAAAATATCCTCCTTCTGTCGCTCCACCCAAGCAAATTGTTTTCAACACAGATCGTTCCTTTTTCTGTTTTCTAGGTTTCAATAATTTTTTTGTAGTTATAATTGTATCATAAATGAAAGATACTGATGAAAGTTTCACCTCAAGTGTTGACAATTTTTTATAAATGTACTTTCTATTATAATTGTACATCTACAATAAAATAGCGTTAAAAGTTGTAATTGTTACTTTAAATATAAATTTATATATATTTTTTGGAACCCTTGTTTTTAAAATTTAAAAAAAATTAACTTCACATTTCATTAAAATAATTTTTTTTCATAATTCCGTGTTACTTTAAAATAGGGTAAAATAATTTCCGTGTGCAAAGGATTAATATATAATAGGTCTACTAAATTATTTTTATTTTAATGTATCTACATTTTATATATAAATTTAAATATAGATTAATAAAACTTAATACAGCAATAGTATTTATGAATATCCTTATTTTGCATTAATAAAGTAACCATGAAAAAAATTGAGTATATACTTTGTTATAGCTCAATACAAAATATAATATTGTGCAGGGTCATTAAATTTTAAGTCTATGCTGTACAAATAATGTTCATACACAAGTAAACGGCATCATAGTGATCCCCATGTGTTAGATTTTTCAATCAGGCAAAGCCTTCTAAATGATTTATGACTGTAAATAATCACACACAGTAATTATGTATACTTAATATTTTGTATGAACTAAGATTCATCACCTTTAACATAAAGAGATTGTAAATGACATAATTCGGCAGAACTAACGCAAGTCTGTGTAATCGGACGCTAGCACTTTTATTACAAATTTTGTATGTTAACATCTACAGATATTGTTAATAAAAGGTTTGATTCGGATGTTAATTTTTTTTCATGGCTGGCAAGGAAATGCCAACGATAGTAATGAAATTTAAAAACGGGGTAAAGCTGGAATTCGACTTGCCTCAGTGATTGCAGCAGACTGTAGTAATGATCGTACGTCCAGTAAGGTCTGAGATTGAGGCGTTGGTTCCCATTTCTTCACCATCTCTGATATATCCTTCTCTGTTCTCTTATGGACATTGCGCTTGGCACACAAACTAATATCCACGTCCATTTCACATACGAACACCTGCACATCGAAAACAAATGATTTATTGAAATCCAATGTTTGCACTTAGCGATTTCTCTCTTTGTTTATTTCTTTAATAGTATCAACTAATCAAGAATATGATTTTTGAACATAATTTTAAAGAATATGTCTACAGTATAGAAAATATTCATAACTGTAAGGTTTTTGATCTGGGGGGTGGGAAGGGGAAAGGCCTGCGAATGTCATCCATGCAAAGTGTATTAGTCGCACACCCTAAATCCTGTCTGACTCGGTCACTACTAGTCTTCATAATACGGCTAAGTAACTGCACATGTTCCTTACTGTCCTTCCCCCTGTAGATACTTGAGGGTAGATTTTTACCTTGTGAATCAAAGTCAACTAATATTTTCAGACCAGAATTTATTTACCCCCATGCACCCTCTTACTTGCCATGAAAGCAGTCAGAGCGGGATTTAGGCTGTGGCACCTATACAGGAAGGCCATCAATTCACTCATATGAGGTGGGTGGATTGGTCATTTATCATAAAATGTACTCTAAGCTTATAGGTATACGGGATGGCTGTAAATTATTATTAATGAACAATTTAATATCTTTGTCAATATTGTGCATGTGTGAGTGGATGGGTAGACCCTTGAAAAATGTCTCAAGAGTATTGGGTTATTCTCAGAGATAACACTCAGAATACATCAACATGCAAGGACAAAGATTTTGGTGCTAAAAACAGTGTAAATAGCAATTTAATGCCGAAACTGATCTAACATTAATATTTCGGGTCTGTTTTAGCTAGCATCATTTTTTCTAAACAAATAGTTATGAACAAGATGTAGCCTATTATCAACCTATCTTATTATACAGAGCAGAAATTTAAACACTGGAAAAAATTATTTAAGCAGACTGCAGGCAACAAGAATAAGATTTTCATGAAGAGAAGATTAGCAGAAGAGATACGACAGAGAATGAAATAACCAGAGAAATGTTTTAGGGGTAACACTACAAGTCTGATAGAAAGAAGGATACAATGGAGTACATGTGAAGAAGATAAGAAATAATAGATTGCAAAGAATAGCCCTGGAGGAACAAGAAAGAGAAAGAAAACTGAGAAGAAGGGAGAATGTGTAGAAGGGTGTGGTGAGAAGATGAATGAAGGAAGGGAAGGTAAAGGATATCTGGAGAGAGCTGAAAATGTTGTAGGCTGTGTAGGTCGGCCCATGAAAAAGGAATAATAGATCGATGAGGATAATGATGATAGAAATAGCTGAAGTGTTTCTGATTTTGTTGGTAAAATATTCCTTTCAAATGATCTATTCTTTTCAAAACATTTTACATATTATTTTTCTTCTATCTCTCCAATATTATTACTTAAAAACTGTTAATAGTAAGTTATTTAATACAATTTAAAAATGCAGTCAGGAGTACCAAGTACAAAACCATACAGTGCTACCTTTGATAATCTAAGAAGAACAGTATTTGTCACCATAATGCTTGTTATAGTTTATTGCTACTGACTTTTCACAACACAAACTCTTACTTTACACCAAATTACACTCTCCTGACATTGCCTCTCACTTCATTAATATATCACATCACAAACAAAAGTGTGGTGGGTGGGAAGGTCACTAAGACCATACGCGTTTGTGTTGGTGGGAACATTAATTAATTGCTACAAAAATTCTTGTAATACTTTGTTCCTACTGCCTTTTGCGCATTGTATCTCAGTTATTTTTTGTATTTCCCAAGAATAGCAAAATACCATAATACATCAATACAGATCAAAAGTATTCTTCAAGCAAAAATGAATTAAAATTATTTACAATAAATCTTAGCCTAATTACAATAAAATCAAGCGTAATTTTTACATCAAAATATAGTCACATTGTACTCTTTGTCACTCCATCTATTTAAGGGTGTTCGATAAAACATTATTTCTGAAAATTTGTTTAAATAAAATTGTTAGAATTCATGTTAGTAACAAATGTGTTATAGGAAATAATTCTAAAAAAAATTCTTTATGGAGATATGGCTTGCCAAAGTGACTAATTTAGCCTTTTTTGTGCATAACTCATGAACAAACCGTGTGATATAATTTATTAACCTTTTGAGAATACAGTGGACTAAAGGTACTAATCAACTTAGTGTATAGTAAATATTAAAGAACAAACTTTTTTTAAGTGTTACCAATTCTTTTTCTATAAATGATATCTGTTCAAATTTAGAGTTGAAATTAGAACAGTCATGTTTGTCTAAAAAAGTAGATTAATGATATATATAAAATTCATTGCTAGAGTTTACTATAAATGTGATAGTTATTCCCATCTGTCAAATTTGCGGGGCGGGGCAGGCAATGATGGGGAGAGGGGAGGGGAATACATTGCTAGTTCGTTAGTGAGTCAGGAGTCTTCACTACTCTTAGCGGTAGTTGTGATAAAATCTAGAACAAAATTCCTTAGAGCGCTAAACTGGACACTCGGACGAACATCCTTAGGATGTACAATGGCACATTGTAATTTATCGTTAAGTTTTAAATTTTCTTTTTTAAAAAGTTCATCCTCCAAAAATTTCGAATTCTCTTCCTCATTCTACACAAAGGTTAAAAGCCAAAAAACTGAGATGGGTCCCATCAAGTTGCATATGATTTGCAGGAATGCTAAAATTATTTATGTTGTTCAACTACTACTGACATTCTCTTCCTTTTTAAACATGATTTTTTTTAAAAAGGAGAGGCCAATCTCCTTTTTAACATTACTCTGCCCATTCCCCATAGACTTTGAACTGTGAGAGGAACTTATCAGATAGACTGAGGGAGAGAACTAAGTACAGTGTGAGGTGAATATTAATGATAAAAATTAACAGTCAATGATAGAATTTGAACCTGCACTATCTTTAACTCAGGGTCAAAGTCCTGATGCATTAGACCGCTTGGCCATTGGCTCTTGAACAGTTAGTAGCTATGAAAATCAGTACTATAACTCAATGTACTATGGGATGAAGTTCTTCATTAATTTTTAAGGCACGCCTATTCAATTCAACAATTATTTCAAACTGAATATATCAATATAACAATCAATACCTGGAATCCCTTCTGCTTGGCAAATGAGCTGATTTCTTCATAGTGTTCCAGCTTGTTGTTTATACAGTCAAGAATCATGAAGGGATGGTAGCCATCGGACAGATTTTTTCGTACAGCTTTAATCAGAGATTGTCTGTAGTGAGATTCCATCTCAGGTTCATACTCATACTCCATTACCTAAAAAGCAGATTCACATTCTCAATCTTACCCTTCTGAGGAAAACAGCTTATTGATATGTATTCAAATAATAATCTTCATTGCAGCAGACAATATTTACATTGTATTGAATGCGTTATTAATTAATAAGTTGACAATCTCATTCATTCACTCTCAAACTTACATCAGTTCAACAATAATTTATACATTCACCTTGAGCACTAGTGCCAGTCTTAGTGAACAAAATTTAGTGGCCACAGTGTTGTTAAGAACTCATAAAAATAGTAGAATGCTTCAGACACTACCAATCAAGCTTAAAATAAAAGGAATCAAATATGTTCATACTATGCTAATTAAAGTTTATATTTTTTTAGATTGCACCTTTAGATACATTTTAGTTATTGTTATTGTATATTTTTAATTCTTTTATAATAACAATTATTTTCTGTTTTTTTTTTAATTAAAATTTTTAGTGGTTTTGTTATTGCACAATTTGATGTCATGCCTTGAATTAGGAGAGGGGGGGGGGGACATTTCAACATGGGGCAGCTTTCAACAATTCCAAATTTCCCACCACTGGAACCTCTATTTTATTGGCTAATCAAGCTCCACAGCAGCACAATATCTGGCAATGAATTTCCCTCAATATCTTTTAGTAGAAGTTTAGGCACTGGAAGAAAACTGTTCTGCATACAAATAGTTAAAAATAAGTTTTGAGTTTGACGTCACGCTTTTGTTAATGGATACTGTTTGAGGTAAGTGACACAGAAGTAGTACACACAGTGTTTATGAAAGGAGTAAGCAGAATTTCCTTATAATGGCTGCTCATGGGACAGATTTCAACAATGTTTAATGATGAATACTTCAACAACGATTAATGATTTTATGCTTGTAGAATTTGCCGGAAAGAAGAGTAAAGTTTTATTTGTGGGACAAGTAGAAGAAAAGAGGAAAATAATTATAAAGTCAAATTCAAGAGAAGAAAAGAAGATTCTTGGAAATGTTACTTTCCAAAGAAGGATGACATTAGCTGTATTGAGAGAAGTGATATAAAACTAAAGCTTCCTCATCCCAACATTGTCAGTGGAACATCTTGAACCATATCATCAATGGTATTTGCTGTTAACATTTCTTCAATTAAGGAAAAAATAATGTAGACTAAAATTTAAATTTTGGATAAAAAGTTAGGCTGTTGTTTTCTTAAATTAATTTTATATTTTGATACATTAGTAATATTAGTATTTTTAGCACGTTCACTGTGTCACGAGATCACGGTGTCGTAAGCTTACCGTGTGAATGGTAATGAAATTCACATTTAACTCCTTATTTGCGTTTGTATAGTTTTGGTTGTAATTAACGCATTGTTGCAGGAGTTGTACTCTATGGAATCATTTTTCTTTGTGAATTTAATAGTAACCTAAATCTTACACGAGATGTATAGGTTATGTAACAATTGTTAATTGTCTCATTATAATGATTTACGAGAATTGTGTCTAGAAAATGTTAAATATTGTAAGAACTGAGAGATTTAGGTGTTTGGTTCTTTTACCAAAAGTTTTCAATATAAATTCTCCAAGTTTTGAGAAAAATTCAGAATCTTCCTCTTTCAAAAGAAAAAGTAGTTTTTTCCCATTTAAATTAGCTAAATAACCAGTATATTCACGTTTGTTAATTTCCTGTCAATTTCATGCGACATGTTTTCTGAAGTCAACATGTTTGGTGAGGCTTACCTGTTCGGTTGTCCTGGTTTAGAGGGTTCTTATTGGTTGATTTAGCTTCTAGAGTAAGGAGGGGGTAAGTCCGTTGGTGGAAGGTTTGCGGGCGTGCGGCCAGTTTGAAGTAATCTTTTGGCGAGTGACCACGTTTGTTCTTCACGGCGATTTTAACCGTTCGGAGTCTTGTTTTCCGGATCGGCAATTTTCCTTGTCGCTTGTGAGTGTGTGAGCGTGTCGCGCTTTGTTTGTGGTCACGTTTTGGGTTAAAACCTCCAGGACAGCTACGTAAGTGATTTTTGCAAGTTTTCTTTAGTTAGGTTTTTCAGTAGGGTTTTAGTAGATAGGGTAAGATCCACCAAGCATGCGCGGTTAAAACTTGTTCTTGTTTGTAGTCACTCTTCTAGTGACAGTTCTTGGAGTGCTTTGTTTTCTGTTTAAAAATTTTGTAGAAAGGAAAATGTTTCAAGTCACTAAAAGCTGGTTATTTATTTTTTTTTCAGATCTCCCGGAGGCAAATTTTCTATTTTTCAAATTAAGAATTTTGAGGCAATTTTGCAATATTTTTCAATTTAAGTAAATTTTTGAAATTGAGAATTTAAAGAAATTTATTGATACAGTTGGCTTAATAAAAAAGGTTCTGGTCTGAAGATATTTGATTTATTTTGAAAGTTATTTTTAATTTATTTGTGTTCCGTTAATTAAATAAAGAAAGATCTTTTAGTTTCGTTTTTATTATTATTTGTAGAAGAAATCCAAATTTATTTTGTTGAAGTTATAAGAAGAAAAATAAAGAAACTTTTTATCATTGAAGGATTTTTATTTTAATCTCTCATTTAAGTTGTTCAACATATCAAAAATAAATAGTAGCTTAATTAAGGCTACAGTTACATGCCGCACCAGAGTAATGACATATTAGTTATATGCAGTAATCACATGGTACACTAATCAGTATTAGCAAACAGATTGTCAGCTGTTGTTTGAAAAGTCGGGAGAGTTGTTCCACGTGGTTGCTGAGTCGTCTGTTTATTTACAACATAACCTAGGTTTTTCAGCTGGAGAATAATTTATCACAGTACTTCCTTATATGCAACACGAGATCCTGAAGCCTCGTGCTTACACGCTATATCCACAACCTGCATTGCACTTATGACGTCAGACACTTGATAGTTTTAAAACAATAACCTAGAGTACTCTTTCTTCAATTGATGACGTGATATTGTGCGCAGAACTTCTGTTACACAACGAGATCTTGGTATCTCGTCCTGCACTGAATTGATTATATCAACGAGACCCTGAGATCGTGTGATGCACAGGATGAATGGCCGAGAAATGATAACAACGCAGTGAACGAGTTAAATTTATTGTACATCAATAAATTAAATTAAATCTTAGTTTAGATAAAAAAGTGTATTATTATTGTGTTGAAAGCTACTCCGACCCCAGTTGACAGGTACCCCATAGTAGGGGTACATTTCAACAAACATATGCTTCATTTGAAAAATAAAATTTGACCTTGTGTTCACGTCTAGGAAATCTAGAAAAAAAATATATAAGTAACCTGAGATCCTGTTCTAAGTCATGGTGCTAATTACTAAGTTAAACCATTAAGTGTTTGAAAAAATAAAATAAAATACCAAAAATCTGTTGAAATGTGCTCCCCTCTCTCCTACTCTGATACAAGACAAATTACATGTTAAATTTTATATATTTATAAAAAACAGAAAAGTTACTAAAAATGTTTAGTATAGAACATTTTTGTAACTCCATTCAGCTTTTTATTCAATAAAAAATACAACATTGTTTACCAAGTTAATCATACTTTGTTAATAAAATAAAACGTATATGAGCAAATATTGGAAATAGTATAAGATAACACAATTCATAGATTTTTTTTTTTTACACATAACCTGAAGATGGAAGCTTTGCTTTTGAAAACGTTTGTGTTATATTAAAAATAAATTTTATATTGGATTTACGATCTATGAATTGTGTTATCTTATACTTTGTTAAATTTACTTAAAAACCACCATTCAAATTGTCATAGAACATGCTACACAATTTCTTAAAGCTCATAATTACTTGTATAAATCAACTGAGTGCAACAACAGATACAGCATGAAATAAGTACCAAGAACAAGATATTATAAATTATACAGAGTTTTTATTTTTGATAGCACTAATCGACATTTTAAGAGCTGTTAAATTTTAAAGAGATTCCCTTAGATACTACCCAGTGATTTAGTATTCCTTCATTGTAATAGTTAACTTTTTTATTTTTGTTTGAGATCTAAAAAGTTAGGTCCAGATTTCAAATAAACTGGAAGATGATAGAAACATCAACTGTTTAGTCCTTCTGCTGGGATGGGAAGGCACCATCCCAGTCTTCCATGAATCCTCCTCTGTGATGGACTGAAGATAAGGCCCGTGCCCTTGAAATATCTCCATGATTGACTTACCTTTTTGTGTGTGTCATAGGTTAACTTTTATTGGACTTACCAAAGGAATTTATAAAAGAGGTAGGCCAGCTTTCCTGTTCTGAACAAAACCTAAATAATTAAGGCACATTTCCTTTTGTGAAAAACTGTATTACATATTTTATCTGTTTTAAGTTAATTTTTAATGGACTAAACTTGTTACGTACTCTGCAGATGCCCTCTCTCTTCTTTTTTTGTATAAAGGTTTCTTAATCTCAAATGAAGAAATAACTACTCACCTTGGTAGTGATTTTACGCTTTGTCTCAGGGTCAGTTTCTTCCCTCTCCACTTCACACATAAAGTAATCATCCAAAGATACTATTCTTGGTGCATTTCCACCTTTCTCTACTTCTCTATCCTAAAACAAATTAAAAAAAAGTTATAATATGTTGTAAAAACAAAACATGAAAAATAACGTTAAATTTAAATATTTGTTTCCAACTTTTGACATAATTCCGAAAACATATATCTACACGGACAGTGACAAGTACTATTCCACAGATTTGTTATTTTTACTTAAATAAAATCATTTAAACAAGATTCTGTATTAGGTAATTTAAAAACGTTTCATCTTAGCAATAAATGTCTAAAACTTATGTTTTTAGTGTTAACTCAATGGCCTATTTACTACTTCGGTACTACTTGGGACTGAACAATCCTATTAAATGAGCATCTTCATTCCATTCACGTCTTTATCAAAATCATCATCACTTTCATCTAAAACGTGATCGGGTTTCGCTTGAAAATATAGAGTCAAAATTGTTTCTCCTAGCCATGTTTCACTTACATTACTAAAATAAAACAACAATGTGATAAACTTTCATCTAAGAAACAACAATATCACACATCAAAACACAAGCAGAAACTGAACATAACCTACAACTACAACACGAACTTTGTTATTGTTTTCGTAAGCTGAGAAATAAACCACGTATAGTTTGTCTATCTCGGACTACCAGAGTCAAATACGAATGAATATATTACTGCTAATATAAATACTATGTTGCTTTCAGAGAACGCCTTGTTATATTATTTGTATACTCTAATCAAACTAGGTTTTACCGCTACGAAATGGTGTTTGAAAAAATTTTTATGATTTTAAAATAGTTTATAAAATAATTGATGCCTAGAATTACCATATATTTTATTTTTACTACAAAGACAACTATGACTAACAATTCTTGCTCATTTGATTACAGTAACTTCAATACCTAATTCATTAAAATATGAAAATGTTATTTCACCATCATGGAACAGTTCCGTGATGGCCTAAATGGGCCATGCGATGTCATCACGGAACGGTTCCGTGAAAGTAGGCCAATGGTAATGAGTTACGCCAAAAATATATACTTAAAAGAATTATTGCTTTAAATAATTTCAATCAAAAAATCAATAACAATTTTGATCACTACTGCTAGTAGAAAGACACCATCTACACGTGGCAAGTAAAACAAGCTAATTGACAAAGAAAAGAACTATTTTAATTGTTCGTTTGGTTCCATGGCATTGCATTGTCATCATTTCGTTGTACAGAAAACAAGTGCATAGTGAGATAGTTAATGAAATGGAAAAGCTATTAAAGAATAACTGAAAAGGAAATAAGAGGAATTTAGTGAATGATTAGATAAAAAGAAGATACATTCACTGAAATTGACATTAACAGCAACAAGAAACTGGTTTCCTGGAAAAAAGACAGTTTGAAGAATAAATTGAGTTGCACTAACCTTGATAAGTTTTGCAACAAAAGACTTGCCGGAGCCCGGAGGACCCCGCAGTACAACTAGTATCTTCACTGGCCTCTTCTCTCTGCCAGGAGACTCAAGCAGATCTTCAATCAACACTGCCGAGTTGTGCCTTGATACTGGAGGTTCAACTCTGACAAATAATTATATACATATTAATATTTGTAGTTGCTAATGATCAGGAGTAAGAAAATGAATTTTGTAATATTCAACATCATTAATGAGTTGCTGCTAAAAATTAATTTTCGTAAGTAATTAAAATAGCTGTGAAGTTTGTAGAGCTTTAAACTAGCGTTGCATTTAATTTGAACTTCAGTGTATATACTGTAGTTTATAAAGCAACATTAACAACATTAATCGTAAACTAAACACGGATGCAACGTATTTACAGGTACAGTTCAGTTCAGCTTCAGTATATATTTACTGATAACGAACTGCAGTAATCTTAAATCCCCTTAGTCGTAGACAAAGATTGGCAGAATTGTTGGGAAAATATAAATTTATTATTGTAAACATCGATACTTCATATTTCTAAAAATGACAAGAGACTACTATTTTAAATATAAAACAATAGTAATAAAACAATATTACAGTTCAAAAATCAGTTCAATTTCTTTGATTCAAAGAAGAATTCTCATCCTTGAGGCCAAATTACAGTAGTATCTCAAGAACAAGTATCTGCAGGATGTTGCTCTATGTAGTGTAGTGAGAGGACAGCAAAAATGTAGGCTACCCAGTGGTTCATAAATGTTATGTTAACAAGGCTAAGATATGTATACAACACATATAAGAATTGCTGATGCCAGTGGAACGACAGTGGAAACAGTGCTGTCTGGGAAAGTAAGTAAACGCCAGAAAAACCGACGTGACTTTTTTCAGCTGATTGGTTGAACTGCAATAAGCAGTTCCATACGTCAGGACAGCTGACAATTTTGTATGCAAACTGTTTCGCCACTAGTGGTTGCTATTGGCATGTCTGGGGTGTCAATTTTGGGTGGTATTCATATGTTGTGTAGGAAAGAGAACTGAGTGTCTGACTTATTAGTTAGCTGAAAATCAGACCAATATGTGGCTTGGATTCTAAATAAAGCAGTAGGTCCCTTCGTTGCTCTGGCTATTAGGCTATTAATAAATATTATGAGGACAGTCAACCTTAGTCACAATGACTACTCGTTCATCTACACTCTGTCACCCCTCATATTAGCCCATATCTCTACAGTCGGCATTTCTAATGAATATAAGTTTCAGCTGGATTGGTTCTTCTATTACAAGATTAATTTCATCCTGCTTATTATTGTACGCTTTTGTTGCTTATGAAAATGAAAAACTGCAATTAATATTTGAATTTTAGATTAAGAATTTTTAAGAGAATTTTCTTAATACAAAATCAGTTTGGTCCCAATTATTTTGTCTGAGCAGGACTCCCCCTGTTTAACATTTTCTCCGGAAAAAAAGACAATTTTGATTAAATATTTCTAAATTTGACTAAAAATTAACTTTCAACGATGCTTAAATATTAATGATTAAATTTGAGAAATAATTTTAACTGGCTTGTGAATTTGTTGAAACATTATTAAAATGTTGTATGTATTAGTGTTGAGGTGGCCGTTTCACAAACTGCCAAGCCATCGCTGGACAAACAATTTTACCGCCAATGGGCCAAAACATGCTGTTCTATTTGAACTGCACAGTTTGTGTTTATTACTCTCAGTTAAAGTGAATATTCTATGATTATTAAAGAACCGATCTAGTAGACCTTAAGTTGATACTATGGGGTTTTTTTTATTTAAAATCGTCAGGAATTAAAATAAAGTTTCACATATTTAACATTAATTTTATGTTAGGAAAGGGCACAAGGCCAGGAATCAGTATAACAGTAAAAATTAAAAAAAAAAACTGATATTTTACAATAGTTAACGTATGATCTACTAGAATAGTTCTTAACCTATTGAATGAAAGTTCAAATTTTGCAATACAATCACTATTACAGACTGAATACTTAGAATAGAAAGCCATGTTTTAGGTGTTTTTTGTAAAGCAAAATGTCTCCTTAGAATAGAGAATTTTATTTTATTTGCTTTTGCAGAGAGCAAATTTATAATAAGAGGAAGTTACCCCATGCAATTAACAATAAAAAATGTCTTGTTAATACTGTACTAAACGAGATATGCATTTTGAAATTTAATCACAGAATTTTGAAATTTATAAAATGAATTTTAAAAAATAAAATAAAAATAGAGATTGTTGAAAAGGAATAATCTGAAATGTGTGCTCAGTGTGTTATTTACCTTTCAACTTGGTTGAAAAGTTTAGCTTAGAACATCTATCTTGACATATAAGTAACTGATTTGTTATAAAAAAATGAGTTTTATTTATTTGTTTTGTTTCTTTTGAGTACTTTATGATTTGGTTCTCCTAAAGCATTACTTATAAAATCAATCTTTTGTGTGAACTAACAATTTTAAAGGTTTTATATATATTTTGATAATTTTCTTTCTTAAAATTGATATCAATTTTTTATTTATTTTATTTTTATTCTACACGAAAATAATAATTGTAGGAAAAACATTTTGAAATGTGTACAAAGTTATACTTTATCATTTTTAATCATTGTTGTATCATTTACTTAGAAAAAATCAAATGACTATTCAGATGTCTAATTTTATATTTTAGAAACTTTGTGTTTTTGCTATATATTTTACGATTACCAAAAGTCACAAAATTAGAGATTACTTGTACATTATTTTTGGATATTTTAAAGAAATTTTTAACTTTTAGACACAACCCAAACATTCAATTTGGTATGTTTATGATTTATACCAAGGTAAGAAACATTTTCAAAACAGGCTTACAACAAATTTTAAACTCTTTAATAGAGCAACAATGTAACGCTTTATTTCAATTCTTTTTATTTTTTTATTTTCAGTCAAGCAATAAATTGTATAATCAGCATGTCAAAAAAGACTGATCCAAGAATAAACCTCTGAAGTCACTACAGTTTATTTTAATTCTGCCTGACACTTTAAATCTGCCCAAACTTATCTGATCTTCAGACAGACAGACAACTTATATTTGGCTGGCAGACCAAATATGCCTGTACACTACTAATCGGTTCTGGTCTTTGAACTGACAAGGACATAAGTTCCGGTTCCCTCAGTAAGAAGTGACCTTATTCGATAAGTTGTTGCCTCATGAGTTTCAAATCTAGTAGTAAAATGTTTTAAACATATTAATTTGTAGGCCCTAAATTCAGAACTAATATCTTACTGTCCTCTTCAAAAGTATTGTCCGTTGAGTTTAGAACTCTACCATAAATTAACAAAAATATATAGGACAACGTGGAGTTACACCATTATTTTTCTCATTTAATTCTGCGTCTAATAGTGCAACTTGATATTTTTATGTTATTGATTATATTTTTAATAGCGTGAAGAACAAAAAAGGTGCCTAGTTTTTCGCAGTTTCTCAGTCATGGCTGTGTTTATAAATTCATATTCCAAAAACCACTTATCCAAACTTAACCAAATTTTAATACATGATGGTACATGATGGTGATAGGTATGTTATCTTCATTATGTGTCAGTTTCAGAATTTTTTTCAACTACATAAAAAAGTACTTCTTAATTTACCAAAACCTGTTTTTCTTGGGAACTACTAAACATAAAATTATGATTCTAGATTGGTGTGATCTTTAAAATATACTATGAAGTAATATGTGACAGCGAGATTATACATAATTAGTTTTGATTTTATATCGCTTAATATTTGTCATTAGCAAAATCCAGCTGTTAATGCCTTCATTGTCCCAAGCGCTGTTCTGCCATGGACGGAAACCGTGCATGGTGTTGTCACTTTTACCTACAGATTTGAACATACAAATTTACAGCCGTTATATAATAATGTACCAATGCATTGTAACAAAGACTTTAATCATTTAAACAACGGTGGTTTTAACTAGGGTTTTCAGCCAGTCGGCATCGTTATACTTTACAATGCTGTAAATATTTATGGCATGCCACCTTTAAGAACTAAAAAGTTAAAAGTTAAAGATCGTCTTATTTAACCAGGTGAAGTTAGGGCTAAGGAACCCTCACTAACATTTAACCTAGGGACCAACGGCTTTAAAACGGTACAACGGGAGCGGCTGGGTAAAATCTATTAGTGGTCACATCGGGAATCGAACCCTGACCGGGTAGTAAGCCAGCGCCTTAGCCCCTTATCTACGGCCGCTCCAAACATATTAACTTCTCATAACAATATTATTTTGGTTCTGAAGTCACATGCAGACCTCTTAAATGAAATAATTAATGGCAGCTGTCTGATGGTTAATATAATCCAAGAGATAAGGGATGATAACTGGCCGATAGCTTAGTTGGTTAAAGCCCAGCTTCATAAGCTGAAGGTTCTCAGTTCGATCCCAATCAGAATCATAACATATTTGAAAGGGATCAGCTGATAACCACTGGCTGTTCATTTGTCATTGGGCTATTAATTAATGACAGTTTCTAAGACATAGTCAGCCTTAGTTTGTAACAATGACTACATTCGCTCATCTGCACTCATCACACTCATTCAAAATCCATATTCGCCTGTATCTTGACGATCTGCATCTTAAGAAGAAGAAATTTAATTAATAACAATAATAACTCTGGCTGAACCAAGAAGCTTAGTTATATTTCTTTTGAAATGGTGGTAGACACAGTTCTCACCATCAACAATATAGTGATTCTGGTTGCGGTGGAAATTTGATCTCACAAGCTGAGCTTGCACTCACTACTGCATATTGTACTTACAGGCAAAATAGAAAGGATTTGGTTGTATGTTATCGAGAGCTATTTTCCAATCATAATACAAAGATTACATTTGTTCATCTACACTCACCCAAAACCCCTATTCACCCATATTGTGATAATCAGCATATTAATAAATGGATTAAATTTAACGGTAAATGTCATATGTATCTAATTAAATTTTTGTAATTTGGTTACAGAGAACTAAACTAAGAATTATAAATAAAATGAGAGAAAGTTCATCAGCAATCTTACTTGTCTTTTGATTTTGGAAAGTGTAATGACTCTAATATTACAGAACTGAGATTATTATTTAAGGTTGCATAGACAAACCCGTGAAACATTATTAATGAGAGAATCAAGGAGCAGAGAGAATGAATCAAAGTTTGGCAGACAAGCAATGAATACCTGACAAAAAGTACCATGTTCTTGACACTTATGATTCGCTGTAGATGACCACCAAATTAGCGATCATCTGCTGTACCATTTAAGCCTAAAGCTTCACAAAGGACTTTGGTGAGGCTTCCTTTGTTGATCTAAGTCTACAGACTTGAGATGGAACTCACATTCACTCTTACCAATGAATACATTTTTTTCTTTCTTGGTACATGCATCCAGCTTCAGGTGATGCCGACCGCACGGTGTCTCTCATACACAAGTCTAGCCAGTCTCCAATAGGTTGGATCAGTGAGAACTCGTCTAATTGTACACTCTGGTTGGCATCTCTTTGTTTAATCCATCTTTTTCTGGCTCTTTGTCTACTTTTCCTCAGTTCTGTAAGGGTAGGTGTCCACCAAATGTTCATTTGGCGTGATTTTCTGTTTATGATTGTTGGTATGCTTGATTCGGCTGCTGTACTGATGGCATTCTCTGTCTCTTAAGATTGTTACTATGGGTTGATAGATACTCGTCAACTTTTTGCTTGAAAGTATCCCAGTCGACCTTGCTAATTTTGTATTTGGTTTGTGGTACCGGCTCATTGTTGTTATTGATCTCTTCTGAAAAAATTATCTTAAAGTGGACTGGGAGATGATCACTTCCTAGATCATTTCCTATCTTCCAGTTGTCTATTTGAAGGATTAAGTTTGCTGATATGATAGAGAGGTCTAAGGTGCTCAGTGAGCCTGAACAAGGTGACTGGTAGGTCGGTTGGTTTTCTTTATTACATAAAATCATATTTTCATTTGTATCCACTGGTAGACTACCTCACCATTTTGGTTGGTATCCTTATTCCAGCTGGGGTGTCTGGCATTAAAATCTCCATTATGTAATTTTTTATCTTATGTTTGATAGTATAAAGTTCTTGTAGAGTTACTCCTTGATTTAGTATGTATAAATTTACAATAAATACCTTGTATGATTCATGCACCTGCACTTCTATAGCTATTGCTTCTATATGAGTGGTTGAGAACTTGGTTGTGTCGTTTATTGGCAGTGAGCAGTGAAGAAGGAAAGCTACTCTTCCTCCTCTTCTAATTTGACGGGAGTGGCTTAGCAATATATAGTTCTGAAGTTTTTCATCTTGAGATAGGAAGGTTTCTTGAATGCAGACCATTTTTTTTTTTTTTTCGCTTTTTCTTGCTTGAGGTCTTCAAATTTCCTTTTAATTGATCTAGCATTCAAATGGATGACATTGACATAGCTGGTTTTCATTTCTTTTTTATTAGTGTTTTCTTTTGTTTTTTCTGTCTTCCGTTTGTAGACATCTTTTCCAAGTGATACATGGAACTTCAGATTATCTTTCACTTTAATTTTAATGGCATTAAAGATTTTAACAGCTTTAACTCTGTTGGGGCACCATATTTATTTTCTTTTGCAGCTGCCTATACCTCTCTCTTTTATTATAAGGTTTTTTTCTATTTTGAATTTATCCGTTAGTTGTTTGAGGTTGTCATGTATATTCCATAGGAGTACTTTAAATTAGGGGTGTGCGAGTAGTGATTTTTGAGTCCGAGCCGAGTTGAGTCGAGTAGTTGGTATTTTTTTCTAGTATCGAGTATTTACAGAAGGATTTCCTGTTCACCAAGACAACTGAAAAAGGCAGACGCCATCATGTAAATATATACTAAACTTAAGCCTATGTTAAGTTTCACCAGATTTGTAAATATATACTAAACTGAATACAATAATTTTGATTTTTGTTTCTAACTGTAACATTTGATAAATAAAACTTTATACTTCCTGCCTTCCTACATTTTTATGTGGCATTGTTTTGTTTAACCTTTTTCCGGATCTTTTCCGTTATACGTATACCACTATTTAAATATATTGAATAATACATTTTAACCATTGTTTGGTATAAATAACGGAACACGGTATTCAATTTATTGATTTAAAACATGTTTTCCTCATTTTCAACCTTTAGAATCCCAATACATCGAGGCCGCCCATATACATCGCGCCGCGGCAGTTATGGTTAGGTTAGGTTATTATATTGTAGAATGAACCTGTAATTTGTAAAAACATTCTACAATAGGCTATGCTACCCTAACCTAACCATAACTGCCGCGGCGCGATGTATATGGAAATATTTTGGGATTGCTGACACATAACGGAAAAGATCCGACATTAAATAGTGGTATACGTATAACGGAAAAGATCCCTTTTTCCTTTTTTCATAACTAATATTATGTAAGAAACTAAGAAAGTATATTATTAATTATACAACGTGGATTATAAAGATTTTATCTGTTCAATCATATCACAGATCAGATTTTCTATGCAAGCCAATTATACTGTTTCACAGCCGGCCGATATGTGTATCTGGTGGTTCAGTTCAAAGTATACCACGAAAATGTAGCAAAGCTTGTTGGCAAAAGCTGCATCCAACCGAACTGATGCTAAAATTCAGGTGCCATAGCCAAATGCAGTCATTTGCTTTCAGATTTGCCTCCTCTCAACAAAAAATGTATTGTGTTCACACCAAGAAGGGTGTATCTGTATTCTGTAGGTTTTTAATTTAGTAATAAATAACAAGGTTACAACTAACCGGAAATAAACTTAGAACAATATAATTAAATTTGAAAATCTTTATGACAAAGACTGTAGTTCAATCAATTGATAATAATAAATACTAAAAATAAATGTTTAAGTCCCTTAGGATGCGGTAATGAAATGTGTGCAACTTGAAACTACTTCGATACATGAGGCTACACTGAACAGCAGTTAAATATGTCATAACGAGAAATTCATGAAAAACTGGTGTAATCGAATGAAAACCATAGACGTAGTAGGCTAATACTGTATAATAGGTCTAGCCGATATTGGCGACGAGATGCAGTCTGAAATATCAGCTAAATGCCAACTAGTTATACAGTGAAGATTGTGGGCAGCTAAATTATAAACTTATGAATAAAAAACGAGATGTTTGATAAGGCTTCGGTTCAATAAAAATTATTTTCTGATTCTCTAAATCTGAGGGAGACAAAGGTAGTTGGACATTTGCCATCATTACGTGAAAATTACCAATCACGACGTTTCGATTTGGTAAAACCCAAACCTTTTTCAAGTGCTAAAAACTAAATTACATCTACACAAACATGTTATAAAACGTATGTATATTTCATTGCATTCACAAGTAAAATGGAGTATATTGCATTACTTGTGAATGCAATGAAAAATACATAGGGGAAACAAAGAGACCACTGGAAGTTAGGCTAAAAGAACACAAAAATAACATTAAAAAAGGAGACACTACACATTCTAAATTAGCTGAACATGCCTGGAACAATGAACACAGATTTAACTGGGATAACACTAAAATACTTCACAGGGAACCACATTTTTTTAAACGTAAATTCATCAAAGGTGCCTTTATGAAACTAAACAATGAACAAGTAATTAGTCAAAGTAGCATAGAAGTTAGACCCATGTGGGTTCCTTTACTTAAAAACACACTTGATAAAAAGTTCAATACACTAATGACATCATCTAACCAGAATCCTACACCACCTGCACCTACAACAATTAAACACCCCATGAGTCTACGTCCCCGTACCTGAGTCACCGCATTTTTGGCAATCTCGGAGCGTACGTCCCTGACCTCGTCAGTCTGTGTTTGGTTGTTGTGAAGTGTAGTGTGTATGTTTGTCTTGTCCCCGTGTTTTATCACCTTGGAGGGAACTTCGTGGACACTGCATTTGGATTGTATCATCCTCACTTCGTGCCTGGGACGTCTAGACGCCATCGTCACTGCAGGTCGTAAGATTCATAATTTTTGTAATATCTGATTATTGTATTGTTTTATTCCTAAAAATTGTTGTCTTTTCAGGTTAACACGTCCAATGCTGATGACGCCAGTTGGCGTCACACAGAACGTGCCTTGTATGCTGATGACGCCAGTTGGCGTCACTCCCGCCTTTTTGCAAGCCACACCTTGTAGCCATATTATCCTGACTCATCAGTCAGTAAGTGGTTGTTTTTCACAGTGATTAGTCGTGTAATAGGTTATACTTATTAGTTTAAGTGTTGGTTTTGAGTTTCAATTATCAGTGCGTAAATAAATATATGTTATAATGAGTTATAATATGCCGAGTACCTCTCGTGATATGACAATCAGTGAAATTGACCGTGAGTTGAATTCTGACACGGAATCTGAAGCACTGAGTAGTGGTGACAGTTATATTCCCGGGGAAAGTGATTGGGATTTAGATAGCTGTGGTAATGACACCCAGGAAGATGAACAGGATGGATCAGTTCAGACGCTTCCATCACCTACTGTTTCAGCTACGGTTGCTCCCATTGCCATTGCCAGTGCAGTCCAAACTACACAAGGTAGGAGAAGAGCTGATTTACCCCAGTTAGTATGGAATGACAATCCTGCTTTGAAAACTTTTATATTTAACCAACCTACTGGTCTTAAGGTTCCAATACCGGGTAATAATAAGCCTATGGATTATTTGACATTAATTTTAGATGACGTTATGCTGCAATCAATTGTTAGGGAAACTAATATATACGCAGAAGAAGTATTTCTTTCTAGTTCCCTTGCACAACACTCACGCATGAGTTACTGGCGAGACCTAAATATCCAAGAGCTAAAGGTATTTTTGGGCCTCTTTCTACATACAGGAATAGTAAAAATGCCAAGACTAGAGAGTTATTGGAAAAAAGATGAACTGTTCCAAACTTGTTTTGGGAAACACATGTCACGTGATCGGTTTATGGGTATTTTACGTTGCCTTCACTTTGCCAAAGTAGATCAAGATAGTACTGATCGACTACAGAAAGTTAGGCCCCTGATAGACCATTTCAATAACAAAATGCTTAACATTTATGCACCAAAAAGAGAACTGTCCATTGATGAGTCCATGATCCTGTGGCGTGGTCGCCTAGTCTTTCGACAATATATAAAAAACAAAAAACACAAATACGGTATAAAGTTTTATCTTCTTTGTGAACCTAATGGACTTACAATGAAGTTCTGTATATATTCAGGAGCTTTGGATGAGTTAGGTGGTGTGGGACACACTGAAAAAGTAGTACTGCATCTACTAAGAGAAAGTCTGAAAGCAGGCCATTCAGTTTATGCAGATAATTTTTATAACAGTGTCAATTTGACTAAACAGTTGTTACAACAAAGAACGTACATAACAGGGACTCTGCGTGTAGATAGGCAACAAAATCCAGTAGAAGTTGTTCAAGTTAAACTCAAGAAGGGTGAAACATGTGCTAAATATCATGAAGGAGTTGTAGTTGGAAAATGGAAGGATAAGAGAAACGTTCTATATACATCCAGCCAATTTGAAAATGAGATGAACGTGTCAGTGAATAAACGAGGCGTAGAAAAACAAAAGCCTCTTCCAATAATAGAATACAACATGTATATGAGCGGCATAGATAGGCAGGATCAGACGCTTAGTTATTATCCAGCAGAAAGAAAAACAATCCGCTGGTACAAAAAAGTATTTGTGCACATTTTACAAATGGCAGTTTTGCATGCTTTTTTACTGTTTCGTCAAAACAATATTGGAGATAAAATGACATTGTTGACATTCAGACTTGACATAATAAGGAATCTTTTGAATGCCGCAGACAATCAGCCGTTGCCCCGTAATATGCCAAATATTTCCGAACACCAACCGACAAAGCTCCCAATGGGAGATAAAGGAAGAAGGCTAAGAAAACGTTGTGTAATGTGTTACGGTAAAGGTATTCGTAAAGACACAATATATCAATGTGAGGCGTGCGACAGTAAACCTGGCCTATGTCTGGGTGACTGTTTTATAAATCACCACAAGTAAAAGTATAAAAGTGTCAATGTATATAGTGTAAATATAAACGTGTTGTGAATATTATATTTTGTAAAGAATAAAAACTATGGATACAAGGTAAGTACTCAATACATTTATCAATACTTATATTATAATTCGAGTTAGTTTCGTAAAAACAAGAACGACGCCCCTTGGCGTCATCAGAATATCCCATCAAAACCAGATGCCATATGCTGATGACGCCAAGTGGCGTCATTTATTATTTTTTACATTATATTGCTAATTTTTGAATAAAACATTTCGTGAACATGTACATAATAAATTATGAAATAATAAACATCCAAAAATAAAATAAAATATTTCAGCATTTGCACAATAATGAATTTCCATGTCAGCAGTGAACGTGTTAAAATGTAATTGTAATAGTAAAATGTAATTGTAATAGTAGTCTCAGCCCTTCCGAGTCATATATATCATTTTTGTGCATGTTGAATGTTATTTTAAATTAATAGTGTTTTTCAGGTACCATATATTTATGATTAGTTAGTGTAATCTTATTTCAGTCTGATTTGAATATTAATTTTAATTGTGTTTTAACATTTTTTCGTTAATATCTTGACCTTGACAGTGCCTAATTGGTTATATTAATTTAACCCTGGTAACATTTTATATTTAGTATAAGTTGATTTTGTTGTACCCCATTCTAGGATCTAGGTAAAAATGTAGATAATTATTAAAGTAGATAAGATTATTAGTTTAAGAACGTAGTTTTATAACATGTTTGTGTAGATGTAATTTAGTTTTTAGCACTTGAAAAAGGTTTGGGTTTTACCAAATCGAAACGTCGTGATTGGTAATTTTCACGTAATGATGGCAAATGTCCAACTACCTTTGTCTCCCTCATCTGATACTCCATCATTAACAAATTTCAAAAACAAAGTTCTCTAAATTTGTCGTATTTTGTTTGGAAAATGTTTCTCTCTCACTTGTGTTGATTCGTGATTGTTTTACAGTTTACATCGATGTCAATATGAACAGGGAACTATTCAGTGAGTTTACGAATCAATATTATCATACTTTACCACCTTTTACACTCCAACTGTGTTATTCTCTAACCTAGTCAGAAAAACCTTTCAACAATCTGACAGGAAAAAATATCGTATGCGCAAATATTACACACAGTTTTGGCGATCTAAGGTGTTTTCGGAATAATAATTAATAGATGTTCGCCACGGATATATATATACATTTTTATTTTACGGAAAATAAATCAATAATGTTGTGTCACACGCTGCTAGAATGCCATTACCATATTTTATATGATATGATACGTTATTTTCTTATGTCAAATCATTGGACGATACCCTGCTCAGATTTAAAAAAAAAATATACCTCAATCGACTCCGAAAAGGAGCTGAACGGTTCCATGCACGTATGTATACTACAACTGAGATGAACTTTCGCCTAGAAAAGATGGGAAGTTCAATTCTTGGGATGTAAAGTAACCCGTTGATTCTGTTCTTGCTTCTTTGATGCAGATATGTAAAATATCTAAGCCAGTATTTAAATCGGCCATGGTGTGATCTTTGTCCACCAAATGTTGAGCAAAGGTTGACTTTTGTTTGTCTGCTTGGGCGTCAGGGCGGTGTGCCTTATAGTTGTATTTCACGAAATATCATCTTAATTTAGTGTTAAGAGTAAACAGTTTTATAAGTTATGAATAAAAAAAAGTGTGTTTTCTTGTGTTTTATTTTACCCTTAATCATACGTTATTAGTTTGGTACGCGTAATTATGAACTAAAAATACGCCTAAGAATATGTAGTACATGAAGACAGTCAAATGAACTAGTCGAATTAGTGAACGAGTTCGTTCACTCATAATCTCATAATAAATAACGAGTAGCAATCACACATGATGGTTGTCCGAGTCTACTCGTCACTTGTAATCTAACCTAAAACAGTGTGAATAAAACAGAAATGCTGGATAGTGTCTTTATGACCCAAGAAAGGGGACGAGAGATCCAGTTCAAGATGCTCAAAAAGTTACCAATACAAATCTAATGGTCTGTACGCCGTAGAAATTATGCATATTTTTGTTCATATCAATAATATCGCTCAATCAAAAGGGTCCAGAGATCAGGTCACTTTATATCCCAAGAATGGAACTTCCCATCTTTTCTAAGCGAAAGTCCATCTCGCTTTTGGTATACGTACGTGCAAGGAACCGTTCAGCTCCTTTTCGGAACTGATATTATTGTATATTTCTTGAGAGTCAATTGAGGTCTATTTTGTTTTTTAATCTGAGCAGGGAATCATCCAATGATTTGATTGACGTTAGAAAATACTGTATCGTATGATATAAAATATGGTAATGACATTCTAGCAGTGTGACACAGCATTATTGATTCATTTTGTCAAATAAAAAAAAGATATATAAACATATATATATATATATATATATATATATATATATCCGTGACAATCGTCTATTAATTATTATTCTGAAAACACCTTAGATCGCCAAAACTGTGTGTAACATTTGCGCATACGATTTTTCCTATCAAATTGTTGAACGGTTTTCTAACTATGTTAGACAATAACACAGTTGGAGTGTAAAAGGTAGTAAAGTACGATAATTTTGATTCGTAAACTCACTGAATAGTTCCCTGTTCATATTGACGTCGATGTAAACTGTAAAACAATCACGAATAAACCCAAGTGAGGGAGGAACATGTTGGAAGACTTTTTTCCAAACAAAATACAACGAATTTAGAGACTTGGAAAATAATTTTTATTGATAAGTTTTTTACGTCTCGTTTTTTATTCATAAGTTTATAATTTAGCTGCCCACAATCTTCACTGTATAACTAGTTGGCACTTAGCTGATATTTCAGACTGCATCTCGTAGCCAATATCAGCTAGACCTATTATATTAGCCGACTACGTCTATGGTTTTCATTCGATTACGCCAGGTTTTCATGAATTTCTCGTTATGACATAATTATTTAACTGTTGTTAAGTGTAGCCTCATGTATCAAAGTAGTTTCAAGTTGCACACATTTCATTAGCGATCATAATTTAAAAACTAATTCATCCTAAGCGACTTTAAAATTTATTTTAGTATTTATTATTATCAATCGATTGAACTACAGTCTTTGTCATAATGATTTTCAAATTTGATTATATAGTTCTGAGTTTATTTCTGGTTAGTTGTAATTTTGTTATTACTGAATTAAATACCTACAGAATACAGATCCACTCTTCTTGGCATGTACACAATAAATTTTTTTGTTGAGAGGAGGCAAATTTGAAAGCAAATGACTGCATTTGACTATGGCACCTGAATTTTAGCATCAGTTTGGTTGGATGCAGATTTTGCCAACAAGCTTCGCTATGTTTTCGCGGTACACTTTGAACTGAACTACCAGATACACATATCGGCCGGCTGTGAAACAGTATAATTAGCTTGCATAGAAAATCTTATCTGTGATATGAGTGAACAGATTAAATATTTATAATCCACGTTGTACCAATTAATAATATACTTTCTTAGTTTCTTACGTAATATTAGTTATGAAAAAAGGAAAAAGGTTAAACAAAACAATGCCACATAAAAATGTAGGAAGGCAGGAAGTAAAAAGTTTTATTTATCAAATGTTACAGTTACAAACAACAAATCAAAATTATTGTGTTCAGTTTAGATGTATATATTTACGAATCTGGCAAAACTTAACATGGGTTTAGGATGGTGTCTGTCTGCCTTTTTCAGTTGTCTTGGATGAACAGGAAATCCTTCTGTAAATACTCGCTCAAAAATACTCGATACTCGAAAAAATGCCAACTATTTGACTCGACTCAAACTCAAAAATCACTACTCGCACACTCCTAATCATTTTATAAGTAATTAAAATGTAGTATCCTACAAAGTTAATGGAAAGGAAAATGTTCTCATTAATAAATATTTTTTACAAACTAAGTAAGAATTTAAACTCGTGCTCACAACCTGAATCTTACATATTAATTAAATTTCAGGATTAGATATCTATTTAAATATGTAATATATTTTTATGTTAATGAAAAGCATTTAATGTGTTGGATATTAAAATAATTAGCAAGAACTCGAAATTTAGTTGGAAATAATTATTTCTTAAATCCCACCAATTTTTAATATTTTTATTTAAATAGTTTGAAAATAATAATAGTTACCTTGGTGATTTTTCATCCTTTGCTTTTAGATTATCTATTCTATCTCTAGCACCTCTCCTGTCACCTTGGTCTTTGGATCTAAAATACGAAATAAAATAATTAACTAAAATAAAGAAATCATTAACAAATGTAATAACTAAAAATAAAATAAAAATATCAAGAAAGTATATTGAAATAAATATAAATTCATGTTATTTGAACATAACAAATGATAAAAATGAAACAAGATGATAGTGAATATAATTTTTTCTTTTAACTTAAGACAGACTGCACGGGAAATTTTTACTTGTCCTCAAAAAGTGAAGAAACTGTATTTCAAAGCTCATGTTAGACATAGTGAAGCCACGATTAATGGCAAACTATACAAATGATGTGATAATGAAGGAGTAAATGTCATGACAACAGGAGGATATCACACATTGACTAAATACGTAAGAACAGATAGTGATTCAAGAAACAAACGAAGATAAGACAATTTAACATGTCCTCTTTTGATGTTTAATTTAAATGTCCTATATAATATGTTATTCAATAAAATCTGTCAGTGGAATCTTGATACAAAGTCAATTTGTAAATAGATGATAGCCCTTTGCCTAAGAATACAACCATCCCGAATATTCAGTTAAACATTCTCTGTAAAAACGATTATAATAGAATTCTTTCAAAAGGGCAAAATAATAACTCCCAATTATAGGCTGTAATTCTATATATATATATAAAAAAAAAAAACTGTTGGATTCTTAACACAGGCATCAAATATTCATGTACCATTAGGTATAAGTTTGTGTATTGCTCATGTTTATAAGGATTGTACGTGCACATAACATGCCGGAGAAAACTTGGTTTCATTAGGTACAAGAAAAATCTTATTTTATACCAGCCAACATATTCAGTTGCTTTGGATTATTAAAAGCCCATTTGATGTAGTCTCTGGAAGAGACACATGTCAATACAAACGAGTTATGTTTAGTATTTTTTATACTCTCATTATTAATTTCTTAACTGCGACTGGACTCAAATGGATCACGCAAATCATTCTGACCCAAAATCACCAACTTGTAATATACATCTAATAAGACTACTTTGCATACAATATCACTCAATTTGTATACTTATTTATTCCTAAGATGCTGATTGACAAAGTAAAGCTAAATAAGGGTTTTGAAGAGAACACAAATTTATTTAGTCCTTGTTGCAAACTAAGACGCTAAATACTTCTAATAAAGTGTCATTATTAAAATCCCAATGATAAATTAACAGCCTGTAATGTTATTATATATTATTTGCTGATCACTTTCAAAATTTGTTCAGTTGTACATATATTTTGTTTACAGACTAATCTTAAATCTTAAAATTAATAAAAATAAGAAAATCTTTTTTACTGAATAAAATAAGTTGAAATGTTTTATTTCAAATACACACCTACTATCACTAGACTTGTCATCTTCCCTCCTTCTATCCCCTCGTTCCCTATCCCGGTCTCTATCCCTGTCATTGATGCGTCCCCTGTCACCTCTCTTGTCAGCTGTGAAAATAATTAATTTTATGATCATAATAAAAAAGTGAATTTCTAAACATTCCTATCTCTCTAACTTGAAATCAAATAATAAAAACTTAAAATATTTTATAGTTGACTAGTCAAAATTAAAATTTGTATTTTTATATTTGTTCCTTTTTTTGAAATGTACTTATAAACACTTTCCTAATAAATTCTTCCTAAAAATTTAATGGAACTGTTACTTGGAAAGAATATTTTAAGGCATTTTTTTCATAAATTATACATTGCATAAAGCAATTACATAAAATCTGATTATGACGACTATATTTAAATTAATGTGAGGAGGATTAACAAAGGAAAAAGTCTGATAGAGAAAAAAATTACTGAAACAGGAGTCAGCAAATATCATTTAACTCTCTCAACATTGTAAGCGATTAAACCTGCCAAAGGAAAATTTGAATATAAAGAAAGTGGAATTGTTGATTCAATTTAAATTATATGTATATATATATTACATTTCATCTTATAAAATACAAAGAAATATGTTCTTCATTTTGGTTTTGTTTTTCTGAATCACTTTTCATTAATGTATTAACCTATAATACATTACAGAGAAATATAATAGCAAACAAATATACATAAACTAGCAAAGAAATAAAGAGACAATACTTACCCTCTCTCCTATCCCTGTCACGATCTCTATCGTCTCTTCTGTCTCTGTCATGATCTCGTTCATCTCTTCTATCCCTGTCATCCCTTCTGTCCCGGTCATCTCTCCTATCCCTATCATCCCTTCTGTCTCTTTCATCCCGCCTATCGTCTCTAATTCTTCCTTTGTCATCTCTATCCCTATCACGCCCCCTGTCGTCCCGTTCTCGGCCCTTGTCATCTCTTCCTCTTGGTCCAAATCTGTCTTCTCTGCTTCGTGCACGTGCTCCAGTACCACTTCTTCTATTGTTCTCATGATCTCGTTCTCTTTCTAGTACTCGTTCTGGACAAATAATCAAGTTTAATGGAACAGTTAAGAACGACACGTTTTTAATATTCTGTTTATCAATAGACTTTTTTTTTTTTTTTTTTTTTTTTTTTTTTTTTAATTCTAATGAAATATATATTTAAATTAATCCAAAACACAATCTTATCTTTACAAGAGTAGTTAGCCCAAATACAACATGGTTATTTGAAGTTCACTTACTAAAAACACAAATAACATACAATTCCTAAATAATTGTTCAATACTGAAAATCATATACAAGCAAGATGCTGAAAACGCTTCCTTTCTTAATAGTATTACGAATGCTGAAAATGGTTCTAATCTATGCAAATATTTTTTTTAAGTCAATATGCAAATCTTGTGAAACTTCTTAATATATATTAGCTTAATATATATTAATATATTAGCTAATTTTCCTACTAAAAGCCAAGTGCACTAGAGTCTCAGTTAAGCGAAACTCGATTAACAGAATTTCTGGATTAACCAAATGAACAAGTCTAAAATGTATTCAGTCTGTATGTATTTCTAATTTAAAACATTAAGCTGAGACTGTATGTTTAAATACTTTGTATATTTTGTAATTTATACGTATACTGCACCGAATAAAAAGAATACTATATAATAATATTGTAATAATAATATATTATAGTTCAGTCTTTAAAAGCAGTATGTGATGTAATCTGTGTGCGAGCTCAGTGGCTGTCTTGCATATACTGTAAATGACGAGTTCTTGAGTTGGCTGTACGTGTGACACTTCGTCTGACTCACTCGCTTCTGTTTGTTTGTCAGTGCTTAGGCCTACTGCTTAGTAGAGATGGGAAGTTTGGTTCTTTACAGTGAACCGAAGCAATCGGTTTGGGTCAGTAAGACTCAGAAGACTCCACATGTAGGCTCTGTGAGGAGGGTGAGGAGAGCTCCATACACCTCTTGTGTCATTATGGAGCTCTTTCATCTCTTAGATACAAGACTCTGAGTACTCCTTTTCTGGAACCAGAGGATATCAGAAAGCTACACTCAGGGAGAACCTGTCCTTCATTAGCGGGACTAGTTAGTCTCTTGTGACACTGTTGCAGGCTCGGGGCACAAATGGCCATGGAGTCTAGGCGCGGTGGGCTAATGGTCACAACCCGGGGTATCTAACCTAATCTAATCTTGGACCCGTTTGATTAAACAATTTTACTGGCATGAACTTTGTGACAGGAGATCGTTTGCTATTTATTTATTTTAAATTTTTATCATAAAATAATAACGTTAGAACTTTTTTTACCAAGTATAAAACTCAGTTTTTACATAATTTTAAATTTTGAAAAAATAGTAGCTGGCAAAAAAAACCATAAACTGAAAAAATTTGAAATATGGTACTGACATGAATAAACATGGCATATAGCCGCATTAAGTTTTTGTTCGTTTGGGTTTCGGTCAGTGTTTCTGTCTTGAACCAGACCATTTATTGTTCACATTCTCGGTCTAGTTTGTTCGGATCTCAGTAAGCAGTTCTGCTTTGAATAAGACTGAGATTGCCAGTGGCCTTGACCGGAGGGTTTCAATGTTATCGTAAGATAACGGATTCAAGCAACATCAAGCGTGGCTGTCCCATAGATTGGGGGACCGTCTGGGCGATCCCGTCCTTGCACGCAGCATGCCTGCCCGGTCACTGGTAGTAGTCCGAAAGTCACCCTTAAGCTGTTGGTCCCCAGGTTAAGTGTTAGAGAGGGCTTCCAAACCCTAACTTCACCTGGTAAGTAAGACATCCTTTAACATTAACTTTTAAGGCCATTAGATTTGTTTAGTTTGATCATCAAGAAAACTAAAAACTAGAAGGTTTTAGTTGGTGTTGGTAACGGGTCCAACCTGAACGGGTCCGACTTGAACAGGTCTTTTTGAGCATCGTAAACCGGATCTCTTATTCACTCAGATGATTCGGGTCAAATGAACAGGTTTTGACCGAACAAGACATTTCTACTGCTCAGTTGTCTATTAGTTCTGAGTGCATAATTTTCAGTGTGTGCTGTGCTTCAATTTATAAAACGTTTGTAAATTAAACATTTTTACAATATTTCGTTTTCAATTTCATCAAATATTCTTGATAAAGCAGTCAATTATAACTGTAACAAATATTTTATCTCTTTATTATGTCCATTTTATTTAATCGTGTAACTACCAATTTCTTTGTTTATGTTTGTATTGTTTAATAACATTACATTCTTACTAGTGGTATCTGAATTTAAATAATATCCATTTATCAAGTTATTAATGCTTCTTGTAGTGCATAATATTTTAGATTCGCAATACACACATGAGAATGCATTCCCAATGTAGAATCATGGGAAAACAGGTGTCCTATTACGCTCAACACACGTTTTTACTCAAGAAAGGACTTTTTTAATGTACTCCATTTTAACCAGTTTTCATTTAACTAAATTGCTGTAGTCCCATCAAATTGTGTTTAATGAGTTTCTAGTGTAGTTTGACTGAAGAGCATATAATGGAAGTCTGCCTGGGAATTCTTAATGATTAAAAGTTAACCCTTGTAGTGTAATTTTTCATGTATTATAGAAATTGTCAGTCATTTTTCATTGGGTGTGCCCAAAAAGACTGATTTTAGGCACCTAGACTAGATTAATTGTTTAGGATGTATTAGCTGACAGCCTAATTGATCATGGTATCAGTGTTGTATGTATTGTTTTGTTAAACTTATGTTACATATAGTAAATAATGTACTATACAAAAATAACTATTCTTTATAAACGAATAAAGTCAAAAATGCTTAATTTTTTAAATAAAGTGTTATTATATAAAAAGGAGATGACATTTTGCACATTCTGACATAATAGGTAAAACAGGATATTGACGGTAACAACTCACCAATATCCATCATGTCTAATGATCTTGAACCAGCATGTTTGGCAAACGGAGGGGGGCCGGGGTTGGTTCCATGTTGGTAGTCGAACATATGCATTGGAGTTATTACTACTGGAATGTCTAAATCTGTAACACACATATCAATCAATAATAAAAATGGACATATTACAGTACATTGATACAGGGGATTTACAAATTGCACTTATTGAATATGTGATAAATTGTACTAAAAATCTAATAATACAGAAATTTTACTGTTGCTAACTTGGTGGTTAGCATTTATAGATGATTCATCAACCGTAGAACCCTTGCTAACATGGTGGTTAGAAATTATAGAAGATTCCTAAACCATAAGACTCTTGCTAACTTGGTGGTTAGCAATTATAGAAGATTCCTCAACCGTAGAACCCTTGCTAACTTGGTGGTTAGCAATTATGGAAAATCCCTAAACCATAGGACTCTTGCTAACTTGGTGGTTAGCAATTATAGAAGATTCCTTAACCGTAGAACCCTTGCTAACTTGGTGGTTAGCAATTATAGAAGATTCCTCAACCGTAGAACCCTTGCTAACTTGGTGGTTAGCAATTATAGAAAATTCCTAAACCATAGGACTCTTGCTAACTTGGTGGTTAGCAATTATAGAAGATTCCTCAACCGTAGAACCCTTGCTAACTTGGTGGTTAGCAATTATAGAAAATTCCTAAACCATAGGACTCTTGCTAACTTGGTGGTTAGCAATTATAGAAGATTCCTTAACCGTAGAACCCTTGCTAACATGGTGGTTAGCAATTATAGAAGATTCCTAAACCATAGGACTCTTGCTAACTTGGTGGTTAGCAATTATAGAAGATTCCTCAACTGTAGAACCCTTGCTAACTTGGTGGTTAGAAATTATAGAAGATTCCTAAACCATAGGACTCTTGCTAACTTGGTGGTTATTTTTTAGGTTAGGTTAAAGGGCACTAGGCCAGGAATTAGTATATTAGAGAGATAGGACATCAGCAAACTTACCTTAAAAGACAAGTTCACTAACATCAGAGTAGTAGTCACAAACACAAAATACACAAAATCTCACAAATTTTCAACACCACTGGCATTTTCTTCAGGTGAGTAGAGGGAAAGAGAGAGAGAGACACTGAAATGACTTCCACTATTGCTGGGTAGGTGGCTGTGGTGGGGGGTGTACATCCATAGAGCAACATTCAGGTGTAGATGCAGTATTTCACTCAATACCATTGCACGTATATGAGTGGGCGGGTGGGTATTGCGTTATTAACTAAAGGAACTAAAGGAAAATAAAATAAATCATATACTGTAGAACGAATTAGATATTTATTAATGTACATAAATGAGTTTGTGTAAGTTCAATCCTTCTGATGACGAGAAACGTTGAGTTAATTCAAAGACAACTCGTAATATAGAGTACGGTAGAGAAGGACTACATAAGTTGAGCTGTATGTGCATGAGTTACAAGACTCAGTGACCGCAAACAGTAGTATTTCAGTGTCTCTCTCTCTCTCTCCCTCTACTCACCTGAAGAAAATGCCAGTGGTGTTGAAAATTTGTGAGATTTTGTGTATTTTGTGTTTGTGACTACTACTCTGATGTTAGTGAACTTGTCTTTTAAGGTAAGTTTGCTGATGTCCTATCTCTCTAATATACTAACTTGGTGGTTAGCAATTATAGAAGATTCCTCAACCGTAGGACTGTTGCTAACTTAGTGGTTAGAAATTATAGAAGATTCTTCAAATGTAGGATTCTTGCTAACTTGGTGGTTAGCAATTATAGAAGATTCCTAAACCATAGGACTGTTGCTAACTTGGTGGTTAGCAAGTATAGAAGATTCCTCAACTGTAGGATTTTTGCTAACTTTGTCGTTAGCATTATAGAAGATTCCTAAACCATAGGACTCTTGCTAACTTGGTGGTTAGCAAGTATAGAAGATTCCTCAACTGTAGGATTTTTGCTAACTTTGTCGTTAGCATTATTAGAAGATTCCTAAACCATAGGACTCTTGCTAACTTGGTGGTTAGCAAGTATAGAAGATTCCTCAACTGTAGAATTTTTGCTAACTTTGTCGTTAGCATTATAGAAGATTCCTAAACCATAGGACTCTTGCTAACTTGGTGGTTAGCAAGTATAGAAGATTCCTAAACTGTAGGACTCTTGCTAACTTGATGGTTAGCAAGTATAGAAGATTCCTAAACTGTAGGACTCTTGCTAACTTGGTGGTTAGCAAGTATAGAAGATTCCTAAACTGTAGGACTCTTGCTAACTTGGTGGTTAGCAAGTATAGAAGATTCCTCAACTGTAGGATTTTTGCTAACTTTGTCGTTAGCATTATAGAAGATTCCTAAACCATAGGACTCTTGCTAACTTGGTGGTTAGCAATTATAGAAGATTCCTAAACTGTAGGACTCTTGCTAACTTGGTGGTTAGCAAGTATAGAAGATTCCTAAACTGTAGGACTCTTGCTAACTTGGTGGTTAGCAAGTATAGAAGATTCCTAAACTGTAGGACTCTTGCTAACTTGATGGTTAGCAAGTATAGAAGATTCCTAAACTGTAGGACTGTTGCTAACTTGGTGGTTAGCAAGTATAGAAGATTCCTAAACTGTAGGGCTGTTGCTAACTTGATGATTAGCAATTCTGTTTCAAATGAAAAGGGTCATGATTTTAACACCAGTAAACAAACTGCAAAATGTGAATAGAGATACACAAAAATAGAACTTTAAATACATTCTTTGTTCAAACTTTAAAACATATTTTAACTGTCTAAAAATCAACAGAAAATTTGGTTATTCCATGCAGATCTTTTTTTTTTTTTTTTCTTTTTTTTTACTATGAAATTTAGGTTGTTAAGTAAACAAAATAAATTTTATGTAATTTATGCAAAATAATGTCATATTCATCATTATTGAATCAATTTACTAGTAATCAAGTTAACATTTTAATTTATTGTTCAATAAGATTAACATCATATACATAATCTTTTATTTCTATCAGTAACTTTTCTATAAACCATCAGTGCAATAACTTCCATCAAACATAACTTTTCTTAGTTATCTGCCTTTACAAGCAAATGTCATTAGTAATTAAATAATACCAATAAAATTGTAACTACCTATAAACTGAAAATAATAATTAAACAGTAAATGGTAAAATCTGATGGCTTTCATTACTTTTCATGAAATCTATAAAAAAATTGGTTTAACCTGTTGAAGAATAATCACATCATATGATTACTGTCTTCATTGAGTACACTTCACTGAAGTCCTATATCTTCACTAAGTATTTTTTTACCATAGTATAGTACTTAGGTAGTACGAAAAATTGTTGTTTACTTTTTGTTATAATTCTTTAGTTTTATTAGATGAATCTAAATTTGATTAAAAAGCGTAAAAAATCCCACTATCACGAAATTATGTTTACTTTGGAATTAGGATTACGTTCTTTAATGGGATATCTGAAGATATAATATGCATCGAGGACGGTGATATCTAATAAGTCAAATTAAAGCTTAGTAAACCATTTCACTGTTTTTCTTTGATAGTCACTGTAAGAAAGCATCATGTCAGATTTATCTATAGATCCCATATTGCTATCATAATTTATAACACATTTTGGTTTAACTTTTCTTTCCTTAGCTCTTAGCCTTAGCCTCTTAGTATTTACAGTGCCCAATTTATTTTTATCAACTGTATTGAGGAGTCGAAATGACAACTCTAATATAAATCTAATCTAATAAGATGCCATATTTAGAGTTCTAAAAACCATTGGAAAAAGCTACAATAGAAAGGGTGGGAAAAGACATAAGGCCGTATGGCCACATCACGTGACATGGATCCTCATTTGGAATCAAACGTCATGTGACGTGCTTCCTCGATCAGGATCAAATTACTGGTCATCTGGTTAAGCATTAAGGCTGGGAGCATGTCACTAGACACATCATTCATGCTAATTGGCTACTATTGTTGGCTATCAATATTTGCTGGAAAGGTACCAAAACATTACTCTATTCATTGTGTTAGAAATCTGTCAACTATTTTAAAATATGTTTATTTACTTATTTACAAATTAATTAAACTACAATAATTTTCAAATGTTTTTCTCATAAGTTTCCTTGTTATGAATCTTTTCATTAAACAAAAATTAAAATTATTTAATAATTTATCAGACAGAGGGTACACAATTTTTTACATTTTTATTGTTTACTCAACACGTTTTCAGATATATATATATATATATTTGTGTGTAATGTTCATAAAAATTACAGCATTTTATAATGTAATAAAGCATTATTATTATTGGTAATTGAAATGATAAATAGCCTTAAAAAGGAATTTTATCACTTGAGTATTTTATCAATAAAAGTTTTTTAAAGGACCCATATGTGCTGGATGGCAAATTTACTTCGGGATTTACTAAAAAATACATATTTTCGAACTGCCATTCCAAGAAATTTAATTGGTATCCTGCGAGTTGGGAAGATGGAAGTTTAAGAAGATTGTGTAACCAAACCAGTTTAATTTTAATTATATTTTACTTTTTATATTATAAAACTAGTTATATTTTACAATTTTGAAAGTACCAGTATACTGTTTCATAGTTTTGGCAAAGTTGAAAATTATAATTGTAATATTTATAAAACATTACCAAGTTTATTGCTAGTTTTACCATGTAAAGTATTTTTACTTACAAAAAATGACTATTTTTGGTGTTTTAAAATTAAATTATAACTAGCCGACCCGTGCGAAGCATTCGCACTGTATTCTTTTTAATCCCTCTTAATTAAAGTGCACACAGTATAGTTAGTAACGCATAGTTAGAATGCAATTTAACCTAATGTAAATATGGATTAATGAAGAAATAAAATATGTGAGTTTAAAGAATCTATGTGCTACTTACCTTTGAGTTTGGACTACGTATTGTTCGTCGTCGTAAATGTAGCAAAAACAAATCAATCGGATTTGAGAAATAAATATTTGTTTGTTTTGATTTATTTAATTCACATGTTACAGGTGATCGAATAATGTAAATAAACATTTCAAGTTTAAATTACTTGCAGAATGATATAATAGGTCATTTTTCCAAAAAACTATTGGAAAATGAGAGATTTGTATATTTTCATCAAGTAGTGGGTAAAAAAAGCTTTAAAATGACACCTCATTTATGAAAATTGGTGAAGAATTAAGGAAGTTATGGCGTACCGACAAATAAAAGTACTTTAGAAATTATAATATATATAGATAATTAAAACAACACACATCTCAGCATTTATTATTTTGAAAAGAAAATGATACAACAATTCAAATATTTATACAGATAATTTAACTGAGCCAGTTTGAGCTCTAATTAAGGACCATACAAGATTTTAACAAACAATTCCTAAAAGTAAACGATTTGCCAAAATAAATAAAATTATGTTTTAGTATTTTATTTTGATTTCCAAAAAGACCCATTAATTGCAAACAAAGGGTCACAAACTTGGGAATTACCATTACCACACATCTATAGTTACGTGAAGTTTAAAAGTTATTTATTGGGGTTAAATTATTCATAATTGTTCATTTATAGAAGATTTTCAATTATTAACTGTTTAAAAAATAGGGAGTATATTTTGAAAGATGCAAAACTCTTTTATGTTGGGTATGATTATCTGAATTAACATTTGATGCTTTATGTTCCAAGACAAGAATTTTCATTGAAATATGTTTGCCATGTTTTCTATCCACCTGATATCAGAATATGATTGTAAGCTGTAACCAATGTGCTTATATACTGTTACGTTTCTTTGTCCGTAAGAATTTTACGATTCTTGCAAATCCTCATTTCTCAACAGTAAACTTTTAAACAAAATATATATTTTAATGGTTTTGCAAATTGTGCACTGAACATTACCTGTGGCATTAGCTTTCAGTGGAGCTGGTCTATGGGCATAATCAATGACACTAGGATGTCCTGGGGCCTCTGAGTCTGAAGGAGGTTGGATGCTTGGTTCCCCAGGTCTAGATGGAGGTCCTGATCCAGCCTTGTCTTTGAGCTCATGAGGAAAAGGTGGAGGTCCACTTCCACCCTTGGACATACTGAACAATTCAATTGTTAAGGGTTTTATAAAAGAACTTTTTGTTGACTCTCATTAAGAGCAAAAGTGTTGGCTTTGTTTGGAAATCACCTTTACAACTAGAACAACAGCATCTCAAGCCACTAGTATGTCACCTGTTTGATGATGTTGATGATGATGATGATGATAAATACATTATGATATTCTTTAAAAATTCTAAATTATCAGATTAGAAGCCAAAAATTCAAATAAACTAGTATACATTAAAACTTCTGTAATATGTAGAGTTACTCAAAAGACAAGGCCAATTTATGACTGATAACATAACTGATATAATTTAGGAACTTATATTTCAAATATGAATACACCAGTTTAAATAATGATAAAACTTGCATGATTTTTCTATAAGTGCCACAATATTTTAATGAATATTTCTAATTCAGATATTAAACGTGCAATAAGCATGGTAATACAGCAAATTGCATGACTACCAATGTTGGTCTGTCATCGGCTTGATATCTGTCAAATTATCTAAAAACTTACTCTTCTTCCGATACACTAACCTAGAAATGAATTAAAACATTTACTAGGCTAGACCTTTTTTTTCATTGGATCTAAAGGTACTTTTTTCAAACTGAAATACTTTTAACACATATCAAGATGATCTTTCTTTCTGTAATGCTCCTATAAAGCTTGCTACACGGTTCCAGTATACTCCTCATGGAGCAAACCTACAGAGGCAATATCCCGGGCAAAAGCCCTAATTTCTGACATCAGACAGTACGAGGTTTTGCTAGAAAGAAACCAGATTAGTATTGCCATAGCCACATAATGCAATAAGGCTGAATATCGTACGGCTGGTAACGTGACCCCCTCCACCCACTGCTTGAGTTTCGTCTCTATGCCGCACTCATTCCGCCTGTGGCGTCAGTTATAAGCATATAATCTTTTGTCTCTGCGTTGGAAAAATGTTGAGTGTCCAGGAAAAACAGCACATAAACATTATTACATTTCTTTTACAAATTTGGAAAATCTGGAAGTGAACCATTTTTAATGTAACAAGTGCTTTAATGTCAAATCCCCTCCTTTTCCACAGCAAAAAATGATGATTGTTTTTTTTTTTATATCAAAGGCATTTTGCACACTGATTGGGTACCATAGGAGCAAACAATCAATAAAAATTACTAAATTAGCGTCTGAGCAAGTACGGAGAAAGCGGAATGATTTTTAGAAAAACAAGTCATGGTTCCTCCACCAGGACAATGCCCCGGCTCAAAACTCTTTGTCAATCAGTTTTTGGCAAACCACAACATTCCCGTGTTAGACCATCCACCATACTTACCTGACCTGAACCAAAAAAAGTCACCTGTGACTTTTGATTCTTTAAGTCAAGTCACAAGTGAAAGGAATAAGATTTGAGACTGTTGAAGCAGTAAAAGAAAAAGTTACGGAAGTCATGAATGGGCATACAGAAAATGATCTCCAGCAGTGGTACACCCAGTGGAAAACTCGCAAGGAGCAGTGTAGAGAATGAGGAGGGGAGTACATCAAAATGTAAATATTTGTAAGTAAATTTTATTTTCAACCTCAGTCCGGTTTTTTCTAGCCACACCTCATATGTGAGAATACCACTAGTTGCAGACAAAAAGGGTGCACTATAGTATCAGCGACGTCAGGGCAGTTCCTCTCTTTGCCATCTCGTGGAGGTAACTGCAGAAGTACCTGTTGCCTGACAAAAGTTGTATTACGTGTAACCCACTTCTCCATGCTTCCTCTCAACCAAAGCTCAAGATTTTACATTTTGAATTAGCCTTGTTGTCCTTGCCCCCACTAAATAGTCATGCAGTCGCATTCTTCAGCAGCAAGTCTTTCTGCCAACTAAGAGTTTCCAACAATAAATTGCTGTGTGCTCCTGTGCTAAAATATGGACAAGCTCGAATTCAGTTATCAGTAGACTAGCTTAGAAACTGTGTGATACAAAAAGAACTAGCACACAGGACCTTCAACTTGCAGCAGGATGATGGTTAGTATATATTTTTTTGTGAGGGCATGATCTTGGTCTTGCTAAGTTTAAAATGCAATGATATCGCATATTCATTTGTTAATTGTACACATCATTTGATGCTGCCTAAGCTGTCCTCACTGCAATTAAGCATACCGCCATGAGTATATCCAACAAGGTGAGTCTCAATACAAACGTCATACCACAAAGACTGTCACAAGACACAGTCCAATGATCAGGTCCAAGAACCCATCTCTGAACAGCACTGGACATGACCTATCTTTTGTAACACATTACCCAGCAGTCACTGTTACTGTCTCAATACAAATGTCATACCACAATGACTGTCACAAGACACAGTCCAATGATCAGGTCCAAGAACCTATCTCTGAACAGCAATGGACATGACCTATCTTTTGTAACACATTACCCAGCAGTCATTATTACTGTCTCCAAAGAGTTCCCTCCAGCACCTAACCTCACTATGGTTATGAATAGTACCATAGTGAAATAATGAATAAATGAAAAAGCTTTATTTAACAAGGAAAAGTTATGATCATTAGATTCTCTCTTACACTTAACCTCTTAGAGAAAATACTATACACAATTACAATGAGTATAACTAAAAAGTTTATAAGTTTACTTCTCCTGAGCACACTAACAATAATTTAAGTTATAAAATAATTGAACTACAAAAATTAAGCATCAAGCTTAAAAGAACATAAAATGATGAAGATAAAAAGGATTATACCTTCATGAAAACAAATTATTCCAGAAATTAACCACAACAAACACACAGCATGCAATCAGTCCAATATTAATGACTAAACCAAGGGATACGACCCCACAAATCCACAGACAAACCTATTCCCTCAGTGCCGTGACAAACCGAACTCGACTATCAATATTTCTAGTTGAAGGATCAAGTTAATTCCACAATCTGCAGACAGTGACAATAAAAGGTCTACTGTAAAGTGCTGTGCGATGATCTTGGGTAGTTAACACTGATCAGCTCTGACATGTATACCAATTACTGACGCTGAAGTTAAACACATCATTTGAAGCTAAATAGAAAGGATTTTTTAATTGAAGAAGATTGTAAAGATAATACTTTGATCTTCATACACTTTATTAACTTCAGTAAATTTAAACATCTGGAGTAAGGAGTTATATCCATTCTTGGCTGAAAATATAACATAAACCGACTTTATTTTTTATGGTTACAGCTGTGTTAAGCTTTTGCCTTGTGCTTATAGGATTTTGTATTAACACAGGGCAAGTCCTGTCATGCTGTGCTGCTCTTTTAAGTCTAAGGCATCTTTTCCAAAGACTAGTAATTTAGTGACACCACCAATATGCGCAGGTTCCTTCCTATGATATGACGTGATTTTCTACATGGATGCTACGCATGCTGCTATAACTGTCCTCATAGTGCGAGAAGCTAGATCTTTGGTATTAGAGAAGTTTTTTTATACTTCGTCCATGAGCACCTCACAAAATAACTCATAGTCAATATGTCTCAGGTTCTATATCTTAGATTATAAGGGCAAAAAGGAACTTGCGTAACGCCACTCACGTCCTAGTAAACACTTGCTATTTAATCCTCTATGACTTACCAGCCGGAAATTGTATGTGCAACGTCTTCAAAGGAAAAAAAAATATCAAGGATCGACTCTCAGTTTCCAGGGCCATCGCCCTATATTCCATCGAATATAGACACGTCACTAATATTTAGGATTTGGAGGAAGGTTGGATCTGTCATTTTCAAGATGCACTGCCCCTCGAATTTGTGCAAAGCACCCCCAGTCAACCGCTCTGACATTAAAAAAATCACCATTGAAGTAGGTTTGGTGACCAGACTACTTAATTTTTTAAAGAGAAAAGGTGCTATTCAACCAACCAATTTGGTGAGATTTTGTTTACACATAATGTGTGCTATTAGAAGTTGGGGACTTTTGTAAGGTAACATGAATAAAGGGTTTTAGTAATACAAAGTGAACATGGAATGGATTATCAGCTAAGTGAGAAAATTTGACCTATAGGCCTAACGTTCATAATACAGTAGTCTAAAGTTTAGCTATTAATTTTGGCTATTAACATGGAATAGATTTGATTTTAAAGGGATTTGCAGTGTCGTAGTTTCACTTGCCTTACTATTTCATGAGACAAAAAATATCTTATATTTTATATATATATATATATATATATAAAATACACTATTATATATATATAAATTTACTTATGATTAGAATTTTAATACTCAATTTTCATCCATTTTTCTTGGTTGTTATGGATAAGAACCTAAAGAAACATATCTCTAGGTGAAGTAAATATTATCAATAACAATAAAAACACTTTTCTTAAATACACAACTTTTAATTAGAATAATTATACTACCGACAAAAATTTGGCTTTTGATTTCATTCCCTCTCAATAATATCAAATTGCCACTGCTATATTAACACTTTTAAACGCTGAACTAAAATTTGAACTACCTCTCTTTTAGGTAAAAAGGTTTTATCCATTTTCCGAAGTCTCTTATATAATTCAAATTAAAAACATCTTTATTCAATTTATGTAAAACAAGTTACAATATATATATATATATCGTATGGTCTGTTGTTAGCTATCTTTCGTTAATTTTAAAGCTGCGATGTATATTTAGATTTCTCTTAGATGAGAATAAGTTGCCAAAGTTGTTTGAATAAAAGTCAGTCATTGATTTAAAAAAAAAGTAAAGTAATCTCCTGTCACTAAGCTAAGTCCAATCCATCGAGCCATCTAAGACCTGCCTCACTTATTCTGAGTATGATGGCCAATCCCTCTGTAAAAGAGCGCATGGGACACTCTGTAACTATGTGATCCATTGTTTGGATATACTCCCCGCAATCACATGACTAATCTAGAGTCAATCCCCACTAATACTTCCAGTAGTTACAATTATATAATATCAGTAAGTATATATTTTACATCTAATTCTTAGACAATAATTAAATACCGTAACATTAAAATAAGCTGTGATATAAGTCTGTGACATTTTAATATTTCACCAAGATTATTGTTGGATGATGAGCCATACTGACATAATAGATCATTTTCAATGTTAGTAAATTTTATAAATGTGACAATTTTCAAAGAGCAGAGATACCAGAACTTAATTTTCCTCCAACAGAACGTACATGACTATACCAGCTCAAATTTTCATCAATTTCTAATTGTAAGAAGTTTGTATTTCTTTCCTTTGCAATAAAATATTATTGCAAAACAATAGTTTTGTATGATTATTAAGGGTTCTATTTCATGAGTATTTTGGAACGCACTAAATTGAAAAAAATTTGTTTAAATACAGGTTATGTTTTATAAAAAGGTATATTCCAGGTTAAAAGAGTTTGTTAAAAAATGGCTAATGAGAAAAAAATTATATAAATTTTACGAATGAATGTGTGAATAAGATGTTCACAGGTTGGCATCAATTATAACAGATTTCATTAGTTGAAAAACTTATCAGGTAGAAAATCTAACTAAACGGCTCAAGAAAGTTGTAGTGTGTTAAATGGTTAAAATAATCAATTAAAGCATGCTAAATATAAACTATCTATTAAAGCTGGATAATCTCAATGAGGGAATATAGTCTTTATAACAAAATAAAAGCAATTTCTCTTACGAAGTATCATTTATTAATCCTACAAGTTTCATTTTCTGTGAATAATTGTTTGTTACAACAATTATTTGGTTTAGGTATTTCTGTTAGATCTTGTGATTTGTTAGCATCATATCTAAAAAAAACATTCTCAGTTTGTTTCAGTTTGTCATTATTATTCATACAATTATTTCAGCCGTTCTGGCAGCGTACCACAAGGATCTAATTTAGGCCCTCTTCTCTTCCTGATTTTTATCCCAAAATGCTTGCAAGAACGAAAATCCGTCTTCTGAGTACAACAAAATAATCATCACAATTTCTCAATAGCCAATTTACAATTATTCATAATAATTTATAATGGTTTTTGTTAATGCACCATTAATAATATGTCCATTAACAAGTTAGTTGGCAGCAAAGTTGGTGAAAGATTGATATCAATTATAATTATAGAAAGACATCCAAATTTTGAAGATAGTCAGCTGTTAAAAAAACCTGTATTTCCGATTGAGGTAATAATTAGTGACACTTGATACAAAAAAACAGGCCCTAATTGTTTACAAAAACTACCTTGCCAATAAAATTCAATCATAAATTGATGATTTTTATTATTAATTAAAATTGGCACTGGTGTCTATTTGTTTCCCCTGCCGTAAAGTGCGAGCACACTTCTATGGTTCAGTGATCCATGGTTGGTTGATACAAAGCGGCAGATGTTGTTAACACTGCATACAAGGCATTTTTCTGGAATGATGATAAACTTAATGTGGTTTTATGATTAGTAATTAAGTCACAAATTATTTCCAAAAATGCTTTGTTTACCCACAATGTTCGATTTTGTTTTTATTATATTTTATAACTTTAGAATAGATTTATCAACTTTAGTTTATATTTGGCATGTAACTAAGCAATTTTAAAATAGACTATTTTGGTATACTTGATCGCAACCAGTCAAAGTTTTTAGATAGAACAATGTTTCTATTTAAATATTATAATTAGTTCAGATTTATTCTCCAAGGAGAGGCCGATTTCCCTCTAAACATTACTCTGGCCATTCCCCATAGACTATTGATCTGTGCGAGGGAATTTACTCAGACAGAGTATGAGGGCGAACCAGTACAGCAGAAGGTGAACATTACTGGTAAATCTTATAGTCTAGGCCAGATTTAAACCTGTGTTATCTCTAACCCTAAATCAAAGTCCTGATAACTTAAACTGCTCGGCCACTGGCTCACACGGTCATTAATAACCTCATATGGCAAAAGCCTCCCACACATCAAGTTCACACTGTTTTGTTGCTACACTTTGCCTAGTAGAATACAATTTTAAGAGAAATTGAACAACTCACAAAAATAGTTCTTAGCATTTTTTTAAATTTTAGTCAGAAATGTTTTAACTGTTATTATTTTAAAAAGTTATCACTTCACTGCTTTGTTATAATTTCTCGGCCATTCATCCTGTGTGTCACGCAGATGAACATGCGATCTCAGAATCTCGTTGCATACCATCAATTCAGTGCGGGACGAGATCTCGTTGGCACAAATGAAGTTCTGCGCATAATATCACATCATCAATTGAAGAAGGAGTACTCTAGGTTATTGTTTTAGAACTATCAAGTTTCTGACTTCATAAGTGCTATAAGCATGAGGCCTCGGGATCTCGTGTCACTTATAATGAAGTACTGTAATAAATTATACTCTAGCTGAGAAATTGAGGTTATGTTGTAAATAAACAGACCATGTGGAACAACCCTCCCATCTTTTCAAACAACAGCTGATAATCTGTTTGCTAATATTGACATTTAGTCTACCATGTGATCGACAAGGTCTATAGGTCTCGTACCGCACATAACTAATACGTCATTACTCTAATGCGGCATGTAAGCTATAGATTTCATGTAAGAGTTAGGTTATTATTAAATTCACAAAGAAAAATGCTCCCACAAAGTACAACTCCTGCAACAATTACAACGAAAAATATCACAATCACATTTAAGGAATTAACTTTGTTTTTGAAATTTGTTAATTATGGTGTATCAGATGAAGAAGACAAAGGATGTTGGACATTTGCATCATTACCTGAAAAATACCAATCACGACGTTTAGATGTAATTTAGCTAAAAACTAAATTACACCTAAACAAACATGTTATAAAACTATGATCTTAAACTAATAAATTTATCTACATTAATAATTATCTACATTTTAACCTAGATCCTAGAATGGGGTAGAACAAAATGAACTTCTACTAAATATAAAAATTTTAACTGGGTGAAATTGATATAACCAATTAGGCGCTGACAAGATCACAATATCAACGAAAAAATGTTAAAACACAAAATTAAATTAATATTCCAATCAGACTGAAATGAGATTACATTAACTAAGCATAAATAAATATATGGTGGATTAAGAACGTAGTTTTATAACATGTTTGTTTAGATGTAAATTACTTTTAAGCATTTGAAAAAGATTTGGGTTTTACCAAATCGAAACGTTGTGATTGGTATTTTTCACGTAATAAGGAATTAAATGCGAATTTCATCGCAGTGTGAATGTAAGCCTACGACAAGAGATCTCGGGATCTTCTGACCCAGTGAACATGTTATAGTTGATGAAGAAGGTATTTTATTGAAAGTGTTTAGAATCAATCTTTCTTCATTTTTACTCAATAAAAATAACACAAATTATCACAACATATTAAGACTTGCACGACTTACGTTAAAAAAATTATAACACTTGCTTTGGTAAAAAATACAATGCTTTTAAATGAGCTCCAGGTCTTTCTTTATGTGTTTTAACTAGGTTTATTAACCATTATAATTAAGTATTATATTTATGGTTATAATGCAATATTTGAATATAGTACTCAAATCTACAGTTTACTATGAGCTCAAATGCCTTGATTTTCCAAAAGCTGTCCATCAAATCATCGAAGGAAATGTTTCCCTTTAGTATCTAAATTTTCTTTCATGTTATTTGTTCTTTTTAGGTTGTAAGTAGTAATATAAGAAGAGACTAATATATTACTCCTCATAACGATGGTACAGCATTGTAAAATCAGATAACACTCAAAAAGTATTGAAAATATTTTTTTATTAGTACCACTAAATAAAAACAAAGATGAATAGTAGTATTTGAATACTAACATAAAACTAAAACTATTTCTTTCTATACAAAGCAATATATAAATAAATCTAAATATTGTCATAGATAATCAAATAAACCAAGTTAACAGTACCGTTATTAGACGATAGTCTGAGTTTTTATTCGCAAATGGCTCTTTTAACTATATAAGTTATTTATACATTTAGGCACTAATGCATAAGAACAAAAATATAACAATTCCTATCATTATACCCCATGATAATCACAATAATAGTCTAAATATAATCTATAAAGAATCTTTCTTTGTAAAATAAAAATTGAATAGGTCTGTTTTTACAATAACATGACCATTTCTAACTTTTCTATACATTAAATTTGTATTTATTTTTCAGCCTGAACGTATTACTACTCTTATGTTTTAATAGCGATAATAGTAGTTGGTTATATTAAATATTTTCACATAACTACTAGTGGATCTTAATTTCGCTAGAAAAAGAACTGCCACATCAGAAATTAAAGCCTTGGTTCATATTTATTAGAGCAAAAAACAAAAAAATAATAAAGACAGACCAAAATTGCACTCCGATACCAAAAGTTCTTGGTCTAAAATTTCTTCAGTTATAAGATTTAACATTTTCTTTACACTAGACCCTGTTTGCTTTCTGATAATTAAAACTATTTTAAATAATTTTAACACTAGGCACTATTTACTACATAAGAAACTCTAAAATATTTTAAAATGTCATATGATCTAAATATAAGCTATGATTAATCACTGTACAACACAAAATGTAAAGGATCTTCATCCCAAAATTGTTCAACAATCTTTTTCTGTTTCTGTGTCTGTCCAATTTACATAAGACAAGTATGTTGCTTTTTTCACTTTTAACTGGATTTCCAGGCCTAATGTCCTAAAAAATAACCTGTACATTCAAGGTGTAAAAGAAAATCCGATTCTGAATACCAAGACAAGACAAAAGCGAGCGTGAAAGTAAAAAGTTGGAAGAGAAAGCCAAATGTTGGAGGAGAGCAAACCCGTTTATTCAGATAATGAACTGTAGGCCTAATGCGGAGGCTAGCTACTAGACAGTTTGTCAACAAAGAGGAATGAAAAATGTCAGCCCTAGATTTAACAATAGGGTTATAGATTCAAAGGGGCTGCAAGCAAGATCAGAACAATAAGGCTTCATACAGCACATGGTATTTTCTTTGACTGTGGTTGAAACTCTGTACAATTGAACAGTGCCAGCTGGGAAGTCAATTCGCTCAAGGATTATTTAATACGTTAAATAGAATTCAAAACTACGTCAAGAATTCATGATTCTCCAGTTTAGTTTTTTAACACCAAGCCTTTTTAAGTTTGTTGGAAACTTACTTAGTCAATAAGCCTAAGTATAACATAAATACAAGGGTTTTTCATAAATTAAGATCTCCAATACTTTTTAACAGTAAATATTACTTGATTGCAAAACCAATTACAGATTCTGAAATGTTGGGCATTACACTATTTTTCAATGTAGTCGCCATCATGATCATTACATTTTTGGAGACGCTCCAGAACCTTTTTCTCACCCGTATCACACCACTCTTCCGCCAACTTGTGCAGGAAGGATTCGGTGGCTGCCTTCAGCTCTTTGTCCCTTGAGAATTTCATCCCCCCCCCCCCCCCAAGTATTGTTTCAAGATGGGGAACAAATAGTAGTCACTGAGGGTCAAATCATAGCTGTATGGGGGACGGTCAATGAGTTACCTCCTGAGTGTGGCGATGAGATACGTTGTTGTTCGGACAACTTGAGAGCGGGCGATGTCATGGTGCAAACGAATTGAATGCCCTTACAGAGCTGACCCCTTCTTTTGTTCTGTATAGCCACAGAGAAGAAGGAAAGAGAGGTTGCATCCAACAGTGCGCTAAATGTATGTAGAGTAGTTATTTGTCCACTTTGCCATGGGATGACAGGACAAGCACTTCATCAGTCCCTCCTTTATTATCCCCAAATGCTCAAAGATTAACATATTACTTATTACTACACATGTATAAAGATGTATATCCGTTGCAATCTACATACATTTGCAACTGAGACGTTTGCTGTGAGCAAAAGTGACCTCTGTATCTTTTTCTCTGTGGTATAGCCAAACAAAATCTTGTTCACGATAGACTTAAAGATGTCCTCTATATGTTCAGCAATCTCTCACACAGTTATACGCTGACCAGGAAGCAAAAATTGTTCAACTTTCATTACTGTCTTGTCCGAAAACTGATGGACTGTCGCAGCCGGCCATGTGTGTTCGGCCTTCTGCAAACCCCCTACACCACTTACACATAATTGTTGTGTCCATAGACATTGGTCAACTGGTGAAGGATTTAAAAAGTGGCTGACCACTGTAACTACAAAAATCTAATCACAAACCGTAATTCTAACTTTTCAGAAGTGTAAATTTTTCCTTCCATCGTTAATAGCTGCTAAGCCAAAACTGAGCGTTATAAGGAGGGGACCAAACGGAATAATGCTGGGGGAAAGCAAGGAACACAGCGCTGTTGTCAGATTTAGGCTTGCTTCCTCAGTCACAACAGGAGCTTGTTGGAGACCATAATTTATGGACAACCCTCATAAATATTTTTTAGTGATTTTTATTTTAGTAAAATTGTTATCTAATAGAACTGTGACACCATTCAAATGTACAATCTGTAATGATATGAGTTATTTTGATTGATTGCTTAGACTGACACATTATACTGTATTAAACCAGTATTAATTTCAAAAAGTTAGTAAAATGGAACTGTATAACCTTAAATCAAACACAAATTTTCAATGTCACTGACACTTTACCAGCGTTCTTGAAGATACTATTTACTTTCAAAATATGTGCAATGTATTGTGTCTCTATATATCCTACATTAGAAGACGTATCCTCAAAGGTAAGTTTGCTATCTTGCCTATCTTTCCGATTATATTTAGTCCTGAACTGGTGCAATACAAACAATATGCGTAAATAACATAATATTCGTGAATGTTTTCATGTATTTAAATTAAACTTAGTTTACGATGGATTTTAAATAATGACCAAACTCATATGAAACTATTCTATTAAGCTTGTAAAGAGTCACTCTCTAAATACACCAGTCACTGGTGTTATGAGTATACTCAGCACTGAAAATATCTAGAAGAAAGTCGAGTGGAGTTCAAGAAAAGAGCTGTAATTTTCAACTTTTGTAAGACCTGTAACTTTAAAACGAAGATATTGAGAAATGAACATTTTCAAGGAGATGGTTTGGCTAGAGGGAAGGAAAAATGACATTATAAGAGATAAATTGTGACCAACCCAACTTGCAGAGGAAAATAAAATTACATTCTCAAATTAAATTTAAACGTTCAAATTATTATGATTTCTGAGGTTTAAAATTTAACACACATTCTATTCTCAATTTATAAAACCGTAGCTAAATAAATACTTCTTTTAGGTCTACCTTCTAACTCTCATTAACTTAATTCTTCCTTCAAACCCTCCCTAGCTTGAGTCTCCCTTCAAACCCTCCCTAGCTTGAGTCTCCCTTCAAACCCTCCCTAGCTTGAGTCTTCCTTCAAACCCTCCCTAGCTTGAGTTTCCCTTCAACCCTCCCTAGCTTCAGTCTCCCTTCAAACCCTCCCTAGCTTGAGTCTCCCTTCAAACCCTCCCTAGCTTGAGTCTCCCTTCAAACCCTCCCTAGTTTGAGTCTCCCTTCAAACTCTCCCTTGCTTGAGTTTTCCTTCAAACCCTCCCTAGCTTGAGTTTCCCTTCAACCCTCCCTAGCTTGAGTTTCCCTTCAAACCCTCCTTAGCTTGAGTCTTCCTTCTAACCCTCCTTAGCTTGAGTCTCCCTTCAAACTCTCCCTAGCTTGAGTCTCCCTTCAAACCCTCCCTAGTTTGAGTCTCCCTTCAAACTCTCCCTTGCTTGAGTTTTCCTTCAAACCCTCCCTAGCTTGAGTCTCCCTTCAAACCCTCCCTAGTTTGAGTCTCCCTTCAAACTCTCCCTAGTTTGAGTCTCCCTTCAAACTCTCCCTTGCTTGAGTTTTCCTTCAAACCCTCCCTAGCTTGAGTTTCCCTTCAAACCCTCCTTAGCTTGAGTCTTCCTTCTAATCCTTCCTAGCTGAGGTCTACCTTCTAACAATCCCTAGCTTAAGTCAACTCTTTCAAACAATTTCAATTTCAAACCAGAAACCCTTTTTGCAAACTAAAAATTATTTAAAAGAAGATTAATCGATAAACCACATAATTTTGACAAATTCTTTTACTCTTCAGTTAAAAAGACCAATATTTCCAATACTAACCTAATAATGGTTTTGTTTCATTTTATATGTACAGTGGCCTCGCAACTATTTGGATAGCGGTTATACAGAATACATCATATCCAGATTAGATTGAAATAAAGGTAGCTTATTTCTTCAGTGTTATAATTTGGTAGGTTTGCAATACTATGTGCATAACAAAAGAATATAGTGGTACACATGTGTTGCAAAGTAAAGGGGCGTTCAGTTCCCAATCCCATTACTGTGCTTAACTTTATATTTCCTGCCCCTTCCATTTGTATAGAATGTTGCATTAGGCATCATGTTTCCCGTGCAATGTTATTTTTAATAACCCAGTCAGAATTTGTTCTATTTTTCAGCTATTATTAAAAAAATAAAACAACACATATGTTTATAGAATATAAAAAACATAATAAACTAAAAACAATACAAACACAAGGTAGAATAGAAGAATTAATGATGCAAATCAAACTTGAGGAGAATAAAAACTGCATGTAAGTGAACGGTGAGATTATGGTGAATCTTCAATAAAGGTCGCTTCAGAATTAGGAGTGGCAACACTATTGAACAGTAATTACATCATTATATACAATATATTTATTTACTATACAGCATTAGGTTATCAACTTTATATAAAGAATTGATATAATAAAATAATTACAATGTGAGTTAATTATAAAGTGAAGACAGCATTTATATTACACATAATTAGATATAATTAGCATTTGAAGGGTCATCATACTCGCACATACTTAAACTTTAACTCCAGTGTATACACAGAATTAGTGCTATCTGCATCAGTTCACCGCCCATTGATACGGATAGTCATGAGTCCACTGCACATAGTTTATTGAAAGAAGACTCTTCAAATATAAGAATCAATACTAATATATCCCTAAATATTTACTTAATTTAAGCTTACTTATCATCGGTTTCTGGAGCTTTCTCCGGCAGACCACCCGACTTGGGGCCAAACCGTGCCTCCGGTCTGGAATAAACAATGTATACCTAACTTTAGCAACCAAGAAAAGACATCGCAAGAAAACTATGTTAGGTACAAAAAAGTACATTACTAGAAGAGCTACCAATAAAAAAAACAACATAGTACATATAGCAATAGAAATTTACACTAATCGGTTGCCATGCACAGTTTTAACAAAAGAATTATGGGGGGGAAGCTCAAGATAGCGATTGGACGAAGATTAGTTAAATTTTGGGGTATGCGAGTAGCTCGAAATGAGTTTTTTTTTCAAGTTTTAAAAAAACTCAAACTTGACTCAAGATTTTAAAAAACTCGAAAAAATCTAGTAGAGTTTTGCCATATCTTTGAGCATAAAACGCAATAATCAAAGACAAAAGTCCCATTTGTAAAGTAGGTTATAAAGATATTAGTATATTGGAGAGAGTAGTAGTAACATACACAAAAGAATCACATAATCACACAAATTTTCAGTACCACTGACACTGGAATTTTAAGTGCCAGTGGTACTGAAAATTCGTGTCATTATGTTATTCGGACTAATTCCTGGCTTAGTGCCCTTTAACCTAACCTAAGATTATAAAGATAATCATTTTATATAGGCAACTGTATTCAAAATATAATCATAATATCGTATTCATAACCTGATATGTTCCCGCGAAGTATTCAGATTCATGATTCACACACACGTCTCGATCGTACGGCCACAGCGATTACAGCGAAAAGTATTCTTGTTATTTATAAGGAAGGCACGCCCAAATAATCTGTTCCAAATAGCCGTCACTTCATACAAAACATGATAAGTGATCACAAAGAATCAGTTATTAAACCATTTCAAAAGTTCGTTACAAAACTACTTTTACCAACATTTGAAATTAGCAGTTGCATTTATTTCAGGTCCATACTTTAAAAGTTCAAGGAGTAAAACTTTTCTAAGACTGACAATTTCGGACAGATTTAACTAAATCGTGTTCAATCTGTAACATAAACTACGCATAGAACGTAAACTATTGAAACTGAAAAGCTATACTAATTTGAGATAGAATATCCAGAACAGTTTCGTTCTGGCACCGTGACTAAAAAAAAATAACAATTAATTGTAGCTACTACCAGTACATCACTGACTCGACGAGTCCCAATAAAAAATGTACTGCTAGCCTTGGATTCGATTTGTATCCATTTTGTTTTGAGTTTTTGTTGACGTTTACACCAGAGATGGGAATTACAGTAACTTTTTCGATAACCTGTTACGTAATTCTATTATGTTCTGATAACGTGTTATAATAATCTGTTATTTTTGTAACCTGTTACTCTCGACCCGTTGACGTTCCAGACAGTTATTCTGTTTCTGTTATGGCCTGACGTTACTTCACGGCTCGAAGCCTCGTTACGGCTGGTCTAGATAACGTTCCAATTTACCAAAGGTTATAAAGTTGAAGCAGAGATCAAGTAAGTTTATTATGTTTGGTATGTGGTGGAGGTTATGCCTTATGTTACGTTATGATGTCGATAATGAGTTACGGTCGTTGGGCTTTGCTTGCCCATTACAGAATTACCGCTCAAAGTTCGTTCTGTTATTGATAATTTAACTGTAAACTGCAAGAGTCTTAAGTTTCATTCGTTGTTCAGTTACAGTTTCGCTTACTTCTCAGCATGCCATATTTACTGTCCATTACCACCATGCGTTACAGTTATATAAAGTTCCTTATAACCTTATCATGCATCATGACGGAGTTACAAAAATAATAGGGTATTTCATGTAACCTGTTAAATCTATAACAGGTTTCGTTAAATAACCTGTTATAGATAACGTTTCGTTAAATAACGCCCATCTCTTGACGACTCAACTTGGCACATGGAACAATGGAAGTACAAATAGTACGATGAAAACCTAAACAAGGTTAACCTTGATCAGTCGGCACAGCAGTTGATATCGCTAGTTAGTATTGTATTGACATTAATTATTTTGTTTCTGTTAGTGGAAACAAAACATTGTAGTCAATGGTGAAATTGAGGTTAGCTGAAAAGAATATATTATTGTGTGTTTTCATTTTTGAAAATTAAGGGTTAAATACTTGACTCGAAAAAAAATCAAACTCGAAATTATGTCTAAAAACTTGACGGCTCAAATCCTGAAATTGCTACTCACACACCCCTAGTTTAGTTATAAAATTACCCATAAATTATAAAATTAACTCATGTGCTTACATAAAAACAGATGGAGATAAAGTAGGTATTGTAACTTAATCTTTTTACTACTTCAAATTAGAAGCAACAGTAAATTAACTATATAGATTTTAAAATGTACATAAGTGGCTTTTTCTTGCCAGACAAAATAAAATATGTGGATAAACCGAAGGTATGAAATATACGGTACAAAGTTGTCTCTTATTGTTAAAATATTTATATTCCATCACTGAGCTTAGTCCGAAGTTCAACCATTCAACACTTGTTTCTCCAATTGAATGAAGAAGATCGCCTAATACCTCCTGAAAAGAGCGCAATGGGCAATCATTATCTATATAATTCATAGAAATAGTTCGAGTTTACTCGAACATATATTGCCATTGTTAGTATAAAATTTGTTCTAAAACTTATATGATGTCAAAAGTTTTTGTTTAATTTTTCATTAAAGCATTGTTCTTTCTACTTCTGAAAACAAATAACTAGTTTAAGATTTTAAAATCTAAAAAACAGTGTAAAAATTGCCAGACAATAAATTACTGGTCTAATTCACAGTTTACTGAAGAGAAATCAGATGTTCATTTAGAAACCATCACAGTTTATACAACAGAACTAATACTGTGTACATAGTTAAATTACCACTCCGTTAGTAGAATAAAAAAAAAATAAACAAGTATAGATAAAAAAATTATATGAATAACTTGATTAGTTTGAATAGAAATAAAAATGATATTAGACAAGACCCAGAGGTAAGTAGAAAATGTTTTAAAAAATTACGGCGAGACAGACATAAACATATCTTTTAAAATCTAATTAAAAAGATACAATTAGCAACACTTACAAATGAAGCAAACACATCATAAATGAACAGACAAGTAAAGACAACCATACAAAACCCATGCTTTATTTTCAACTGGAAACATATAGTGTACAAAGTTTAGGGCTAATAATAATGTACTGTCTTTAAAAAATATAAACACAAACCAAACCTACCACATTGTCAAACTCTATCACATAAATTATAAAATATAAAATACTAATAAATTTAAAGTTAAAATTTTAATAACTCTGTGTAGTGTATGCATAATTGAGCACTAATTCAATGTAAACTAATATTAAAGTCACGTTTTTCTCAGAGCTGTAAAGACTAAGATAAAATTACAAAAGAAACAACCACATACACAAATTTGGCATTCAATCCAAGTTAGGTCAAGAACAAGCGCATTTTGAGTCCTGTTTGTTCGTGACTAACCAAAGGGGCGATACTATCAAAGCTAAATGATCGTATAAGGGTATATTGTATGCTGTTCGAGTTTACGGATAGAGGTTGTATTTATGGTAAACTTCTAATCCAGAAAGGACACAAGCAATTAAAGGGAATTTCTCATGATCTCTTATCTTTTAAACAATTTTAAAGATCTCAAAAAGGTTTATTTAATTGGTATTATTTTTTTAAGAGAACCATTTGCTTTCTACCTCTGGCTAATACATAACTATAACCCCTGAACATTAAATTACTACCACAGCCTTTACTACAATTTAGTGGGAAACTCATTAATAGATCTTTAGGAATTAAAAATATGTCTTTTAATAATTTGTAGATAAGAGAGTATGGATATCTACAAGACAAATTTAAAATAATAATTATTTCTCTGGAGAAAAACACCATATATAGTAATACTATTTTTACAACTTTACAAAAATAAACTAAAGAAATTTGGGCATTTAAGAAAGTCAAATATCATAGAAAGGAAATTTAGTTTTTATGACATATTTTATGACATATGACAAATTTAGTTAGTCATATGACATATTTCATCTAAATGTAATATTGCATTAAGCTTTTAATAACAATGATACACATTAACTATAAAATTGTACTATTAAGTTAAATATAATTAATTCCTTAAAATTAATTTTAAAATTAGTAAATATATATAATGTTATTCCCCGATTTCTTGGTCACCAGTGTTAAATTGCATCACTAATATAAACATTAAAATACTCACTTGTTTCCAAAGTTCTGAGGAGGAAAGTCTGAAACACATACCATAAATTATTTGTGATTTGAAAAAAACTGACAGCTCAAAAACTGTAGCTACTGTACAGCGTTGGTATGCACTCTAAACACAATTTCAACATTTTTTGCTTTTGCACTTTACTTATTCCGCCATTTAGGTTGGCCGTATCAACTGTTTCAAATATGGGCTTTGTGATGCAATAATAATAATTATATTGTGTTGTATATATTAGTTTGATATTTTATTACTGTTTATTCATTTATGAAAAGTATATTCATAAGATCGTTAAGATAAGTGGCGAATGAGTGTAGATGAACAACTGTAGTCATTGTTACTAAGGCCGCCTGTTCCTCAGAAAGAGTTATTTATTAATAGCCCAATAGCCAGGTCAACTAAGGGACCTACTGCTTTATCTTCTTAGACATTACAGCAATATTCCAGGTTGCTTACTGATGAGTTTCATTGTATCTGCTGTGCACATTTCTGCTTGGTCTACATCGCTTGACAGATATTTTACTTCTCTACTCCTGGTTTTTATAGCCTAATCCTAAATCACATGCTAAAACGTCTATTAATATTTATTGTGGTACATATACTTTTAGAAGTATTTACAACTTTCAGTGACAGTGATTAAGTCCGGTCCAGTGACAAAAAAAATTATATGCAAAATAACATTCAAGGGTAAATTTTTAACAGATATTATTATTTATACTTTTTTATCGATTATTGTTTGCTTTTTCATCATTTTTGCAAATAATAATAAGTACTTTTTGTACATTTTGGTTAAAATTATAAAGATCACTAAGGTGTCAAGAAGAAGAAATAAACACCTAGCTTGCCAGGACATCTGCTAGTTATTGAAAAATAAAACAAGTTATTGAAAAATAAAATAGTGTTCATATGTTGTGGTTTTATCAAAGGTTTGTTTAAGTATATACATAATAGAATTTTATATTGTGTATTTGTTAATTATGTTTGAAATACTTAATTCATATTTTTTAGATGAATTTAATAAATATTGCAAATTGTCTTCAATTATGTTCAGTATGGATAAGAAGTCCCACTCCAAATTTTAAAAAGCACACCTTCAAACAGGATACCTCCTATAAAATAATGCTTCTAACCCTAGAAATACGATCGCAAAATGCTATTGACGTCTCAGACGTTGATAAAAGTATGTTTGCCATTGCTTAGCAACAATTGTAACAAAAGGTTTAATTCTTAGTGCAAATGAAAGCTAATGCAATTATCTTCTTATTTTAACTGTCTGTGACTGTTTATATTGGGTTTGTTAATGTTGTCAAACCAGTTTGTTTACAGCTGATTGTTGTAAACAAACTGCTCAGCACAGTTCATTCCCAGCGTTGTTGTGGTTATGTTACTGTTGACGTGTATTATACTTTGTTTTTGTTGTAAACAGTAATGTTCAATTGTGTAATTTAGTTAATTAATAAGTGAAGCAATGTTATAACAATGGATGAACACTGTAGATCAAGTGACATTAGGGAAAAACTTTACAAATGCGCAAAATTGTATTATTTGAAGAAGAAAATAAAATAAAATATTGTTTTTAATTAAGCCTTATATAAATCATATCATTTTGAAGATTATAAAATTGTCTAAGTAATAAAGCATGGGTTGTTATGAAATCATATTTTATATTATTGCACATTAAGCAGAACATAAAATATTTTTTTTTTACTTTTTTTCTAAATCTTTTTGCAGTGGTAAAACAAATATTTATAATATAAATTTGGATAAGACATTTTATGATTGCCCATCTTATTCTAAAAATAATAATATACAATATGACCTATTAATTGAATAAAAAGGATATTTAGTGAATTTCATCTTGGAAGCTTACAAATTCTCTAGAATTGGTGCGGTTTTCACATGAAACAGGTGCAGCACTTTTGGGGTTAACTGTTTTATTTCTTAATTTTAATTATTTCACAATATAGTTTTAATTTATTTCTTTATTGATCAATTTACATATTATTGTTCTTTGTAAACATATTCAACAAACACAATTTGAGACAAACATTTCTTACCTCTTCCCATTTGATTAGGTCCTTTTCCTCCCATGTCCTAAAGGCAAAGACAAGAATTAAAATAAATTTACTTCAATATACTACATAACATAGGGCAGATAAATCAAGAAAGAACATTAGACTATACTCACAACAACACTAGACTATACTCAACTTGATATAAAATTGAAGTCATTAATTTGCAAACTAAGTATTGATTATAGGTTAGGTTAAAGGGCACTAGGCCAGCACTTAATGTAATGGGGGAGGGGGTTAGAGAAAGATAGAAAGAAAGAAAGAGATAGAGAGAGAGAGGGGGGAAGCAATCTTACCTTGGAGGTAAGTCCACTAATACAGTACACAGGTGAACATAAAAAACACAACACATAGCACAAGTTTTAATGTCACTGGCACTTTCTACGGGTGAGTAGGGACTGACTTAGTTTCAACTGTTTTGGGGTAAGTGACAGTGAGGGGATGTATATTCAAGGCTATAAATAAAAAGTTTTCCAATAGTTGAGGGCAGAGAAGGGAGTGGTACATGGTCTATCTGATGTCGAGACAATCATGCCTGTGGCCATTTATACATGTGCAGTTTCACTGGTGAGACCAAAATATTGAGCAGGCAGTGTTAGTATTTAGGTTAAAAGAGAGAAGAGTCAAAGGTGTGGTTTCCAGGGATCTTTGAGATGAATAGGACAGTTTTTGCAATATTTTCTGTTAGGACAATTTTTGCAAGATTTTCTGTTGATAGGATTAGAACTAGGACACGAACGCATTTAGTAGGAATTGGTAGAGTAACCTCTTATCAAGTTGTTCTCCCACCTACAGAATGTCACTGTACAGTTGCTGACAGCCATAAACACTTGAAATCCAATTATAACATAATCCTACCTATGAGGGCTCCACCCAACACTGTCATTTTGAACATGTTGGAATATATGCATGAAATGAATCTCCGGTTATACAAATCTTCTTTACACAAAACATTTCACTTTGACCTTAGAGAAAAATCAAGAAATGAAAAATGTCCTCCTTCATCATGCCAACACCAAACTCTTAGTACTGCCCCACTCAATCCCTGCTAATCAATGAGCATTTCATACCACCCCAGTTCTATATTTCATCAAAAGTCAACCAAGCGACTATCCCTACTTCTAGTAGACTGATTCTAGCGTTCTTGTACAACAGATTCCTTCTCAAGTTCAAATCAATAATCATTTCCTTAGTCTTTTTTTTAGAATTCATCTCAACATCTGCCTCATAATGCCAAATTGATTACTAAGGATGTCACACCACTTAATGCCCATACACCTCACACTCATAACTTACCTATTATTGAGCACTTCTTAACATCAAGCCATGTAATCCATTCCTAGTTTAACTTACCCGGTTTATTTTTGAAAAGAACCATTTCTCAAGATCTGACGTCACTACTTCAGATAAAGCATACCACTATAGGTGTATGGCCCTTTCATACCAACCTTTATTTAAGGAAACTGGAGAAGACTTTCCTTCAAAAGCAACCCATTCAACCTATCTGCTGGCTCTATTTCACTGATATGTTTATGATATGGGCCAACTATTAAACTTTACTCCATAACCAACAAAACTTTTAAGATCTCTGAATTTGACTTTACAATCTTCTTCTTAACACGTAGCCTTGATGTTGAAATTGGATTGGAGGATGGTGTCCTTCAAATTGATATTCACATCAAACCCACAATAAATAACAATATCTTCACTACATCAGTTGTCCCCAAACAACACTAAACGCTTCCTACACTATGGTTTAGCTAATTGAGCCCAATGAACAATTTTGTCTCCTGGAAACTGCATACAGACAATAACCAATTTGTAAGTGCCTTCAAAATGATAGATTGTCCTACCAAGCGCATAAAAAACCCAAATCTGTTTAGCCCAGTCCCCAAACCAAAAATAATTCCCAATGCTTACAACTGCAATAGTTGTAAAATAGTCCCTAATGCTTCAAACCAAAACAGTACCTTTGTCACCAACTACCACCATGGTCAACAGAAACCAACCAAATTCTGAAGATGGCTTCAATAACTTAAAAAAGATCCTCTCAAACCAAAGGTCTCCAGAAACGCAAAATGATCACTTTTAGACAAACTAAAATCCGATGTCAAATCCTGGTTCATCCTACCTTACCTAATTCTAACATCTGTTCCAAAGAGAAGAAGTTGCCCGGTTCTAATCCTTGAACAGAAAATCTTGCAAAAGTCATCCTATTCATATCCCTGATAAACAATTTATCAGTTACACTAACTTTGATTTACAAGATATTTGGAAACCACACTTGTGACTCTTCCAATTTAATTTGTGCCCACACTGCTCTGACAACTGTCAGACACTGTTTTGACAACTGGTAGTCAAATGGAAAACTGACATTTCCATGCCATTGCTCAGCTGCTTCTTTGTAAAAAGCATTGTTTACAAGCCGGGCACTTATACTCTTTACTGATTTGTTAGTAATTTGTATAACATTTTATTTTTATTGATATAATTGTGAGTGTTTATATAATCTTATCGTTTTTTAAGTTAATAATTTACTGTACCTAGTTTTATTTTATTTTAGACCTGGTAAAATAATTTTGTTTTTCAATATTTTTATATTTCTTTTATTTTTGTCAGAATATCAGAATGCACTTTTTTCATCCTGATATTCTGACTCCAAAATATAATTATATACAATCTCTAATTGATAAAACTGTATTTCATAACATAGTTTGAGCTAAAAACTTTACTTGATGACATGTACCAAATCTTATTTTTCAAGATAAGATAGGACAAGATATAAAATTAGAATAAATTTGCAACATTTTGTAAACTTGAAATGTTGTATACTTACTGTTTTATATTTTTGTATATTTTTAAAAATGGGAATTTTTTAGAAATTTTTCTTCGTTCAAAAGTTATTCTTGATTTTATTTTTTTACAAATATTATAATAAATCCTGCATATATTATTTTTATTTGGTTCATTTTATATAGAATATTATGTAATATGTTGGTATTTTATTACATTTCAAATTTATTTATGACCATTGAAATATTTATGTCAGTTTTCTATAAAATGATGAATATGATTTATTTTGCTATTATCTCAGTAACACTTGTAAGCATTACAAAAACTTTGATATTTTTACGTGCAGAAACATATTATAAAACTGTTCTACATATATTGTTACTAGGAGAAATAAATTATTTATATTTTTTTCAAGTGATGCTCTTTTGAAATTTACATTTTTAATTTCACAAAATGTTCAATTTATTAACCCCTAAAAATATTTTAAAATCTACATTATTTTTTATGTTTCATATTAATAGAATTCCCATTTAGTGCTGAATAAAATTATATATAACATGACAATGTTTTGATAAAATCATAATATGTTAGGTGCGTTTATACGTGAGCCTGCAAAACCGACCAAAAAATCCTTGACCAAATTGAGTTTTAGCCTGGGCCTATATAGGATTAAAAGAGAATAAGAGGGTCATTCTTAATAACTCTTACCTCGTGTCTTTCACCAGAAGGGCTATTGGGTAAACTGCATATTTTAATATCAACTTATTTTATTAACATGGTAAATTAAAACGAAAAATAAATTGTTCGTTACATGCTGATGAAAACTTACACCAATCTAACATTATCTAACTTAACATTTTCCTTCATCGGAATTTGAAATTTGGATTAAAATCGAGTTCCAGGCATCTAAAACAGACTTTTGGCAGTGCCTACAATAAAAAATAAATACACTGTTTAGAATTGAAAACTATTTTAATCAATCAAACAAAATTATATATTTTTTTAGTTATTGCTGGTTATAATAACAAAGTTTATGACTGTGGTACTGTATATGCGATTTTCTGTGATTTAAATAAACAACATCACATCAAAATAAAAATTATCCTATCAATTAACATTGATATTTGCCTCAATCATTCGTACTTAACTTGCTAAAAAAAGGTCACGCACAAGCCTGCGGCCCAAAAGATTTGGCAAGTGTTTAAAAAATAATAATGATAATTTTTAGCTTTCTGTGATTTAAATATCCCAAGCATTCCTATATCCTTAAAACGATACACTTTTTCATTACTGTACTTTCTTGTTCAGAACCAGGTTTGGAATTCAAGACCAGATCTAAAAGTTATAAACTTGTCATATTAAAAGAAGACTTGGTAATGTATTGACTAGACTGCATTGATGATAAGCTAAACCATCTAAAACTACGCTTTTAGAATGAGATTTTTTCGTAACAAAAATTGATAAGAACTAGATTATTTGAGTCAGGCTTTTCAAATATAGAAACGTTGTACCTAATTGGCATAACCACAGTGTAATAATCTAAAAATAGCTTTTTAACATTAAAATAAAACTTTATAGATAGTTAAAGTTTTGTAGTCAGAAACAATTTACATTACCTAAAGAAATAAACTTTTGATTTTTGTATTTTACCAAGCTTATAAACACTTCAATTTAAAACATGTTTCTTTTGAAAAACAAACAAAAATTCTACGGATACACCAATGGTATTTGGATCATCAGTATAACAAAAATAATTGTACAATATGAAAATGCAAGTTCATTAGTGATTATATATAAAACATAGTTCACTAATTAAATGTTACTTCTTTAATGGCAGGTAACGTGTAACTATGTTAAAACAGTAATTTTTACAAATTACTTTACTTACTGGTGTGGGAAGAAGTCCTGGACCTGGAGTTTCTAGTAAAGGTCTTCTTTCTTTATTAGCTGGTCTTCCTGGGCCATCAACATCTAAAGGTGATGATCTACTACCAAGTCCTTCTAAATCCAATGGAGGTCTCCCACCTTGTCTTCCAAAATTCATAGGCGGTCTTCCTCCTCTGCCATCAAATTCCATCGGTGGTCTTCTATCTGGTCCATCAAAGTCAGGTTCGTCAAAAGGTGGTCCCCTATCCCCTGGCCCATCAAATCTACCTCCTCGTGCTCCTCTACCTCCTCTTTTCCCTCCCCTGCCTGGCCCAAATTGATCAAAATCTCCTTGCATTTCGTTTCCATCAGGATCATCAAAATTACCAAATCGGCCACCCCTTCCTCCTCTTCCCCCTCGTCCTCCTCTTCTACCTCGGTCTGATCTATCGAATCTATCTCTACCCATACCCCTTTCATCATCAGGTGGACCACCAAACCTATTACCATAATTGTCTTCATTATCTATACCTTCATCTTCAAATTCATTCGGGATAGATCCTTGTGGCCTTCCACCAAATCGTCCTCCCGGACCTTTTCCTGGAGGGCCATCAAAGTTCCTATCTGTAGAATCAAAATTCCTGCCTGGAGGGCCATCAAAATTCTTACCACGTGGACCATCGTTATTTCTTCCTGGTGGACCATCGAAATTCCTTCCAGGTGGACCATCAAAATTTCTTCCAGGAGGTCCATCGAAATTCCTTCCAGGTGGGCCATCAAAATTTCTTCCAGGTGGACCACCGAAATTCCTACCAGGTGGACCATCAAAATTCCTTCCAGGTGGACCGTCGAAATTTCTTCCAGGTGGGCCATCAAAATTTCTACCAGGCGGGCCATCAAAATTCCTACCAGGTGGGCCATCGAACTTTCTGCCAGGTGGGCCATCAAAATTTCTACCTGGAGGACCATCAAATCCCTGTGGCCCCTCTAAATTGGGCCCACCAAAGTTTCCAGAACGTCCCCCTTGAGGACCATCAAAACCCCTGGAACCACTCCTATCGTTTGGACCCATATCATCAAATCCTCGTTTGTTCTTTGGACCACCTTGAAACCGATCAGGTCTTCCTCCTTTGTTTGAAGAGCCATAATTATCACCCCCATCATTATAATTATCATAATCCTCATTATTTTCCGCAAAAGGATCATTTTCATACTCATTTTCCTCGTTGTAGTACTCTTCCCATTCTTTAAATTTATCTTGCCTGTTGAAGTTTTCTTCGTTTTGATTATTAGGAGGAAAATTACCTTTTTTATATTTTGGAGGAGCTTGATCGGGATCAAACCCATCCATCAAACCTGGGAGAGGCTTACTACTGTTGAAATTCGGCCTTGAATCATTTTTGTTGTCAGGACCTTGGAAATTAGAGTTAGGAGGAAAGTTTCCAGGTGGTGGATTAAATGGAGGTCGATTTCCAAATTGATTTCCAAAATTCCCCTGGCCTGGGGGAGGAAAATTTGGAGGTCCCTGACCCATCATATGTGGAGGTCCACCAAAACCTGGTGGTCCAAAATTGTTGGGACCTTGCATATTTGGACCACCCATGAAATTTCCACCACCTTGAAAATTACTTGGTGGGCCCCCTTGAAAATTACTTGGTGGGCCACCTTGAAAATTGTTTGGTGGACCACCTTGAAAACTATTTGGTGGTGCTCCTTGAAAATTGGGTGGAAAACCATGTGGTGCACTTTGATTTTGCTGACCTGCGTCTTGAGAAGGAGGCGGAAAGTTAAATGGATGTTTGTCATCAGACGAGTGCATCAGTGGTTCTGTCACTGGAATTTGTGGAGGTTTTCTACCCTTTTCAGCATGACTACCCTTACTTGAATCTGATTTAGTATCTTGAGTATCACCCCCACCACTTAAAAGATCCAAACCTGGAATGCCTTTTGGTGGTGCAGTAGGAAAGTTTGGTGGTGGTTCATTAAGTTTTATTGCAGAGCTCTGATCAGACACCTAAAAACATACAAGAATGGTATAATTAATTACTCATTCAATTATTGTTACTATTTAAATAACAACTAGATCTAAATGCATTAAATGCAATGATTTAAACAACCATTTAGTAGTAGGTGAAAGATCCAGATTCTTAATATCACTAATACAACTTAAAGTACGTTTTTATTGGAGTGTCTGCGACTGGAGCTGCTAGCATCAATTGTTGGTGACTGTTCCGAGAGCAGAAATGGTCGCAGACGATGAGCGATTATTGTGGTGTGTGCAATGTACATGTGGTTTGAGCTGTTTGTGAAGTATTGCTGGAATTCAGTTTGTAGATGATTTCTTCGTGTCTTCTTTTATAAAATCTAACACAAAATCAAAATTGTTTATTTAAATGGAAAAACTGTGAAAACTTAACCTAGTCTCCTAGTAAATGGTTGTTTTTTAAAATTTAGAAGTACCCTTCTTCTTGTGTTCTTTTAAATATTGCATGTTTTTCTAAACTTGGAGCACCTAACATTTATAACGTTCCTTCATCGTTGACTTCTTCTGCTATCAGATATTTAACACTAATTGTTTTCTTTAACCCATCGCAGCAACAAAACCACTTATTCAGTAGACAACAGAAAATAACTCACTAATCATCGCTTCAGTAAAAACACTCCACTTACAATCATCACTAGGCGTAAGTGTTCAGCGATGATCGCTGTAGACACTCCAGTAAAAACGTGTAACTTTACTAAATCTTAATTGATTCAAGGCTTATTTAATAAACCTCGAAACACTTGTATTTCTAATGATCCAACCTATTCCCTCATAGTTCCTTTCCTACTAGCTCCAAAGCATATCATATAAGCACATTCTGAAATATGATTCAAAAACTAAATTGTCCTCTAATGTACCACTAAACTCACACCAAATTCAAATAAGAATAATGACATGAAATAAATCATTATTAACCTTCAAACATCGATCATGCAAAACCAAAACTTAATCTCTTATAGTCCAGCTAGTTTTGGTTTTGAATAATAATGTTAACCTCTCAACTGCTGGGTTTACAGTAGCATGCCAATCCCCTGTGCTGGGTCTTTTACAGATAGAGTAAACCCCGAACCATGCTTATATAAACATTATACTCATTTATACATAGTGGTTTCATTATTTTTTCATTTGTATAACACAGTAAATTATCAATTTCCGTATACAACATAATGAACTAATGAACAACTATTCTCTGTTTAGTAAAGAGCTTGCTAGTAGTTCAACATAGTATCCATAGATGTCGTGGGCATGTTGAAGTGGATAAATAATCAATACCGACTTGATACGTGTACAGCACACTGAGCGCGTTCGGTGGAACGACTTCAGTCGTGCGTAGCACGACTTAACTCGTTTACAGCAGTTGAGAGGTTAATAACGATTCATGTAATTGTTGTTGCGGTTGGTTGTAATGATTCAGCGGATTAGGAGACTTTTTGGAACTGAATGAACTCAGCCTCCCAACCAATTTGCTAGACTGACCGGAGATAAACGATGATGCACTAACTAGGATATCTTTTACACTATCACTCTTTTTTAGTATATTTTCAATTATATTTCCATTGTACTTAGTTACGAGACCTATAGTAATTGTATGATTGCTTGATGATCAATAAATTTATTGATTTATTTACAGTTACAGTGAAAACACGATTGTACGTCACTCTATTTTCCGCCAGGTTCTGTTATCCGTCAATGCCTGGGTTCGTCACGCTACAATATGACAGTTGCCGTATGACATCCATCTGGTCTCTAGTCTCTATCTAGTCCTCATAAGCCTAGTTCCAACGGCCTGTCATCTGTAAGACCTCGTCTGCTGTCTACAAGATAACAGGTCGTTGGAACAGCTCGCCTGTGTACACCTGACGTACGGACAGGCCGTCCGAGGCTGCCTGAACAGATCCTGTACAACATGGGGAAAGAGGCGGCACTACAAAGGCCTGTGGTCGGAGATGACATTTTAAGCTGCGACGCCTACACAGGTCATGGGCCGTTGGAACACGGGATGTCTGATGATACACAGGCGACACGCTATCCATGTACCGACATCTTAAGCGTGTTGGTACATAATGTACAAGCGTGTAAAACACTGGCGGAATCAACACTTTTAAGAATGTTGATAATTAATTTTTGCGCTCATTACATAATTTACAAGCTTATGTTTTACATTAAAACCAGACCTACTGTAATAAAAGCGTAATTGTGACCTGCAGTACATACATCCTGTAACATGTCTTTTTTCTAACCTTTTCATTCTCATTTTGTTAATCAATATATACTATACAGCATTAACATTTAAGGTGCGTAAGCATTAATAATAATTAGTAAACTTTTTTTATTCTACATAATATTCTAAAACAAATGAGTTCAAACTCGACCAAAATGCTTCAAAATAGATTCCAATCATTTCACCATATACCTGAACATATCCGAAAACTCCGCTGTTTGCAATCAAAACTGTTAACAAACAGGAAGATACCATTACACAAGGCATTCATTGTCTTCTTTCAGTTGTTTTCCACAACTCTGGTATCCCCACTATCATAGCCTCAGTAAAAAAACCTTTTGATATTCTAAATTCAGGGTTCTTTCTTAAACAATGGTTTGATATAAGCACAATGGAATTGTATTGAAAATGTTAAAAGAAAAGTCTATTTACCTTACCCAATAATGGGAAAAGTCCAAATTCTGTCGATTTACTGTCAACTACTCAAGCGAGGTTTGGTGACTTTTGCATCTTGATTAGGTTATAAAGTTCTGGTTATCTGACATCCTCAGAAAATTAGATACCTCTTGCAGCCAATTCTAAGACTTTGATGATGGACATTTTTATCTTTGGCCATTAGTTGGGAGTAAAAATGTCCATTATTAATGGTCATTTCTGCTGGCAACACAAGTAATTATATGTATTGAAAAAATATTTTTCAAAGATTTATTGATCTCTTCATGATAATTTTAAGGCTGTTTGGTCAAAAAAGGTTTAGTTTTTTCTATTGCAAAGTCTTTATATCAGCTACTTAACACCCCGCCAAGTAGTTCTTGCATTAATTTATGTTTATAGTTATAAATTCATCACCTCAAAGTTGCGAATTTGGGCTTTCTTAGAACATATCCCACCAAGAAACTATTTTCCGAATATTCCCACATTTAAAAAACAGACCCTCACTGAACTGGTCTTGCCCATCAGTTATTTTAAATTACATAATTTTACTGCAAATTAGCAAATTTGATTTTAAATAATTAATGTTATAAGTTTGCCTCTCAAAGTCCAACCCCCCGTCCACGTCGTGGGAGGCGGGCAACGGCACTAAAGTAGGGGATAGCTTATCAAGAGCGTATACCAGCGGGGACTTGTCCCTGGCACCTCCAAGGTAGCTGGTCCGGTCTGATAAGAACCCTGAAACAGTGACGGCTAACGGGGCTCTGGTGAAACAACCACGTCAGGCCCAGCAAGCCGGTGGTGAAGTCTAAAACTGCTTTCAACAATGGAACTAAGCCTCGGAAGGATGGATTAAAGGATACGGACCGGAAACGAAACAGGATAAGAATTGGTACATTGAACATATTGACATTGACAGGCAAGGTGGAAGAACTAATAGATGTGATGAATGAGAGGAGGCTGGATTTGTTGGGCTTAAGTGAGACGAAATGGAATGGACAAGGAGAAAAGGAGATAAGAGGGGGAGGGATGTTGTATTGGAGTGGAGGCAGGAACAGAAGGAATGGAGTTGCTATTATGGTTAATAAGAGGATGAAGGAGAAGGTGGAAGGAGTTGAATATATATCGGATAGGTTAATAATAATAAGAATAAGAGAAGGAAACAGGGAAATAAGATTAATGCAAGTTTATGCACCGCAGACAGGATGCACAGAGCAGGAAAAGGAAGTGTTTGAAGAACAAATGGAAGACCAAATAGGAAATGTGAACTTACTAATGGGTGATCTAAACGCCCAAATTGGTGTCGATAGGAAGGGATATGAGGAGGTGATGGGGAGTTTTGGATATGGGAATAGGAATGTGGAAGGGAGGAGATTGCTGGATATGTGTCAAAGGAATGCGTTGACGATTGGAAACGGGAAATTCCGAAAGAGAGAGAGTCATATGGTGACGAGATACAGCTGGGATGGGGTACAAAAGAGTGTCATCGACTACATCATAATGGACAGGGAATGGGGGGGGAAAATCCTGGATGTGAAGGTGATACCCAGCGTGAGTATGGGTGGGGACCACAGGCTGCTGGTCGGGGTGTTTCGGATTAAAATGAAAGAAGTTGCGACAAGCAAACCTATAAGAAGAATAAAATGCTGGAAATTACTGGAGGAAGAAAAAAGGGAAGAATTCAAGAGGATAGTGAAACAACACTTACCAAGAACGGAAGTAGGTGATGTGGAAAGTGAATGGAAGCTCTTCAAAGAGTCACTGGTAAGCGCAGCGGAAAGGGTATGTGGAAGAACATCGGGAAGGAAGAGAGATAAGCAAACGTGTTGGTGGAATGAGGATACAAGACGGGGGGTAAAAGAAAAGAATAGAGCTTGGAGGAAATGGTGGAAGTCAAGATCCCAGGCAGATAGAGAGGACTACATAAGGAAAAAGAGGGAAAGTGGAAAGATAGTAAGAGAAGCGAAGGAGAGAGCTTGGGAGTCATTTACAGATAAGTTGGAGAGGGATATGGAAGGAAACAAAAAGCTATTTTACAGCATGATGAAAAACAAGAAAAGGAAAACAGAGAGTGCCCTGACGATGAAAAGAGAAGACGGAGAGCTGGTGGGGGGTGAAGAAATCAAAGGAGTGTGGAAAAATTATTTTCAAAAACTACTGAATGAAGGGTATATTGATGTGGAGGAAGAAGACAACGATTATTATCGGGAGGGTTTGGAAGGTATAAGTTGGAAGGAGACAGAGGATGCTTTGAAAAGAGTGAAAAATGGGAAGTCTGCAGGACCGGATGAGATATCAATAGACATGATCAAAACATTGGGTCCTATAGGAATACATTGGCTGCAGAGGGTGTTTGGATGTGTATGGAGAAGTAGAAGAGTACCGGACGATTGGGGAAAGGGAGAAATTATAACACTGCACAAGAAGGGGAGCAGAAGAGAGTGTAAAAACTATAGAGGAATAACTTTGACGAGCCAGGTGACCAAGGTGTTTGAGAGAATATTGTTAAACAGGATAGAAGGAACAGTGGAGGAACAGATGGGTGAGGAACAACATGGGTTCAGGAAAGGAAGAAGCACCATAGATCTGATTTTTGCAGTGCGACAAATGATCGAGAAGTATTGGGAATATGACAAGAAGTTGTTCATGCTGTTCATAGATGTGGAAAAAGCATATGATACTGTTAACAGAAGTAGTATATGGGAGAGCTTGAGGAGGATAGGAATAGATGAAAGAATGATTGGATGGATGAAGGAGTTATATAGGACACATAGATGTAGGGTTAGAACTAGTATGGGGAATACTGAGTGGTTTGAAGTAAAAAAGGGGCTGAAGCAAGGGAGTGTTTTATCACCAGTTTTGTTCAATGTAATAATGGAGGTGATGCTGAGGGAAATTAAGGAGGATGTAGGAGGAGGGGTGAATGTGATGTTGTTTGCGGATGACATTATGTTGTGGGGGGAAAGTATAGAAGAAGTGCAGGAGGTATTGAATAAGTGGAGTGTAAAGATGATGGAGAGAGGTCTGAAGGTGAGCATGGAGAAGAGTGAGGTGATGGTGGTGGGTAGAGATACGGACCTGGGAGGGGTCGTGGAGTTGAATGGGGAGAGCTTGAAGAAGGTGGAGGAGTTTAAGTATTTGGGAACAGTGTTATCGAGCAATGGGAAAATGGAGCAAGAAATAAGTAACAGATTGGAAGTGGGTGGTAGGTTTTTTGGAAGCGTGAAACACCTAGTATGGGATGGAAGTGTACCGCAAAGGGCCAAGGTAGCAATGTTTAAAACTTATTATAAACCCATGGTGACGTATGGAGCTGAGACGTGGAGATTATCGGAAAGGGAGTGGAGTAGGATACAAGCGGGGGAGATGAGATTTCTAAGAGCCATCAAAGGCAAAACACGAAGAGATAGGATCCAGAATGACGAGATAAGAAGAGGTTTAACTGAAGAGAGTTTGAGAATGGGGGTGGAGAGGTCACGGTTAAGATGGTACGGGCATGTGAAGAGGATGAGACAAGAAAGAATACCTAGAAGAATGGAGGAGATGGAAGTGGTGGGCAGAAGACCCAGAGGAAGACCTAGGGGAAGATGGTTGGATGGCGTGAAAGTCGATGTGGAGAAGAGGGGGGTTGTGTGGGGGGAGGTGATGAGAAGAGAGATGTGGAATAACAAACAGGAATGGAGAGGCTTGGTGAACGCCCGAACCCAGGAGTGAACTGGAGCGGGTTTCCGGATATGTATGTATGTAATGTTATAAGTTTGTTTTTATTTTATAACGACGAGAAATACAGCATCGTGTTTGGCATCTTATGGTCTATAATACCACACAATTTACAAAATCGATTAACTTTCTACACGCAACTGGGATATGTACTTTTACTAGCATGTTATATTACAATCCAATCACTACACACACGTATAGTGAGAAACAGCACCCGCACCCACAGGATCATGCTTCGACGACTTCCTGTAATTATACCCCACCCATCCCAGGGGAGGGGGAGACGTCAGGTGTCTGTGTATGAGTAGATCACGGTCAGACGTACAGTTAGCGCACATAGCGGAATTCAGCTGGCCCTAATGCTGGCCGAACTGCCTTAAGGACTCTTTGACTGAAAAATCAAAGGACTGGTGCTTGTCCAGCCATTCTTACCACCAGTGTGATATACCATAAAATGCTTGCTTTAGCCAAGAGGAGTTTCTAAATCACCAAACAGAATCACCCATTCACCAATTACAAGGTTTATTTACAAATGTTATATGAATTTTGAACTTTAAGTACTTGTTAAGGACTGACTGAAATCACCTGACAGCGACTCGACTATAATTTCATTCTTCACTACTCTAAATAATCCATTCACTACCATTGTACGTGTATGGCTGGGCGGGTGGATCACTACCATTGTACGTGTATGGGTGGGCGGGTGGGTCACTACCATTGTACGTGTATGTGTGAGCGAGTGAGTCACTACCACTGTAAGTGTATAGGTGGGCAGGTGGGTCAATACTATTGTACATGTACGGGTGGATACCATACAATACCACTGGAAGTGAAAAAGCTTTTATTTTTGTTTAATTTTTTTAAATTATCTTGTGGTACGCTTATATTCTTAAATAGTATTTAGTACTCCTTGGCAAATCACTGACATAATTTCCATGGAAACACACATAGTAATCAGTAATATATTATTAAACTGATTTATATAATTATCATAGATTCCAGTGATTTCATTATGAAACACATAATCATGTTAAGTAAAACACAGTAAACACACAATAGCAAATACATATGACAGAAAACCCACAAATTTCATCCCTACTCATTTTGTTAGTGACTTTTAAACATCGCCGTTGTTTAATATAATAGTATTATTCCCACTGCCCAGAAAGTTTTTCTGTCATGCATGTAATATGCCATTTTATAATGCTAATGATTCAACATTAACTCATACCATTTAACGTGTTCACTGCGGCATGTACGGATTTCCGTACATCAGAGTTTCACTTAAGGTGCTGCGTGTACGGTATTCCGTACATCGTAGTCTGCGCGCGCACCCTGATGTACGGAATTCCGGACATGGAACGCTTCGATAAACATTAGGTCAGTGTGAGCCTAGCATTTGTGAAAGAAATACGTATTGTTCCTCAGCGTGGTTGAATGTGTTGTAGTGATTGTTTGTTCATGTGGTTTTTTTTGTTGTGCGTGTTTTATGTATATATAGTGTATTTTGTATATAGTTGTTGTTAGTGTCTCTCGTTTCTTTTACCATATAAATACAATGGCTGGACCACCAAATAGGTTAGGAAATAGCTTTTATTCAGACAGTGAGTCAGACGAAAGCGATTTTGAGAGTAGTGGGGAAGACGGAGAGGAAGATGTCAGTGAATCAGACAATGATGAGGACATAGAATACAACCCAACTTGGTCACCTGCAACAAGTGGGTTGCGATCAATCCCATTTACTAAGCAAAATGAACTGTTAGTCCCTAATCCAGGTGAAAACAAACCCATTGACTGGTTTCTGCTACTCTGTAACTTGATATTCTTGGAGAATATTGTTGCCGAAACAAATCGCTATGCGCGTGAAGTGTTTTTTGGGCCTAATCTACAACCAAAGTCGCGCATAAACAAATGGGTTGACCTAACTGTTGAGGAATTAAAAGGTTTCATTGGTTTATTATTCCATATGGGCACAGTTCGCCTAAACAGATTTAACGACTACTGGAAAACAAACAGAATGTTCGACTTCAAGTCTGTCAGGCAGCAGATGTCACGTGATCGTTTTTTAGTAATATTGAGGTGCCTTCACTTTTGTAATAACAATCGCCCTAGTGATGACAAATTGAAAAAGGTCAATATGCTGATTGATCATTTCAATAATACAATGTTACAAGTTTATTACCCGTGTAAAGAATTGTCTATTGACGAGGGTATGGTCTTATGGCGCGACCGGCTTAGCTTCAGACAGTACATCAAAGGGAAGCGCCATAAGTACGGAATGAAATTATACAATCTTTGTGAACCTACGGGGTTAGTTTTGAAGTTTTTATTGTATTCAGGAAAAGGTGGAGAATTAGGTGGAAAAGGACATAACTTACTGATAAAGTTGTTAGGTGTTTGATGCGTGGAAAATTAAATGTTGGACATGCCATATACATAGACAATTTTTATAACTCTTTCCCCCTAGCTTCAGAACTGTTACGAAAACTTACTTACTGTACAGGTACCCTAAGATCAAATAGGAAATATCTACCAGTGGAAGTTACAAGTGCCAGACTGAGAAAAGGCGAGACAATTGAGAGATATGCAGAAGGTGTTATGGTTGGTAAATGGTGTGACCAACGATCTGTCCTGTACTTGTCCACGGAGTTTGAAAATACAATGGCGCAGTCAAGAAACCGGCGTGGAATACTAAGAGATAAACCTTTGCCCATTGTACATTATAACGCTGAAATGAAGGGAGTTGATAGGAGCGACCAAATGTTGTCCTATTATCCGTGCGACCATAAATCGTTGCGGTGGTACACAAAAATTTTTGTTCACGTATACAAATGATGATGGTTAACGCCTACCGACTTTTCCTATTTGCTAATCCAGACTCTACCTGCAAATCACTGAATGACTTTAGGCTCCAAGTAATACAGTTTATTGCCAGAAGTTGAACTGCCTCCAAGAGTTTTGCGTAGCTCACCTCACGTTATCTCTAAAATAATGAAACGTGATAATAGAGACCGTATTGTTGGTAAAAGATGTAGAGTATGCCACAGGGAAGGAATCAACAAAAGAACAGGGTACATGTGTGCAGAGTGCCCGGGGGAACCAGGATTGTGCCCACTGGCCTGTTTTGATAAATTCCACGAAGGCTAAAAAGAACGTAATAGGCCTACTAATGTATATACAGTAGAACGTCGATTTACCGAACGTCAGTCATCCGAAACGTCAGTCATCCGAAACGTCAGTTAACCGAACCAAACCTGAAAAAAATATTTTTTTTATATACGCAAAATACACGTTGTAAATTTATGTTCCATCACTTATATTTAATATTTTTTATTTTTCAATAAACGTACCATACTACAGTAACTGTATACAGTACATATAGTGCATATTTTATTACGAAAAGATATTATAGTTAGCGCACAGCCCGCACGGCGTACCGCTTCTGCCAGACTCGGTGCCTGCGCCGTAACGTCAGGCCTTCCAGGAAACGACGAAAATGAACAACGGGCGCGCCGTGCACCTAGCACTGTCTAGTCTGAGCTTCGCTGTCAAGCGTTTGTACTACAGTAATTGACATTGAATGTGCACAGTCGCTTATTAATCGTCATTCACTCGTGTAGTGCAGCGCTGAAACTTTGTAAAGTTGTTTGTTTTCTTTAAGCTAGTGTTGAATAGTATTAGACTCTAGTTTCAGGAACATTAGTCCAGTAAGTTTTAACTGGACTACTTAACACAAAATTAAAGTATTATGTGGATACAGTACTTAAATGTGTTGTTTTTAATTTCAATATGCCCAATCCATTACATAAACTTATCAATAAGGGTCTATAATGGCATGGTTAAAATATGTTTGATTATCCGAACATGTCGTTATTCGAACACCCTGAGGTCCCAATTAGTTCGGATAATCGACTCTACTGTATTGTATATATTATTATAATCTCTCAAAAAAACTATGTGCTAAAACATTACAAATATTGTATTTTGTTATATTTTCAATATAAATATATATATATATATATATATATATATATATATATATATATATATATACATACATAAATAATGTAAAAGACTTAGACTGCATACAGAGTGTTTCTGCGTACCTGGTGAACGGTTTTCCGTACATAAATGTATATGACTCGAATGACGTCCTATGAACACATATCTTATGTTTTGACACTACCAAAGGGTTTCTACAGTCAAGGGTAAGTGATTTATCAATTATTACTTTTTAGCACCTGGGGTGAGTTTTAACTTTTTTATATAGGATCCAGTGAAAGGTTTGACTTTCCATGCTTAGCAGCCAATGTGTTAACTTGTCTCACTGAGATGTCCTCCCTTACCCTCCAGTATTTTCTTTGTTTTAAATTCTAAATTTAAAACAAAGGTCAAAAGTAGAAGACTAAGGTGGGCTGGGCATGTGTTGAGAAGGAGAGAAGAGTCCCAACTAAAGAAAGTTAGCAAAAATAACCCTGAGGGAAGGCGACCTCGTGGGAGGCCAAAACAAAGATGGTGGGACCAGGTTAGGCTAGATATACAGCGAGTTGGAGCCATGGAAGAGAATGCAGAGGACAGGTCAATCTGGAGAGGCTTTGTTGGTGCGGCTAAATATCACCTGCGATATAGATGGCCCTGGGAGTAAGAGTAAGAGTAAGTAAGTAAGTAAATTCTAAATTGATTATAAACCTTTACCTTTGTTGTATTTGTAAATAAATTTAATTTATCCTCAATCTAATTATGACATATCTGAAGCTAATATCACCATAGCTGTCCCACAATCAATAATTTAATTTTTAAATAAAAATAGGACACAAATAGGAATTCAACATCTGAAATCCTAATTACTTTGACTTGTTTAAATGTATCTATAGAAGTTTATGTGCCAAACTACCGTAACATCTGGAGGTACAGGTCCTGTGTTAACGACATCAGGCGTGGCCCCAACCATTCCAGTGGCAATAGGTGGTACTCCCATCATACCAGGGAATGCTCCATATCCAGGGTAAGCCGCTGCTGCAGGTTGACCTGGGAATTGAGAGGCACCAAAAGCAGGGAATCCTGTCGGAGGCTGCATCACAGATGGTGGGGGGTTGTTGAAGCCTGTGTAGCCAGGGAACATCTGGTTAGCTGCTGTGGTTGGGACATTAGTATTGGGCATCTTGGGGACACTAGAGGCAGCAGATGGAGTGTTTGTTGCTTCAGCTATCTGAGCTGCCTGTGAAAAATCAGTAATTTTTTAATTGCCAAGCTGCAGATTACAAAACTGACTGGTTATTTATCAAGTACAGTTTGATTAAAATTCTACTATTTCTCAAGAAAGAACTAGTATCACAGATCAGGCAGAAAGATTTACTCTACAACAAAATGTTGATTCTTAATTTTTAGAAAAAATATTCATTTATATTACAGAAGCCCAATGGCTGAGTAGTAGGCTACTTGCTGTGGAGTTTGAGATGTTCCGGATTCAATTTGCAAGGCTGTGGTTGGAAAATTCTCCCCTCAGGTCCCCCGATGTCGCATGTTTTTAGGTTCCTATGTACTTACCACATGTGCTACTGAACAAGCCCTTTTGGGGATTACTATTATTTTACAACCACACAAATCTACCAAAACCAACCCTTATAATTACAGAGAAATATCTATCCTGAACTAAAAATATAAAATATTCTTCAGAACTCCATACAATAGATACACCTATTGAAACAATAGGAAAATAACTAAGTGAATACAGAGGAGGATTCTGCCCCATCAATAAGTTGCCCTGCCCTAATAACCACAATTAAATAATCCATGTTATTGTTTATGTCCAAACGGTTCATTCAGTAGGGCGTGTAGTAAGTACATAGGGACGTAAAAACATTAGTTTTATGTTCATTTCCAGGATTTGTCACCAAAGTCATAGCTTTCTGAACTGCTTTGTGAGCTGGGTATGGACATAAATGAGTTTACATTTTTCGTCAATAAAAAATCACACATCTTACAAAAAGATGTTATACAAATACTAACATACTCAAAGTCCTCAGATCCTTTGTCTATTCTCAAAACTGGTTATGATGAAATTGAAATGGGAAATATAATGTCAGAATGTGCTGCAGGCATTTCTATGGAGTAAAAATCAGTACTTTATTTTGAAACATTATTAACATTTTGACTGCAGATCCCGTATTTTTACGGAGTAGCATAACTTCCAAAGAATGCAGAGCCTGTAGTTTTACAGGAACGATGTTTTAATTTTGTTAAATGGCCTATTGAGTATTAATACAGGGTCTGGTACTCTAAATGGTTTCTAGTGATGTTAGTGAGCTGTTTCACCGCTAGAATGTGCACAATGTACTGTTGTTAGCCAGGAGGATTGAGTTGTAGCCACTAGACTGCACTGCTATTGTCTGCATGTTTCAGAACTATCGTTTAGTGAGTGAACTCTATTTTAAAGTGTGAAAAACAATTTTTTTATTAGTACTTATTTTATTTAGTTTTGTATAAATAAGGTAATAAAATGATCAAAATTATTTAGTATGTTAAATTGTCCTTGGTTTGATTTTTTTTCTTTGCTAAACCACTATTACTAAAAAACTGATATTATGAGACATATTTGTTTAAATATGATTTTTAATTATTTTTACTGATAAAAAGAAGAAATATATAATCTAGAGATATAAGTAAAACTTTTCTGTGTTTAATGGTTTTAAATCTAGGAATTTTTAAAAAAGTACCAAAAATGTCCAGCATTCTTCAAATGGCTTCCATATTTAGGACCATCACTCAAAGTACTAAAATATAGTTTTTTCACAATAGGGCAAGTGCCTGGCCAGTCTTACATTAAAGCCCACTACACTTTACCGACACGAGTGCTGTTCGTAACAGATTTTGACATGTTACGGTAGTGTGTGGTAGATCCGAGTGCTGAACCAAGCATCTGGGCGAGCAGATCTACCACACAGTTGTCGGTTTTTCCCCGACGCATCAAAGGAATGTTCGGCTCGGCGCTTAGTAGTGTGTGGCAAGTTTGTAACAACCTGCCATAATTTCCTTTCCATAACACCAAAAATCAGTGCCTCAAGTGGAGTGGAGACTTTCTGGCAAAAGGCTCATGCTACATCTAGAATATGGTTTACTGTCAGTCAGTATTGTTTGATAGTCCATTTGATATAACTGTAGTTGTTTAGTTTAGTTTAGTATAGTCATATTGTTTAGAGTAGTTTAATAAGTTTAGAGTAGTTTAATAAGTTTAGTATAGTTGTAAAAGTTCAGCAATGGAGTGGAGTGAAGAAGATACAAAGATGTTTATCGAGGGTTACAAAAGCCGGCCTGTATTATCTTATTATAATTTATAAATAATATATCTTTGCCTTAACGAAGCCTGGTAGTGTTATATTATATATTATTGCCTCTGAATTGTTATGAATCACCGTCTGGTACTTACCTCATCACTTAAATTTTTGTTGTGTTTGTTATTCAAAACGCATTTCAAAGTTGTTGACAATCATTAGGTTTTTTTATTACCAGAATTTGTTGGCATAAATTATATATTGCATGTTTTTCTTTCTAGTAGGCCTAGGCTATATTTCCCAGAGTTGTGGTTCGGCCAAAATGTTACGATGCGATGCTCGGTTCGCCGCTCGGCTCGGGGTGAAAAAGTTGTGACAAAATTTGCCCGTAACACTGAACAGAGCAAATGAGCTGTCAATCAGGGCTCGACTCGGTAGTGTATGGCAGGCTTAAACCTCTTCTGTGATGGCCTTGAAATATCTCCATGATTGTTTTACTTTTTTTGTATATGTGTGTGTTAAATTTCAAAGGACTTACCAATAAGTTTCAAAGGACTTACCAATAAGTTTCAAAGGACTTACCAATAAGTTTCAAAAGACTTACCAATAAGTTTCAAAGGACTTACCAATAAGTTTCAAAGGACTTACCAATAAGTTTCAAAGGAATTTAAAAATAAGTTAAGTCTGCTTTCCTTACCTAAATAATTATTTAAAATATAGTTACTAACATATATGACAGTGAACAAATGTTTGTACAGATATATAACATGAAACAGTTTAAATATAAAAACATAATACAATTCAATCAGGAATTTAATTTAATTTTCTTGTTACTCTACGGATGCATTATAAAAAAGTAATCACAAAATGGATGTATAAACCAATATTTATCTTATTAATTTGTTGTTGTATTAATCAATAACATGGACGCACACTTTTTTATTATATTATTGATTTTCTGTCATGTTTATCAATCATAATAAGATATGTTCAAGATATGAAACAAATAAGTAATGAAATAGCATAATGTAATGAGATATCGAGCGGCAGAGTTGTCAGTTCTTTGAACAACCATGACTACTACACTTCACCAGGGCTATATGCCAATCCATAACATTCTGCTACTTTTAGGCCTGTCCACTCTTTCCTTTAATCAGTTGAAAACAAGAATGCTAAATGTTTTGTATATATTTTTGCTTGGGGTGAGTTACTCTACCATCTTAACCAACCGTCTGGTGCAATTTAATTTTCTACTTAGTGTGGAACGCATATTTGACTTTCTGCTTGTTGTGTCCCCTTGGATCCTTGTAATTGTAACATACATCAACACCTTGAAGAACAACTACTACTTCATTCAAATATTTAAGCAAACGGAAACAGCTGAACAATTAGTCCCAGAATTAAGGATTGATAAAAAAACCCTTACAGTCCTGTACTTTTACCTTGTCTTTATAATAATAATTGGTTCGATTTTTGTATTTACTAACATGGGGATACTGGGTTTCGAGTACATTTTTATCAAATACTGTGGATTTTTTCCTATAATTTGACCAACTACAGCATGGTATTTTTACTTGTGGTTTTAACCAGCAATATAGACAAAATTGACAAGATGCTGGACCAGATGGAAGTTTCAAGCAGCATTATCAGCACATGCCAGTGTACAGAAGACTTTTCCAATTGTACCAAGAAATACTTCAAGAACCTTTGTGACGCCAGAAACAGACTTATGAAAGCCTTATATTACACCATCAAGTACTTTTCTCCGTTTGTTTTCACCGTTTGCTGTGTGGTGCCGATCTCTCTCACAGTTAGAATCCACCTGTATTTTACACAGCCCGAATTAAAGTACTTACAAGTTTTGGTAACCACAAATTTTATGGTATCGTTTGTCCTTGCCATAACTAAAATTCACAAATGCCGCAGGCAATATAGCAAGTTCGTGAATGTGCTTAGCAAACACCTTCATGACTCATCTTTTGCAAGTTTTCACAGAGATATCCATAAAGAAATCACAAAAGCATCTCACTTGCAGCAACAGAAGCTTTTTGGCCTAACTGAATTTGACTCAAGATTGTTTTTTACTGTCATAGAGTTATCAGTAATGTGTACTATAATAATCCATTCGAAATAGTAAACTTCCTTAACCCTTTGCACGCTACTTAAGAAATTTGCTATTTCTTTTAAACGTGTCATAAATTTAAAAAAAATATTTTAAAAATGTTTAAAGTTCTATTTAGAATTTTGTTATAAGGCCAACAACTGTTAAGAAAACACAATCCAAACTGGTATTTTTAAATCAATATTTAATATACAGCAATTTGTAAAATTCCCATTGTTGAACAATTATTCTGTTTATTTACTCATAAATCTATAAAAAAATTAAATTAGATTAAGCTAAAATATATATGTAATCATAATAATTATTTACAAGTTTACTAATATAGATGACATACAAGCATTTACAAGTATCCCTAGAATGTTTTTTTTTTTGTGTGAAATAACTCAAAACACTCATCTGGGTGGTCCGAGAAATCCCGTAATACGCGCGGCGCAGCAGCACTCAATGGCCGCTCGGTTGCCATGGCGACGGTGCGTGAAGGTCACGATGACAAAAAACGTTGTCATCCTTTCTGTTGTCAAATTACCTCAATAACCATTTACGTACACGTTAGTATAGTTTTATCACTTAAATTTAAATATTTATCTCAAAATATTCAAATGCGAGAAATACCGTAATACGCGTTTTACGTAAATATAACGTTGCGAGAAATCCCGTAATACGCGTGGAAAGGGTTAAAGAGTACATTGCCTTTATGGACATTACAATAAAAAGAACTCTGTAAAAATAATAAGGGAATGTCTGTGTCCATAGTAACAAAATGTAGGATGGAAAAGGGTTATTTTCCTTTTCTATATTTATATATTGCTTTCTGTGTTTATAGTTTTAATAATTATTATCTTGAACAAGTTATTTTTGTTTTAACCTGAAGATTTTTTTTCTTTTTTTTTAAGGAAAGGCCAATCTCCTCCTCAACCTTACTCTGTCCATACCTCAAACTCTACTGATCTATGCGAGAATTTTATTCAGTCAGAGTAAGGGGGCGAATCAGTAGAGCAGAAGATGATTGTTACTGATAAATCACCGCCCCCCCCCTCCACTGCCACCAGTAAACACCCTCACTACCGCCACCTACTCAGCAATAGTGGACGCCATGTCAGTCTCTCTTTTTCTACTCACGTGAAGAAAGTGCCAGTGGTACTGAAAATTTGTGTGATTATGTGATTCTTTTGTGTATGTTACTATTACTCTGGTGTTAGTAAACTAGTCCTCTAAGTTAAGTGTACACAATCCAGTAGTTCTAAGGCGATAGGTCAACATATAACTTAGTATAACAGTTCAGAACACAATGCTGGAATGTCTGTGATCTAGGACAAACTAATATCTCTACGTCGGTAAGACAGTGAATTCAGCAACTGTTAGCAAATAATAAAAATCCTGGCCCAAATAATAGCTATTCAATTGTCCACTTAAATCACTTTTATTCATCATACTTTAACCCATTTAATCCCGACTTATTTATTTATTTTTTTTTTTTTTTTTTGTAAAATTTAAATGTTTTGCATAAATGTTGTATTTAGAGCTTTCTAAGGATAATTGTCACTTATTTTCTATTTCCATATTATTTCTTATACAAAAAACTCACGTTCCCATTTGGGAACAGCGGGACCAAGAGGGTGGGATAAAATATTTACTTCTTGGTTCCCATTTGGGAATAGCGGGATTAAAAGAGTGGAGTAAAAATTTGACAACCTTTTTGTAACAAAACACATTTTAATGAGTAATTAAATACGGCACCGATTCAGTGTTTGAGAAACAAAGTGAATAACTATATATTCCTATAATGAATACATTTTTTAGGTAAGAAAAACAGTACAAGTTTTGGTAAAACCGTATATGAAAACTCCCTAAACAAACACATAACTAGCAACTAACTACAAACTAGCAAATCTATAAAGGTAAACTGAATTTTAAATCATTTCAGAACATATTAAAATATTTAATATGTATCAATTCTATCAGTTCATATAACACCACACGTTATCTAGAACAACAATATGAACTACTGTGAATGTTCTTCAAACCCTCTAGTGAAATGTTTCAAAGCAATGAATGTGCATTGCAATGTTACATTTTTTACATTTTAGTCTTGCATTGTCCACTCCTATATTATTTGTCATTCTTTATGATGAGATGTTCAGTTCCATCAAAACATGTTCGGTGACACGATTCTTTACTGAAGCTACCTGGCGTGGTGGTCTTCCAATCGATGGATGGTCTATTAGCATATGTTTGAAAATATGACAATATACTGGTTCTTGTAAAATTTAAAAGGTCAAGTTGTTGAGGTTTTCCTTTTCTTTTCCATCGGTATAGCTGCCAGGCATTATTTACAGAAGCGTTTATCATGAAAGAATGTAAATGCCAGTACTATTTTTTCCCTCTAATATTTACTCTCATTTTGGCTACATTTTCATCCATCATATCTACACCACCCATCTACGTATTGTACAGAAAACTGATGCTGCTTGATCGATGTAAATATGTTTTTTTCTGACTGGCTAAATCTTTTTACCTTCCCTACAGGGTTAACACCTGCTTTTGTAGAGGCTATTGTGACAATATTGTTGTCCATGTATCTTGCAAGTTTTATGCCTGACTCAGAGTCAGTTATGCATTCATATGTGCCTCTTTCTTTTTTGTTCATTAATTTGACATCTGTAAGGCGAGCTTTTTCAGTTCTATTGGCTCTCAATATGCCTGTGCCATGAAACCACCTTTGTTTTGGTTCTTCAAGCAAAGGTAAACTTGTAAAAAAGTTGCCAATCAGATAATTATTGCCATGTAATATTTTCAATTAGATTTACCACCACTGAACCACCAAGTCCCAATGTTTCATCAATTATCCCCATCTTTGAACACTCGTACAGTGTTGATTGTACAATATAGCCTAGTCTTGTGTATAGGCAATACGCCTTGTAACCAAAGCGAATGGGTTTAATATGCATATGTTGTATACAGCCATGTCTCCCTTAGTATGGAATCATTGATTTATCGACCGATAGATTTACTTCATTCGGAAAATACTTTAACCACTTTTCATTTAGCATACTGAAAAGAGGCATTACTTTGGAAAACCAACTATTGTCAAGATTGTTACTATCCCACAAGTGGACATATTTCATGATCTGGCTGAATCTATTACGGGACATTGCACTAGACACAGTTTTTTTATTTGTGTCAGGTCTTTCATCCCAGTACATACGATACCTTGGTACCTAGCAATAACCATTAGTTAACATGATTGCTAAAAAAAAAAAAACGCAAAATTCTGCTCAATCGATTTTGAAGTTTACTTCTCCTTTTTGGAATGCATATACATTCGAAAAGTTAAATATCAAATTCAAGACTTTGTCATAAAACAGTTCAAAAAATTCAACTGGAACATCATATTCAACATTTAAAAGCCAATTGGGAAGCTGAAATTCTTGTTCTGGTACCAAAATATCTTTACTGTCGGTGCACAGTTACGCACCTTGAATGTTTTCTTATTGTTAGTGTCAGTAACTAATCGCTTAGAGCCGTTTGGCTTAGGATTACACGCTCAGTGGAGATGACCCTCCCACCCACCCATACACGCTCAGTGGAGATGACCCTCCCACCCACCCATACATGCTGTGGAGATGACCCTCCCACCCACCCATACACGCTCAGTGGAGACATCTTGTTGTACCTACAAATTGTTGTCCCATTACTTATGTAAAAATATGAATGGAGCTGGTTTGTAGGAATAGAATGGTTTGTAGAAGCTTTGTTTGTATTGATTGTCTGTAGTTCAGTAACTAAGCTGCTTGGCTTGGGTATCTCTCTTAATATACTAATTCCTGGCCTAGTGCCCTTTAACCTAACCTAAAAAAAGATGGTAAACATTAGAATTTGTTGTCCCATTAGTTTCATGGATGTTTGAATGGAGCTGGTTTATTGAAGCATTGTTACTGCAATCTGCTATTTCACTAGGCTTCTCTGCTTCAGTTTCAAATATATTAAATATTTCTGGTGTTACTTCTTTGACGATTTCGCCTTCAATAAGTTGTTTTACGGTTGCTTCAGCTTCTGAAAGCAGTATGTTTCTAGGAAGATGATCGAGATTGTCATCATCTTCTTCTCCGCTATCCTCATCAGACTGAATCCCAGATGGCAGAATTGTTATAAATCCAGATAAAACTGAATTATTTTCCATCAATGCACCTGCTATCTTATCCAAAGTGAATCTGAAACAGAAAACCCAATTGACTAAAATTTACTCATTCAGTCCTGCTGATCCCAAATGGGAACAACAAGATTTATAAGTTTATTACATTTAATAACAAATGAATAACTAAATTTAAATATATTTGTATACTAGATCAACATTTAAAAAACAATCGTAGTCAACTGTTTTACAAATATAACTAGTTTTAACAATCAAAAACACTTACCTTGTATTTGAAGACATAGTGTTGTAAACATAACCTCTTTAACTTGGCCAAACGAAAGCACAGAATTTAACTATCGGAAGGAAACTTGGACTGGTCATCAACAGGGTGCCACTAACCCTCACCAATGGGAAAAAATTACCTTTACTCCCTATTATAACATTCTATAAAATTAATTGTTCCCATTTAGGAACAGGATTAAATGGGTTAAGCATGTAATCATTTTCAAAGTTTATGATTTTTTAGTGTTGGTATTAGTATCAGGGCAGTATATATTGTCTTTAGCAAATGTGATAAGTGCTACCTAGTTAGTATTTTTTATTTAGATATAATTCATATCAGATATTAGTATATTATCGGATTTAATGAATTTATATTTTCATTTAAGTTTGCCATCTCTAGTTATAAAACTGAGTGAGAATGAAACAAAAGATATACACTTTTCAAGTAGCCATTATAAAAATGTTCCTGTTTAGAAACCTACCCTTTCTTCTGCAAGTTTCTGCTCTCTTTTTTTCCTCATTTGCTCACGCCTCTGTACTAGCTGTTCCCTCCAGCTCTCCCATTTAGCCTCGTACTCCTTATACTGCTCCTGTTCCAAAACAAAACACTTGATAAATTTTTACTGTAAGGGATATTGCATAGCTTAAGAGCAAATTTATTGTAAAAAAAATAAAAGAATTAAATACAATTATTTTCCTTCATTTCCACTTATACCTTTACGTAAAATGATACAAGGTGTTTAAAAAAGATTTCAGGGTTTTAAGACATTGAAGTATTTGTATAACATGAATTACAATAAATGACACCAAACGAAAGGGCAACACGAGCAGTTCAATGATGGCACTATTCATCAAACTGCACACATCCAGTCACTAAGCAAATTCTTTCCATAGCTTGAACAGTGTACTTGGAGTGATAAATGCAACAAGTGCTTGAATCCTGTTCCTCAAATCGGATGGGTCAGGTGTTAGAGTAGGCATGTGGTCATTTACACCCAAGAAAGTAAATAATGCATAGCATAAATTAGGCGAATGTGGAGAAAGCAATGAAAATCAGGTCCCGTCATTTACTCTTGCCAACAATCCAGATTAATATAGCCATTTAGTAAAACATCATTTAACCCTTGACACTTGACCCGAATATCTCTATAGCCCATCAGAACCTATAGCCGACGGTCCATCAAGTACGACCTGACCCATTCAATACAACCATCAGAAAAACCACCAGAGAGCATTTTTATATAAAGAAGGGGATAGTAAACGCAGTCGAAAGCTTTAGAGAAATCAAATAGGGTCAAGATGGTAAGTAGGGACTTGTCAAAAGCAGAGCAGACATTGTTAGTAATTTTAAGAAGGGCAGTGGCAATACTGAATCTTGAACGGAATCCAGATTGGAAATTGGACAATAATCCAGCACTCTCCATAAATGATGACATCTGACGGTGGACTAACTTTTCGAGGCATTTTAACAACGCTGGCAAGATACTGATAGGTCTGAAATCTGATGCAACTTGAGGTGACGAAACTTTTTGTAGAGGGCGCACAATAGCAGATTTCCACTCAGACGGAAAGGTAGATGTGGTTAAGGATTTATTGAAAATAGCAGTAATCACAGTCAGTATTGCTGAAGTAAAAATTTGAGAAGTTTAATAGGGATTTTATCAGTTCCGACTGCTTTAGTCATCCTCATCACAGAATCAAGCACATCAGCTTCAGTCACCGGAGTGAAGAAGAACTGATGTCGAGGGCGGCAAAGAGGAGTGGCATTCAGCTCAATGACAAAGTCACGAGCTCTGGACAGATCAATTGGAATGTTAGTGAAATATTTGTTTACGATATTAAGATCAAGGGAAACAGGTTTGGTCACTATTGGTCTTACCAATGCCTACCAGATGCCCCATATTAGAAGACAAATGGCATCTGAAAAAGAAAAACTGAAGCAGGAAACAGATCCAAGACACCCAATGTTCAACCAAGTAATAGTGCCACAACGTCTAAGTTCTCGAAGGAGCTTCCTAAAAAGATGCAGGCCATTGGAGACCAATGCAGAAACCACACGACTCTCCTTATGAGAGGAGGAAATCCCCCTAATATCGAAGTTTACGGCAAAGGAAGAACTGGCACCTGGGCACTGGCTTCCATATGATGAATGGCGGGCGTCTCAAGGTGCAAGAGTAACCTCAAGAAGTGGGGATATGTAGATGAAGACAAGTGTGACTGTGGTCTCACCCAAACCCCGGAACACCTTCTACTGTGCAGAGACATTGATACAATTTGTCTAGAGGACGATATTTTTAAAGCAAATGACAAGGCTATTCAAGCTGCTAGATTTTGGAAGAAGATGATTTAATCAATCAGTCCGGACACGTAAAGTAAGTACAAATGCCTAGCTCCCTGACCTTAGACCACAAGCCTTTAGTACATATGGCACCAGAGAAAGATCTATAGTAGAATAGTATCTTGGCATTGCGAAATTGTTGCCGAGTCTTATTCCTCAGTCTTTTATACTCCGCCCAATCGTCAGATGACTTAGTTCTTTTAGCCCTACAAAAAGCAATGTCCCTTAATATCTGTAGTTGACGTAAGTAGTCATTAATCCATGGGGCTGGTTTCTTGGTGACCCTCTTAGTGATCAAGGGAGCATGCTTATCAAGGAGACAAATTGTGAAATTTTTAAACTTGTTTACCATAATATTGACATCAGGAGCGTGGTTTATATCATGCCAAGACATTTGGAGTGCATCAGCCAGAAGTGCATCAGAATCAATATTATTGAGTCTCCTGTACAAGATGAATTTGGGTTCACATTTAGGGGTGGTTAGACGATATACACAAAATATTAAATCGTGTCTTGACAGGCCAAGGACAGGGTGCTAACCATGGTGCACAACATGGGACAGGTAAGAGACAGCCATGACGTCCAGCCATGTATCAGTAGTAGCAGTGTGATGGGTTGCTTGTAAAGGCAGTATAGTCATGTTATAAGAGTGAAACATTCTTGTTAAGCAAGTCTGATCCCAAGTAGCAGTGTCCAAAAGGTTAGAGTTAAAGTCACCAGTTACAATGACATGACTAACGAGCCATAAGATCAAGAAGAATGGATTCAAATTCAACGATAAAACCAAGATTAGGTGCCCTATAACAGACAGAAATTAGAACATAAATATTATTAACAGGAACATCAAAAAACATGTACTCAGGTCGCCCCAACCTGGTGTTGTCAGAGGAGTACAGTATTGTAGTAGGTAAATAATTAGATTTGACAAAAGCTGCAACTCCTTCGCCACCTTTGGACAGACGATCATTACGATAAAGAGTATATCCAGATAGATCAACACTTTTATCTGATATATTAGGCTTGAGCCAGGATTCGGAAACTAAAACTATATCAAAAGAAGAAAATTCAAAAATTAAACGAAAATCCTTAATATGACCAAGAAGAGATTGAGTATTGACATGGGCTGTCTTAAGAAGTCTGGAGTAGGGGGCAATGGTGCTGGCGAAGCGATCTGATTGCAAAGTTGAGGGTGGCGAGGGAGAGAAGAGTGAGACGCCATCACGGGGTCATCCGACAGCGGTGCAGTCGAGCAGCCAGCGACAACAGTAGCACAGCACGGTGACAGTAACCACACACATGCACACAAACTAAATAACTTACTAACAGACTCAGTATCATAACATAATTAATGTCCGCACTCCAGCAAAACAATAAGAAATAGACTGAGCGGGAAATCATATAAACTTTAAAAACAAGAGGATGCAATTTTAAATTAAATAACACATAATTGATAATTGAGCCAAAATAATAGGTAAATTAAATTGAGAAAATGCATTACAATTATTGTCATTGTTGTGTGTGGTATTATCATCAAAGGCAAACATAAAGATTTTAATTAACTATACTAACTTAATACTGTATATATATGAAATAATTGAATAAAAGTAAAAAGATTGAAATTATGAAATATTTAAATCAATTTAAAATTTAAAAAAATTATAAAACTAAACCGATTTGGTTCAGACTGATGTAATATTCAGTCATATTTTGACGGGTTATCAGAACAATTGAACATTCGCAGGAAGACTAAATTCATATATTTAAAACAAATAGAATTAAAATTAACTTCTAAAAATAAAATAAAGAACATGTAAGATTTACGATTACAACAAATTAAACAGAGCTAACTTCTTCCAGATTAAATAAAGGTATTTTTAGAAATCGACAAAATTTAAATAAATCTAACTTCTACAAAACAAACAAAACAAATGATACATTACAGAAATTAACAAAATTAAACAAAAACACTGTACTACAAATTAAATAAAAGAAATTTTTAGTTATATGGTTTACGATTACAACAAATTAAACAGAGTTAACTTCTTCCAGATTAAATAAAGGTATTTTTAGAAATTTTAAAACAAACCTAACTTCTACACGAACAAACAAAACAAATTTTACGTTACAAAAATGTACATAATTGGCAAAACTAACATGAACAAAATTAAATAAAAGAACAATTTTATGGGGTGTGCAGTCAAGTAGACGCCACCTTCAGATCTGACAGCTTGGTCGCCACGCCGCGCTTCCCGGTGTCGTCGACGTAGAACACCCGTCTAACGTCCAGGTGCTGGTCCGCCCGTACTGCTCGGCTGCCTTTCTGTAGATTTCTTGTCTACGAGCTGTCAGGTCCTCACGTATGGTGATACCACTTGCTTTCAGTCGCTTCTTCAAGTTGAACACCAGCCGCCTGTCTCGATAGCTGGTAAACTTGACGATGATGGGACGATGCTGCGGCCTCCCATCTGTGTCTGGACCTGGCGGCTTGCCCACCCGATGCGTCCTGCAGAGGGCTGTGGATGGAAGCTCCAGGCCAAGGTGGTCGTGACACAGCTGCATCACCAAAACATCTGTGCACTCTCCTTGCTTTTCTGCTACACCGAAGAATCTAAAACTGTTTCGGCACTGATATTGTTCAAACTCGTCCGTCTTACTGATCAGGTCACCCTCCAGCTGCGAGACTCTGTTGCTCAACTTTGTCAAATCTCCTCCCGCATATTCCTCAATTCCTCCAAGACAGGCATCATGGCAGCAGATAAAGCTTTCTCTAAGACTGTCTTCAGCTCCACTGACATCTTAGTGACCAAGGTGTCAGTCATCGAGCCACTAGCAAGGTGTTTATTCATCAGTGACTCTATGGTCGCAGGGTCGACGGCCGGAGGATTGTTGGTATTCGGCATTGTCCTGGCGGAGTTTGGCGAGGAGTCAGATAACGAGCGGCTCACTAAACGCTTATCAGCTGCTGATAAGGGAACTGCTTTGCCATTTGTCCCGGACCTTAAGTTCTGTGGCGACCGGAACATAAAAATCTCTTTACACAAATTGCACTTAGTTATTGATAAGAACGATAAAATAAATAACAAATATGAAATGACAAACACCTAAACAACACACTGACAAAAATTTACAATAAAGTAACTTAAATATCTCACTCAAAACAATGAAAAACGTGGAGTCGAACTGAACACGTGTTACTCAGTCTGAGTCATCCCCACTCTCCTCAATTTGCTGAATTTGGTCTTATAATAATATTATCTTTATCACTATCTTCCTCTAATTCATTATAATTATCCTGAGCATAGTCAATCTCATCTTCTTCAACTCAGACAATTGTGGACTATATATACCCATCTGTCAGTTTCACTTTTGCGAGCCACCATCTTTATAAAAATATACTAATAAAAACTAAAGTATACACGATAGTAAACTATTTACAAATAAAATAACAACTATAGTAGAAAAAAAGTATAACCAAACATGACGGACAGAATAACCAAACGTAATATACAATGTAAAGAACATACAAATTCCCATGATACTCCCACCTAAAACAGTTAATGCAACACAATATACAACTCACGACAGCAAAAAAAAAAAAATAAAATATCAACAAGGTTCTATTGCAGTGCAATACTTGTATTGGAATCCAATACTCTAATTGGAATCAACTCCAAATAATTTGTCAGAGCTCCATTAGATACCAGCGTCAGGCAGAACATCACACGCTGTCCATATCATGTTGTCTCACCATTAGCAGTAAAGCTATGCACCATCATATGAACGTCAGCCTGCACTACAAGTTGATTCTCTAAGTTATAAAAATACTTACGGGGTATTTTACAAGGAATGTAAGAGTATTAGGAAATTAGTAAAAAATACAAATTTCTACTAGTAAGTACAATAGAAAAATATTGTGTTGCTAATTATTTTTCTATTATTATTACTACTACTAATTATGTATGAAACTAATGAAGAATATTATGATGCAAAATTGAAATTCTTTACTGTTTCATGAAAAATACTGCTAGATATAAAATTAAAAACATCTTCCTTCAATGCATTCTTCAAAATCATTAAATTTAAATTTCTAATTAAGATTCCAGATGTTATATAAAACTATAAATTACAAACTTTCAAAAAAGTTTGTACATTATAAAAATTTTAAATAAGATTTTCTTTATACAAGTGAGTAAGTGATAGGTGTTACAAACAACCTGCTAACGTTGCTCTTTCAATTTCAATTTATGTATCATTTACAATTTTTAAATGACATGAATTATTATGTATAAATACTAAAAGCCTTAAAACCTGGATGTACATTTATAAAACTCTTGGTAACTATAAACTAAGAATTAAATTAAGATTATTAGTATTGAATAAAAAATAAAACAAGAAAATTGAACTAAAAAAATAAATTGTTAACTTTAATAGTAACTGAAAGCAAAAAGCAATGACTAAATTCCTCTTACCTTATCGGGGTGATTGATGTTTTGTTCTTTCCATTTCATAAATTGGCTTTCCCAATTCTTGAACTGTTCATCAAAGGCTTTTTCGGCTTCTGTCATTTCCTCTAGTGTTTCCTGAATAAACACGGAAACAGATATATAACACGTGAGTTCCCTCAAGCAATACTATTATTATGACGTTAACCCAAGAAATGTCAATGCTAATACCCCCAAATGTCACCTTATTTTTAGTGATTTGTAAGACTTTTTTTAAATTTCACTATAATTTATTAATAATTTTTATTAGAAAGAAATGCATTCAAAATATTGATAGTGGGGGAAAAATTAATAAAATTAGCACATTTTATAAAAAATAAAATTATTTATAAATCATTTATAAAAAAAGTTTACAAAACGTTTATATGTCATTTATGTATGTACAATTACTATATTAGAAAAAAACAGATTTACAAGTTGTGCATAATTTCGTGCTGAACAAAAAAAAAAATCACTATATTGTCCAATATTTCCACAAAAATAGATTAGAAGTAATAACTAGTCTGAATGTGTTGCCTAGGAACGAAAATGACAATCAGATCGTTCAAGTGTATCTCGAATTTCACTCGAACAACATGGATCACCTATAACCTATAATTAACAATAAAAACTAGTAAAATAATACAAAATAATAATAATAATGTTACTCTCAACAAAAAATATATCACTAAATTTACACAAAATTAGAAAAGAAACAATAACTAAAATGTTGCCTAGCAACGAATATGACAATCAGATCGTTCAAGTATACCTCGAATGTCACTTGAACGACAATGATAACCTATAATCACAAATAACAATAAAAGCTAGTTAAATAATTCACAAACACTAAAAGTCGCATAAAAACAGAACAATAAACATAAACAACTACCAAATTGGTAATGACGAACAGGACTTGTACATATACCGTGTGAGACGAAGTAAACAAACGAAATCAACAAGCCACTGTGCCACGTAGGAAAATCGTAGAGAAAATTCAAATGATATGTATTTGAAACGGCTTTGATGTTTTATTTCAACTATAAGCGGTTGTAAACGAGCGTGCGCACATCGCCTCAAATTGAGGCGGTAACATTTTATGAACGAACCGATCTCCTCAACTTGAGGCAATTAACATTCCTTGGGTTTAAGGATTAAAATAAAAAATTTCGCAATAGTATAAATAAAACTAACTAAACAGTGAAACATGTATTTAAAATTATAATACATAGGCTTGACTGCACTTTTTTGGTAAAAATAGTTTCATGTGCCTATCATTACAAGTTACATTAAAATTTTTCAAGCCATCGCCAAATCATTTCTTCCATACACAATTACATTCAACATAATTTTACTTGTGGTCGTAAGCAGTTAACTAACCAGTAATGAAGCGGATTAAATCCAAACTATATA